>BSBK01003301.1:0-195000 GCA_027943335.1 Chamaecyparis obtusa
ATACATATATATATATGTGTATATATACATACATATATATATATATATATATATATATATATATATATATATATATATATATATATATATATATATATATATATATATATATATATATATATATATATATATATGCACATGTACCTATTCTTGGTGATGCAGGATTGCAAGTATCAGGCATCATCTCCACCTAGTCTCACAGGTTTGAGCGATCCCTCAAATCCTCGATAGTCATTGTTATGGAGATATCATCAAGGTTCCATGAGAAGGAACTCTACCTCTGAGCCTTTTTAATGCTTAGGTGGGAAGTTCCTAAGTTAGTCCCTTGAGTTGATGATGTATCATTGTGTATCTTAGTTTGTTGGATTATGGGGATGTTGTTGCTTGTTTCTTACATTTATGAGAGCTTGATGTTGTGATTAGTAAAGTTAAATTGTGTTATGGTATCTTTTATCTTATGTTAGTAGCTACCCTATATTTTTTATATATATATATATATATATATATATATATATATATATATATATATATATATATATATATATATATATATACCATGATTATATTTTGTGTGAAATATGATTTAGTATTGGATAAAATAATAATATTCATAATAATTAGATGTTTATGATATTAATAAAAATGTGTCTTAATTATATTATATATGTACACATAAGCATATGGGTGCACATTTATTCCTATTGTTACATATATATTTATATAAATATGTGTGGGTGAAAGTAATTGTGTTTTAAATAGTATTAATAAATAAATTATTTACTTGAAGGACTAAATTATTATATGGTAAATATTTTACCATAACCTAAGAACTAAGATAAATAGTAATAGCTATTATTTCCTTTCCTTAAAAAAAGGAAACTCACATTAGATTATAATTATTAATAGATTAATATATTAGTATACTAACTCCCTTCTCGAGAATGTCTTTAATAAATTTAATTAAGCCTAAACTATAAACCAACTTTTGGTTGGGATGGTTGCACCAGTTGGATTTCCCATGCAACTAATCCTTCAACCTATTTATGGGAAGAAGCTTTGGAAGAATGGGAATTGGCTGAATTATTCACAGGAGATTTGATCAATATTTTAGATAGGATATATTATTGATTCTTAGAATATTCAGTAATAGGTGGTGTCTCCATTCAGAAGGATTTGGTGGAATGCTGGTAGTAGGCCAAGGTTGATTGATAGGACTCCTTCGTCAATGGTTTTCTTAGCCGAAATCTAGGTAGGAGCTATCCTGGAAGATGCTCCTTCTTGTTTGATTATTGGATTGCTTGATTGTATTTTGATTTTATTCATGATGTCTCTTGTAAGTCTGTATTTTAAGTGAGGATTATTCTTTTGCAATATGTCTGCATTTCTATATGAGATAGGATTGTGAGAAAGGATAGTTATGATATAGTATTGCATAAATAGATGCACTTGCCTTTGTGCATTGATGTTATATGGATTATTTATACTTGATGGATTAATGTAGGACTACAAATTATATTGTAATTATGCTACTGTATCTTGTCTATTATGTGGAAAGAGATAGTAATAAGAAATGAATGCTTATTTATGCATTGTTTGATCAAATGAATGTGTGATTTGTTAACAGTCTAATTATCTTCATTATGGCATTGAATGGAGTCTAGATACTCCCTAAGATCCTTTTTACATCTTCTTATATGTCTCAGAACTTTATAGGAACTTCGAGACCTTAGGAGTTTCTAGTTACCTTCTTTGGTTGCATTCTGTCCTAGGAGCTTGTTTTCTATTCCCAGATCTAGAGTAGGTATAGGTTGAAGATAGAATGGGTTTGAGGGCCATTTGTGTAGGGAAAATGGGAGATCTCAAATGGGTCTTTCGCATAATATGCATCCATTGCTCCTATTTTACCTAGTTTTACCCGCAACCTAGGTCTGCAAGTTGGTTTTTTGAAAATAACACAGTCATGACCAAGTGCGCAGTTCTGGGAACCAACAATGAAGTTCCCATGACCAAATCATGGTTTGAGGCCCTAACTACACTTTGATGCTAGGCTTGGGATTAGGTTAGTTTTGAGGTTATAGGGTCCCCAGGTGATATGGGGATGACCATAAGTGTCTTTGGGGAATTTTGTGACATTTTTCCTTTTAGGTGTATGTTGTATGGTGTATTTAGATACTTTGTTAAGTTCCATGATGTGTTTAGGAATCAAGATTAGGGTTTAAGGTTGTTCGACAGACTAGGGCTATCCTATGGCTTCCTAATAATTCCTAATAATTCCTAAACATTCCTAATCTTACCTATTCTTGAATGTAAGTTCTTAAATATTGATATGAATTTTTTTACTTCATGTATTATGTGTATATGATGTTTGGGTAAGGGTAGGAAACCTAAGAACACTAGGTGAGTGGCTCTCAGTGTGGGGCCAGGACCCTAAGTGGCTAGAACTAGGAGAACCCACTAATGAGTTGTTTTAAGAAGTGATAACTTAATTAAAACTTATGGGAATGGGAACAAACACTAAAAAATATAATGTATGCCTCACCCATGCCATGTGTTGTAGTAAAGGCTATGGATGGGAGTTGGAGAAGGTTCCTATGCATAGGTACGACTAAATGGTGCTTGTCTATATGAAAGGAATTTGGTTTCGCATGTGCCTACTTGGTGGCCAGGGCCAAGAGTGGCTAGTACCAGGAAAACCCAAGGGGTGAGGTCTATGCGATGACACTCACCTAGCTTGTCACTTAGAGTTTCTACCTAGTCTTGGAACCCTTTTGGGAAAGTATTTGTACTTTGATTTTCTTTTCAGTTATTATTTGGAAAAGGTCACCCCAACCCTAGGTATGGCCTAGTTATCACTTCTTTTGTGGACATTGGTGTTTATCTCCTAGCACAGGGGAGTGGTCCTTTTGGTATCCATGTGGTTGGATGGTAAATATTTTTATCAAGGTACCTTTCTGCAGTTGCAGTGCTAAGGATTCATACTTGCTCATTGTTCCAGTTTTGAAGAAAGAAGACTTTGTACTTATCTTTCATGATATTCAATTAAATGTAAAGTTATTGTAACCTCCTAAGAGGAGATGAATGTAATATTATTATCATGGTATTTCAAATTGATGTATCTTGGAATGGGTAGATCTAGGAAAAAGAAAAGGGAAAATATGAACTTTATGTAAATCATGTTTCTTGAAAAAGAAAAAGGAATTTCTTAAGTTTTTAAGCAAAGTGGCATGTTTCTCATTATTGCTGATTATGAAAAGCTAGTGAATCAAATGTAATGATTCCTTATGTGTAATGATTCAAATTCTTAAATGAATCTATTATGTGGTATCAATGCTTTAAATGTTATATTGTTCATAAAGGATACTTAGAAGGGTGATCCCACAAAGTTGTGTCCCACTTTTAGGGATAAAGAAAATCGGCGTCGGATGAAAATAAATTTTTTTGGAGTCTTCATGCAAAGTTGTCACATCGGGCAAAGTGGTGGACCCACTTCATGCGAAGTACCCTAGACGGGGAGCTTCACGCAAAGACCCCCTTCGTGCAAAACCCCTATGGCCAAATTTCATTATATATTGCTGGCAATTCTTTTTTATTTGTCATTGTCACTATTTGGATTTTGTGGACCCCAAGGCTTGGAGCAAAGTAGTGACATCTAGTACGACATCAACACCTCCTGAGATTTTTCAACATCTTCAGATTGTTAGCAGTATCAAGTACACATATTTTTCTCAATTTTTATTGTAAAGTATATGTTTTATATTTATTTTAGTTAGCTATTTGTTTTAAATAATTTTTTATTTGTAGAAATGTTAGAAAATTGTAGTTAAATATTAGAATATGTTAGAAAATGATTAAAATATTAAAAACCATAGTATAAATGTTAGAATATGTTAGAAAATGGTAGAAAATCATAGAAGTTTGTTAGCAACTATTACAAAATATTTAGAAAACATTAGAAACCATAGTAGAAATGTTAGAAAATATTAGAAAACATTAAGATCTTATAGAAATTATTAAAAATATTTGTTTTTAAATTTCAAGTTTAAAGTTAGTAAATATTAGGAATCTCTCTCTCTCACACATGTACACGCATTTTTAGTAAATTTAGTAAATATTAGGTAGTTATTTGTTTTAAATAATTTTTAGTTTGTAGAAATCTTAGAAAATCATAGTTAATTTTTTTAAAATGATCTAGTAGTATGTTAGAATATGTTAAAAAATAATAGTACATTAAGTTTCTAGAACCCTTGTTGCTCCCTAATGGCATATTAAGACACTTAGGATCCCTTAGGAATCTCAAGATCTTATAATACATATTAGGATGTCCTATGACCCATTGATGTACATGTTAGGTTCCATTAATACATACAAGGACTCATTGTTTCCCTCAAGGCTCCTTAAGACATATAGGTTGAATTAATGTAACCTATGATCTCTTAGGACATATTATGATGCCTACAACCCCTTAAGATATTCTAGGACCATTACGTATCACTTATGACATCTTAAGACACATAGTACCCCTTAGGACCCATACGACCCATTATTATATCTTAAATGCCCTAGGACCCATTCATCTATCTTAGTTTCTGTTAGTACATATGAAAACCCATCGTTGCCCACAAGAACCCTTAAGACATAGTAGTGTGTGCTATATTTGTTTCACACTTCTATGAATCATTACATGCAAGGAAACTCAAGAAGGAGCCCTCACAAATCGATCCATAGCTCCCTAGGCATCGAGTGCAAGGGTTTTTAAGAATGCTCTCAACTAGAGCTATTAAGCCTATAACCTTGCTAGTAAACCATGCAATGGGAGATTCAATGAAGACAAGGGAAAGAATGCCAATATCCCCAAGAATCAAATGAATGCAATGCAATACAAGCTAATCTATGAGAATGAAAGATGCAAGTATTACAAAGCCTCCTAGTTAAGCTAGATGAATTAATCTAAAGCATAAAGGAAATCTAAGCTAAGAATGCCATGATAATGCAAGAAGTGAAACTATGATAACATGTAGATGCAAAAGCCAAGAATGCTCCAAATCTTCAAAAGCTCCAAGATGACTTAGAAAACCTGCAACATAACATTAGCATAAAAAGTTGAGGATCTAGAATGAAGAAGAGAGCTCTCCTTTTAAAGGAAATGAGGAGGAAGGGACCATGGAGATTAAGAGGCAAAAGATTTAATCAATAGTGGAGCTTAAAAGAGGAGAAATCCATGTGCACAAGTATCCTTCAATGAGAAAATAGGAGTTGACTTTTGTGTCCATATGAGACAAAAAGTGTTTTTTCCCTTTTTATAAAATAAGAATAATGCTTTATTTGTGCAACTTAGGATAAGAGGAAAAGTGGGGGCTTTTTATTTATTAAAAGGGGAGGAAATATTCCTTTTAAATAAATAAAGACTTAGGATAAGATGGTTAGCCCATAGAAAATAATCAAATAAATGATAGAGCTAGGATTTGATCAAGAACAAGCAATTGATGATTTTAGCAAAAATGCTAGCAAGGGGCTAATAGTCTAGGTGAACATTTTTAGGTGATTACATTTGCCCCTCTTTGACTAATGTGTGATCGATCTGGGAAAACATGTAGTCAAAGAATGAAGTTGAAATGTGAGATCGATTTGGGATCACAAAGCAACTCAGATCAGCCAAGAAAGCAAGAGATAGCCAAGAAGGCAAGAAATAGCATTCTGACTCCAAAGAATGAAGTGCAGAAAAATGGCAAATCTTGCATGATCAGCCTGGTAGCAATAGTACTGAACACTTAGGAAAGAGATAGACAATAAGATATGATGTGTCTGCCCCCTCGGGATTGAAAGTGAAATCAGAGGGAATGCATAAGCAAGAGCAACATGATCAAATCACTAGAAATCATAATCGAAGATGAAAGAACAGAACAACCATCAAGTAGTGAAGGTATGCCCCACACATGGGACCTGGGCCACGAATCAAGTGGTCCCTCAACCTGAAAACACCACGGAGGGGAAGAATTTGAACTTGGGATTGAAAGTGAATGATAGACTAGAAGTTTGAAAGAGATGGAGATGAAGAGGTGAAGAATGCCCCAGTGAAGATCGAAGGATCAGGCCTCAAAAGGTCGGCCAACTATGTGAAAGAGGGGGAAAAGGTGATTTGGATGATCAAGGTGAACTCGGATTTTGGTTTCGATCCTGAAATGAAAGGAAAATGATGGGATATGAAAGACCAAAAGTGAAAGACATGATCAAGAAGCAGCAAAAGGTGAACATGGTTGATTAAAAAGTCCATGAAAGATGAAAGGAGAGCTCTCTCCATATGCAAGATGCAAAAATAACTAACATGAACTTAAGAATGCAAGCTACATGAAAAGTGGTTTACTTGCAAGGTTACAAAGCCAATAGACATCTAATATTCATCATTGAGCATTATTGGTAGTGTCACAAGATCATACAATACACACTAGCATAACTATGTGAATCTGAATATGATCTATATCAGATAGAAATGTGGAAATCTCACCTAGTCATCAGAAACATGTAGGTCAAGATGATTAGTGCAGTGAGATTACCTAAGTTTGATATAGCAAGATTATGCTCGCATCGAGACACAAGAAAGTCAAGATGACTATAAGCATGCACTTGCAAAATAGTCAAGGATAATACCTTGTAGATCCCAATGTCGAGTGGAACAAGCATAAATGCTTAATGACAGTTAGGACCAACAAAATATACCCACAAGCAGAAAGAGAAATAAAACATGTTCTCATCCCCTTAGTCTTCTAGCTATGCATCATAAAAAATGATCATAGGGGGAGAACACTCAGCAAAGAAATCATCATAAACAACACACAAATGAAAATAAGCAAGTCTTAGCGAGTCAAGTGCATGTGTGTAGGTCATAGAGTCAAACTTTGAGTATCGCATCTGCCAGTGAGAAATATCGCATCATTTAGACTACGAGTAGGACATTTGATAAGTGTTAAGAAACACTCGATGCTAAGGTAGTGTTGAAAAACATAGTTGGGGTGGTGTTGAAAAACACCATTTACGAGGTGCCTAAGAAACCCAGATGCACAAAGAGACCCAAGATAAGCTTAAAACAATGTATGCCCCCTAGACTAAGACAAGAGTCAATTCCAGGCTAGGAGAGGCAAAGCAAGAAGTGGAGCGAATGAGCGCCATGCAAGATTGATAGACATAGGTGCAGAGGGTCTCAAGCAGTGCTTGTTTCTAGGTTTTCACCACTTGATAGATTTATTGCAATTTTTTTAGGACTTTTTATAAATTTTTTTTGTATTTTTGCTACCAAGGCGCTTGCTTCCAGGTTTTCACGTAGGCACTTTTTCAATTTTTATTTTTTTTTGAATTTTTTTGATTTTTTAATATTTTTTTCAGCATCATATATGAATTTTTTTGGAGGTTTTTCAGGATCATAAAATATGTACAAAGAATGCCCCAGACAGAAATGGGCATCAAGAATCTATTTCCTCTAATGTAGAGAACTGATATGCCCCAGGACCAAATGCTGCAGCTGTGATGATAGGAGGTCTCAACCAGTTCGACCAATAATAACCAGCCCTAAGAAATGTCTGAGCTAGCAAAGGATTATTAGAATGTGATCCACATATGCCATCGTGGATTTCAGCTAGCACTTTTTCTGACTCTTCTATTTCTAGACACCTAAGGAGAGTTCCATCTAGACCCTTCCTATACAAGTCACCAAAGACAAAGGTAAAGTGTAAGGGATGGTGGAAAGAATGGCATGGTGGATTTTTAGGAGGGATATGAGGTGGAAGACATGAAAAGATGGCAGGATTGTAGGATTTGTAAGCAGGATAGCATAATTCATCCACTAGGAACTTGAAGCGAGATTTATGCTTTTTCATTTGTAAGATGGATGTCAAAGTAACCAAGGCATTAACAACTTTGTTCTCAGCTCTAGGAATGGGCTGAAGTGTAACAAATATGAGATCATGCTTGAAGTAGTGCACCATTTTGTTGTAGAGAATCAGCTTGTCATCTTTTATTTGAGAATCATTATTTTTGAGAAAATTTTTATTTTTACTTTTCTTAGGTTTGGATACCACCACAATGTGGTTTTTTCCATCTGAAAATTGCTCTTTTCTTTTGAAATGATGACTGTGATACTTGATTGCTGATTCAATCTTTTTTGTTGCTAGTTCACTGGTGGAAGAAGTAATAGGTGTTGATGCAAGATGAAATAAAGTGATTGGTTCAACATCATTTATGTGAGAGGTGTCATCTCTGGTTACAAGAGAAGTTGAGCCTATAGGGTAAGCTCCAAAAGTAGCTAGATCTAGATTTGTCATAGAAGGACCAACATAGTCTACGAAGGCAATACGGGGAACAAACCCATCAAACCCTTCGCGAGACTCATTGACTACATCAAGATGGTTACTAGAGGTATGAACTACATCAAAATCCATATTTGTCATGGAAGAATCTTCTGGAAGAGGCTTAAGATGCCGAGAAGTAGAGATACTCATGTCATTATGTGAGAGATCACCTCTTTGTAGCAGTCGTGCAATGTTGCGATGTTGTCTATCATAGTGCAATGATTCTTTAGGCACATAGTTTCTAGACATAGAGGCCTCAGCCATATCATTAGTAGGTATATATTCTTCTCCCCAAATAAATGATGTAGAAGGAAGATCATCTCCCATGTGAGCCATAGTGTGTAGTGGTGACTCATCTGTATTTATGTCTGAATTACTGAGCATGGGAGTATTTCTAGAATCCTCTCTATAGATCCACTCTTGAACAACTTGTTCTTCTCTTTTTGCTTCTAAAGGAATGGATGAAGCAACAAAAGTATCAAAGATCACCATAGCAGAAGTGGAAGGCTTCATGTTATCAGAAGGTTTCCCATATGACCTAGGAGAAATAGGTATAAAAGCAAAGGAATCTAGTGTATATTCACCCATACCAAGGCTCATCATCTTAAGTGATTTCTTAGTAGCAACTAGAGACGTACTAGGATCAATAGTAGGTTCATTGTGAGGGACAAATTTTTTAGTAGCAGCAAGAGCATTAATAACAATAGTATGGTCTCCAAGAATCACAACTTCAGTGCCATTGTATGGAAATTTGACGCACTGATGATAAGTGGAAGGAACAGCCTACATATCATGGATCCAAGGAGGACCCAAAAGAATGTTATATGTGAGTAGGATGTCCAATACTTGGAAGTTAATATCTTTCATGACAGGGCCCACTCAGACAGGTAGTGTGACAAGACCTTTGGAAGATCTTTCCACTTCATCATAACCTTTTATAGTAATCTTCTTCTTAGAATCCACAGCAAATTCTGACAAACCCAATTGTTGTATGACATTGAAAGAAACAATATTTAACCCTGCACCATTGTCTATCAGGACTCGGTGGACTCAGGTATTGTAGATTAGAACTTCAATGTGTAAAGCTAGATTATGCGGGTGAGCAATAGATATGTCATCTTCTACAGAAAAGGAGAGAGATAGTGGAGATGAAATGTGGTTGACCATAGCTTGAAATTGATTTGGATAAATGTCATTGGGAACACGTGTTGTATGTAGAGCCTCATCAAGAATCTCTCTATGTGAAGGGGATAACTGAAGCAAATCAAGGATAGATATATATGCTAGTGTCTTTTGCAAATGTTGGACAAGATCATAGCTAGGGGTGGCTAAAGGAGCCACTTGTTTGGAAGACAAAGCTTGCTTGTGATCTTGTGCAGTTTTAAGGACAATCTTGGCTTGCCCCCTAGTAATAGCATTCAGTGTCTCACTTCGGGAAGATGAACTACCATGTGTTTGCAAGACCAACTTTGGCTTACCATGATTGGCTTTATTATCCTCTTGAGACCTCATCATTAAAACACTATCAACGGGCTCTACCATGTTGATCACAGGCGTATTAGAAGGATACGTGTAATTGATCTTAGCATCATGATTCTTCTTATGTGCTTGAGAGGTTCCCCCTTATCATGCTTAGGTAGAGGATCTTTGAAAGCTGTATGATTAGAATTTTTAGTTAAGCCATTAGTGGAGATTGTGTTGTTCTCAATAAGATCCTGAATATCATCATTAAGCTTAAAACAATTATCTGTCAGATGTCCCTTGTTTCTATGATAATGACAATAATGATCCTCTCACCACCAATTAGGCCTATTTATCAGATCCCAGTTACCATGTTTATCAGGAAGTGTAAGATATCCATTATCAACCAAAGTCTTAAGGATCACATCATAAGGTTCTACCAACTTGGTATAGACTCGCTTTTGAAATGACTTCTTAGGCTTATCTGCATATTAAGGTTTAGGAGCACTATGAGCATTGGCAACTTCTTGTTGTTTTTCTACATAGATAGCATTAGAGAGATTGAAAGCAGGCTCTTTAGCTTTAGGAGTGTCAACAACCCCATCATTAACAACATACTTGTTTTTATTCCAAGGTTTGTTCTTGTCTTTGCCATTGCCTTTAACATCTTTATTAATAACAATATCCCTTTTTCTTATAGCTACATCCTCAATTCGATATGCACTTTCAACCATGTCATGGAAGGAGGAGAATAGTTGCTTCCTTAGATCATAAAATAGCTCAGGCACAAGAGTGTTGACAAAAATGTCAATCTTTTCTCTTTCGGGTAGCTGACAAGGATATCGAGAATACAATGACCTCCAACATTGTAAGTAAGTTGCAAATGGCTCACCTTGATGTTGTCTTAGATTACTGAGATCTATCATGGTGACAGGTTGTTGGATGTTGTAAGAATAATGCTGGGTAAATCACTGAGCCAACTCATCAAAAGTCGTAAGCGGTGGTGTCAATTTTGCAAACCATTCCAAAGCTTGGCCTCTTAAACTTCTAGGGAATAGTCATAGAAGAAATGTGTCTTCATGAAGGAAGTCCATGCTAAGAGTGTAAAAGTGACACACATGGTCATGAGGATCACCATTTCCATCATACTTGTCATATTTGGGAACCTCAATATCCCTAGGAAATGGGACCATGTATAGACTCCTATCAAAGGGAAGAGCACAAATTGATTCTAAAAAAGAGACCTTTGGAGGCTCTCTGTCTATTGCCATTTGGGTAAGGCGTTGATTTGTCTGATGTAGTTCTTCCTGAAGGACTTCCAATTCAGTTGGTACTCTTTGTTGGACAATTTGTCTAACATCATAGTTGGGAGGAAGCTTGTATCCTCTAGAAGTCATATATTGAAAATATTGATCACCATTACACTCTAAAAGCTTATGCATCATTCGTTGGGAGACCACATCTTGTTCAAATCTCATAAGATCCTCACTATAAATCTCATCATCAGCCTCTGCCTCATGTTGAGAGGGAGGAGGTCTAGGAGGTGAGGAAGGCATACCAAAAGTGGGTCTTGGAGGAGATCTTGGTGGTGTGTTGTTGCCATTGTTGCCATTGATAAAAAGAGATCTATGCTCATGATTACTAGTCTCAGGTTGCTCATGAAATGTCCCTCTATAAGCCATGCACCTATCAGCATCCATCCTTTGTTGATTGTGTTCTTTGTCTAAGTGTGCTTGGTTATCTTTATGCTCAAAATGTTCTTGCAAGCGTTGAAATTTTTCTTGTTCAGTCAAAGTGAGTGAGACACTATCTATGTTTTTGGGGGTCTTGAATGCAGAAAAGAGGAAACCTCCTTTGTACCATGGGGTAGCCTTAGAATTCTCAAATTGGTCAGAACTAGAACTGTTGTTGCTAATGGGTGCTTGTGAGCATCTATTTGGAGAAGGTAACTATGTATAATTGAATGGAGGGTGACTCTCCTGCTCAAATTGAGACTGAGTTGTAACCGGCATGAAAAGAGATGTTGGTTGACTAATAGAATGAGATAAAGTTTCTCAGATTTGAGATAAGAAAAGATAATAAAGCTCACTTGTTAAAGTAGAACAATAGAGAGATGGCTCATCAAAAGTGCTCAAGCAGTTACAACAATCAATTGACTAAAGCTGACTAGCGAGCAAGAAGCTCAATAAGCAAGTATCTAGAGAGGTAACCGTGATGCGACAAGTGATCAAGAGTAGCATTCGTTAAGCTCAAATCCAATAATTTTAGCTCATTTTTTTCAGTCTAGAACAAATCTAAGCATGTAGATAATAGACCAGTTTCAGGTAAGAATAGAAAAAGACACTCTACGACAGGTTAAAGTGCAAGTTTATCAACTCTGGATTGCAGCAATGACAGGACAGCAGAAAGATTTTGGGTGATACTTTCCAGGTAGATAGGGTGATACTTCTCAGTCAGGCGATACTTCACCTTAAGCAAGACAATAGTTTCCAGTAAGGCTGGGCAATAGACTCCAGGCTAGTAGGGCGATAGTCTAGCAAAAGTGAACTATCGTGCGATATATCTTAGCAAAGCACGTGATACTGTTGCAGAATTGTATGACTTTTTCACTAGTGAACATAAAAATCTTAGTTTTGAAGTATTTTGATCAAGTTCAAAGGTTGGACAGTGCAATTTCTCAGTTTGACAAGCAGTAACAGTAGATAAAAGATAGGTTTGAAAATAGTATAGGATCAAACATGTCATAGAACACTTGAAACAAGGGCAAAAGCAACCTTGCCAAGACAAGCACTTGTGATATCAAAATGAAAAATTCTATGAGTGCTACCATTTTGTTTGAATGTTGAGGACATTTACATTGGTATAGCACAATCAAAGACAATTCAAGAAATTACTACCTAGAAGGACAAGGCTCATTACTTAGCAACATGGCCCACAACTTGATGCTCCCTTGCCTCACACCAAGTGGTTGCCCACAAGAGATATTGGCATTGTCATGGAAGTTTCAAAAACACAACCAAAGGAACACATATGGTGAGTGTCTTGGGGTGATCTGGGTAAGTCCACTTGGATCAATCCTTGCACCAAGAAGGTAAGTGGCTAAAATAAGGTGGCTTCTATCTAATGGTTCATAGTAAGGGCTTCTGTTCATAGCACCCCTCTTGCTCCTCATAAAGAACTAGGACCTCGCGGCCTCAAGAGTACCTTAAGCATTCTTGCTCAATACTTTCCTCATGGTCACAATCCCACAAGTTACTCACATCAAGAAAAGATAAGTACTATGTCTACCAAGGTTTTGTGTCCTTGATAGCCTTGAGATTATAGTGGGTTGGAATAGCTCGATATTAGCTTGTCCCCACTTGGGTCATTCCTCTTGATTGCTCAAGAGCAGGCCTGCTAAAAGAGTCTAAATCTAAACAAAAAGTGGATCAATTCTTGAGGTTCAAGGTTTTTGGTTCACCACAAGGGTGAAGAGCATAGTCCCCTATCTCAAAAACTTCACCCAAACACACCAAGTAAAGATTTAGTTACCCCCTTGCTTTCAAAATCTCAAGATGGGTCAAGATTTCTATTTCACCACAAGGGTGAAGAGCATACTCTCCTACCACCTCAAAATTCCTACAACAAGGTATTAAGTTCCTAAGAAATGAAACAACTAGTATATGCCACACTCAATAAATAAAGCAATTAAACAAGCACTTGACTTGGTTTTTATGCTTAGGGAAGCCTTGCAAAAACCATTAGTAGCCCTCTTTGACATGCATTCTTTTGGAAAAATATCTCAAGCAAGTGCACCTACAACCACAACTTGTTAGACCCACAAGGGTTAGGAAAATCCAAAATCTAACAATGGTTAGCACATGAAAAATCAGACAATCTACAAAAAAAACTGATCAAATGACAAAATCTAAAAATGAAACCATCATGGTTAGATTAGGCACAAAAAAACCTTTCCAATGATATATCACACTTTGACACTCTTATGTTACCCATGACCCCTTAAGACACTCTTCCTAACCCTTATCCATCCCTTCCACTATCTTAAGACACGTATAGGACCCATTGTTTCCCTCAAGAAACCTTAAGACATACTAGGATCAATTAATGCAATGTAGGATCCCTTAGGACCACTTATTGCACCTACGACCCATTAACATTCTATGACTCTTATTTGGATCCCTTATGAAATCTTAAAACAAATATGAAACCTTAGGAGCCCCAAGACCCATTAAAGAATCTTAGGATGTCCTAGGACCACTTAGACCACTTATCACATCTACGACCCATTAATATTATTGGACCATTATACATCCTATGAGAATTTTGATATTGCTCTGATACCATGTAAGAATTTGCCTAGGGCAAAGAATAAAAGCCAAGATCTAGAAGCTCAAGAGATAGCACAAGAGAGATAAGGAGAAATAATCAAATAATTGATTATAGCCAATTAAATTGATTACAAAGTAGGAGTGCCTAAATATATAGGCTCTAAAATAAGACTGGATGATAAGGAGATGATAAGATATTACCCACACAAGGTGGAATCACATGTCCACCAAAGGTGGATCATCCTCCATTGTACATCAAAGTATGTGCAACATGTGCAACAATGAGAGGATGATAATGTGATAAGAGCACTAAAGGTGGATCTCACACACAAAGAGGTATGTGATGACAACTATCACACCTAAAGTGGAAATTCTCCTAACCATGTGCTAAAATGAAATGCAAACTCCTAGGTGTCACAATGACAACTAATATGAAAATGCATTATCCTAAGTAAACTTAAGTAAAGTGTAATTAGTAATATTTAATTACACCAACACCCCCCCTTAAGTGCAACTTGGGGAAATGCACTTAAGTTCACAATGCAAGATGGGTCCTGACTACTAGGACATGTTAGGTACCCATGTACAATATGCAAGAACAATGCAATCTCTCATAAAGTGGAGAAAGAGGGAAAACCTCATGGGAAAAACACTCCCCCAAAAAGAGAGATGAATACAAGATGCATGCATGGATGGAGTAATCAAGACCCCCCAATTATGACATACATCATGCATATATAATAAAAAATCCCCCCAAAGGAAAGAGACATGATATCCTCCCCATAATGAGTAATCTCCTCTAAGGATGGTAAGTGCTTGAAGACAAAACATAGTCCAATGCCTACAAACAACATTTCTCTTCTTAGGAAGAAGATACACCAAGTATAGATGTAAGAAGGCTTCCCATTGTGAATAGGAAGTAGGAAGGGGACTCCAAATGAAGTATGATGTCTCTGAAGTATACCCAAGTGTCACAATGTTCTTGGCTGATGAAGATGCCACGAACCAATTAGGAGAAATCCCAATAGAAGAAGGTGACATACAAGGAACCAATGATAACTTATCCATGTAAGAATTTGGATCAAACTCCAAAGAAAAAGATGCCTCCTCAAATGAAGTAGGAAGAGAAGCAAGAAAGCCCCCCCTCAATGTAGAATGTACACCCATGATAGATGCACCTGGATCAATGTAGAAACTACACCAAGAAAACTGAATGATGTTCCTCCCCTTAGGAGGAAACAAGTCCATATGTGGATCAATGAATCCTCCCCAATCTAAAGGAAGAATCCTCAAAATGTAGGATGTCTCAAGAAACTGAATAGGAATATCCAACACATGAGTATGATCAACTTGAACCATGCAATGTGACATCTCAAGTGAAGTTTGAGACTCATGAAAACCAATCTCCAAAGACTCAAATGTCTTCTGTAAAGTTAAAGAGACATCCTCCAAATTTTGTATCAAAGGATCCACAATCATATCAATCTCGAAAGAAGGATCAAGTGGAGAATGAAGATGAGGGTCATCATGCTCCCTCACAACAACTAAAGAAGGATCATCCTCAACAAAGAGAAGATGAATGTCATCAATAAAGTCTCCCAAATCTAAAATGTAGGACTCCATAAACAAACCTGCAATGTCTATCAAGCAGGCATCCCATGGAACTATAACTGGAAGACAAGGAATATCTTGCTACACTGAATCACCTGAACCCATGGCTATGTGAATGCAAGCATCATCAGGAGATGTGATCTCAGTGGGAGGATAAGGAGGTACAACTAGAGGTTTTGGACATTTTGGAAGTGGAGGAATATGTGGATCTCCATACATTTCCCAAAGAATAGTCCAAAGATCAAGAATATTCATTGTTTCATCTTCATAGTCATCAAGGGAATCGATAACATCCATATCCATATTCAAATAGATAACCTTAACAACTTCTGAGTAAGAGTCACAATTGTGAGAAGGACTTTTAGGTCTATACTCATACAAATAGGACAATAGGTTATGCTCACTAAGATGAGAAAGAACCAATTCACTCCATTGCTTATAATTGCTTCTTGTCAACTTAATTAAACCATCCATGATGTGCTTCTCACATGAAATAATGAGACCAAAAAAATAATGCACCCCCCAAAATGCAATGGGCCAAAGAACCCCCCCAAAATAGATGATTTTGACACTTTATGTATAGTGCATGTACAATTGCCACTTGCCAAAATGGATCAAAGTGGACTTCTAATTTTGACAATTACAACAGAAAATATGAAGCTATAGTAGATTCAAACAAATAAGACACAAGATCTCTCAAGGATCTAACAAATTACAAGTGCCAAAGTTAGGCCAAAATAGACCAAATTATGAAAGTACTATGTCCACTTAGAATTTTTCCAAACTGATACTAGATCTGGAAAGTAGATGAAAAATCATGAACTTTAAAAAAAAATAGCACCTGAAAATGTGTCCATATGAGCCTAAACGAAGCATCTAAAGTTGTAAAAATCTGGATTTTTGATTTTCAGAAAACATCAAAAATAAAGATAAAAAATCACCTACACCATTGTGTAGATCGTGAAATTATACCCCAAAACAAAAAAAATTGCTCAAAAAAAGGACTCTGGATGACTGAGATATCGCTGTTTGAAAATTGCCTTTGAAATTATTTTTTATGAATCGCTGCCACCAAACCTTGAAAATTCAAATGGCTCTAGATTTGGCTTCAGATGTCCAATTTGGATGAAACAAAATTTGATTTAGGGGTATTTGGATGTCCTCAATGTGATTCCAACCTCTGATTTGCACCAACAAGCTCCAATTTTGACCTGCAATAAAAATCTCTCAAAATAGGCTATACAATGAAACTCCTATGGCTCTGATACCATGTGAGAATTTTGATATCGCTCTGATATCAAGTAAAAATTTTCCTAAGGAAAAGAATAAAAGCCAAGATCTAGAAGCTCAAGAGATAGCACAAGAGAGATAAGGAGAAATAATCAAATAATTGATTATAGCCGATTAAATTGATTATAAAGTAGGAGTGCCTGAATATATAGGCTTTGAAATAAGACTACATGATAAGGAGATAATAAGATATTACCCACACAAGGTGGAATCACATGTCCACCAAAGGTGGATCATCCTCCATTGTACATCAAAGTATGTGCAACATGTGCAACAATGGGAGGATGATAATGTGATAAGAGCACTAAAGGTGAATCTCACACACAAAGAAGTATGTGATGACAACTATCACACCTAAAGTGGAAATAGTCCTAACCATGTGCTAAAATGAAATGCAAACTCCTAAGTGTCACAATGACAACTAATATGAAAATGCATTATCCTAAGTAAACTTAAGTAAAGTGTAATTAGTAATATTTAATTACACCAACACATCCCTTACGACATTTTAAGACATATATGGCCGCTTCGGATCCTCAAGACCCATAAGCATATCTTAGGTTGTCCTATGACACATTTATGTATCTTAGATTCAATTAATACATACAAGGGTCCCTTAATGTAACCTAGGACCCCTTCAAACCTCTTATGTTACCTAGGACCCTTTAAGACACTCTAGGACCCTTATCTATACCTTATGACCTCTTATGTTACCCACGACACCTTAAGACACTCTAGGATCACTTATTGCACCTATGACCCATTAAAATTCTAGGACTCTTACTTGGATCCCTTAGGATCCCTTAGGACCTCTTATGTTACCTAAGACCCACTAAGACACTCTAGGACCCTTATCTATACCTTGGGACCTCTTATGTTACCCACGACCCCTTAAGACACTCTAGGACCACTTATTGCACCTACAACTCATTAACATTCTAGGACTCTTATCTAGATCCCTTATGAAATCTTAAAACAAATATGAAACCTTAGGACCCCCAAGACTCATTAAAGAATCCTAGGATGTCCTACAACCACTTAGACCACTTATCACATCTATGACCCATTAATATTATTGTACCATTATACATCCCTTATGACATTTTAAGACATATATGACCCCTTCGGATCCTCAAGACCCATTAACATATCTTAGGTTGTCCTATGACACATTTATGTATCTTAGATTCAATTAATACATACGAGGATCCACTAATGTAACCTATGACCCCTTACAACCTCTTATGTTACCCACCACCCCTTAAGACACTCTAGGACCACTTATGTGATGTAATAGGACCTATTAATACCAATTAGTACATCTTAGGACCCTTAAGACCTAATAAGACCACTTACGTGATGTAATAGGATCTACTAATACTAATTAGTACATCCTAGGACCGTTACGACCTAATAAGACCACTTGACCTGATAGGATGTATTAATACCAATTAGTACATCCTAGGACCCTTAATACCTAATAAGACCACTTACTTGACCTAATAGGACCTATTAATAGCAATTAGTACATCCTAAGACCCTTAGGACCTAATAACACCACTTATGTGATGTAATAGGACCTATTAATACAAATTAGTACATCTTAGGACCCTAAAGACCTAATAAGACCACTTATGTGATGTAATAGGACCTACTAATACCAATTAGTACCTCCTAGGACCCTTAAGACCTAATAAGACCACTTACTTGACCTAATAGGACCTATTAATGCCAATTAGTACATCCTAGGACCCTTAAGACCTAATAAGACCACTTACTTGACCTAATAGGACCTATTAATACCAATTAGTACATCCTAGGACCCTTAAGACCTAATAAGACCACTTATGTGATGTAATAGGACCTCCTAATACCAATTAGTACATCATAGGACTCTTAAGACCTAATAAGACCACTTACTTGACCTAATACCAATTAGTACATCCTAGGACCCTTTACAAGTATTAGTACAGTCTAGTATTGTAAATTTAAGTATAATTTTATATATTTAGATATTTGTTTCTATTTTACACATAGTTATAACATGTAATCAAGTACTTAATTGTTAACACTTAGCGTTCACATGTTATGTATCTAGATGGCCACTCAGGACGCACTTGAGACTCCTAATATATAGACCATTTTTCATATTGCTAACATGGAGATGGCTTGACTTAGAGAGTCCATCCGTACATCTTTGGTAGATAGCATATATAGAGATACTTGTGTCAATATATTGACCAGTTTGGAGAAAATGACTACTAGATTGATGTCTCACTCCTCCTTCATAGCTTAGGTAGTTGAGACTATTTTTTGAGAGTTGAGGGCTGAGGTCTCAGGTGATGTTTCTTTGGAGATTGTTCAGAGCTATGTCCCCATGGAAACCATCAAACGAGAGGTTTTCCCACATTATGAGTGGAAGGCCACTTTGAGGGCATATCAGGTCACATGGTGTGTCATTCCTTAGATAGCATGCATGATATACCCTCAGTTTCTTGCAACACATGGTCGTTATCCTAATAAAGACTAGATTCCTTTATATTTTGTACAACAGTTGTATGTTGAGTTCCGTTTGGGACTCAAGGTCAACTATATAGATCTTCCAGCATATTATGGTTAGGGGTGTGGTAGGGTTGTAGACTATGATTAGTATCATAGGGCCAATCAATTTGTACAACCTCATTGATAGCTGGTTGGGCATAGGACTCCGGCAGTGACGCAATTGATGGATACTACTGCAAATAGAGTCATCATTACTTCTCAGAGGGGAGTAGTAGATATTATAGGAAAATTGCTTCTACGGTCACATCCATCACTTCAGATTCAATACATAGATACATTTTTACTATCTACTAAGTAGAGCCAGATCATCTTCTGAGGCTTCGTCTAGTACTACTATAGGTGTGACTGATGAAAAATATAGAGTTGTAGGTATTCCTATACTTGCAAAGATATGAGCACTTTTGGGTCATCATAGTCATTTAGATATGGCCCCTTACTTTACAGAGGATCTCGTATAGGCCTATTCTTATATTGCTGACCTGCAAAGGATCCCAATACATTCAGTCAGGGATGTCATCGAACTTGCATGAGGTCCCGCTATACCACCAACATAGGATGTACCATCTAGTCAGACATAGTATAGTGCAGAGCGCTCGGCACCCACATATCACTCTATAGCTCTAGAGTCAAGTATACAGGTTTGAGATGTACACATCACCACTAAGGGCCTAGACACATTTGATGAGCAGTTGCGTGGGTTGGGTCAGGTGGATGTTGGCAATGATGTTGGATCATTTATGGATATTTTATTACATCCTGGTGTTTCTTCACTAGACTTTTCCCCTTGGGGCTGTAGACACGGAAAATTAGCAAAGGCTTAAATCAGTCAAAAGGTGCAACAAATCATCAAAATAACATGAAAAATCAATAAATGGAACAAAGGCAATTCAAATCAAAGGAAAATTCAATTTAATGATTAAATGATTAAATAAAGCTTGAAAAGGGGAAAAACACTACAAAATTGATTAAATTCAATTAATGACATAGTTGTTGAAAGCAAAAATCAAAATGAACATCTTACCCTTCATGGCTAAATTTAATTACTTTAATTAATTAATAAATATGAATTTCCCTCAACAAAGCAAAAAGGAGACAAAATGGACACAAATCACTCACTTTTGTTGAAATGGTCCAGCCTTTTGAAACCATTTAAATGTTTGTCCCCCAATTTAGGGACAAAGAAAAGCCAATTGACCTTACCCAAACATAACCATGGTTATCTCACTCTACCCCCTACCCTTGGGAAAATCTTATAAAAAGAAGGCATTTTGAGGCATTAATCATCCACTCCATATCTTTGAATTGTAGCAAAGCTCTTGCAATTTGCATCCACATCAATCACTTAGCAGTTTTCATTGATAATTAGCTTCAATTGTTGATCATTTTGTAGATTTCTTATCAAATAGAGCTAGAATTTGATAATTAGATCTAGTTTGCATATCATTCTTAGTTCAATTCTCATAATTAGAGTGTCACTAGTGAGGATTTGTAGCTGAGAGCCTCATTTACCACTTCAATTTAGAGAACCATGAGATATTTAGATCAATTTGTGCATTATTTAGATTAGTTTGCTTTGAATAGTGTAAATTCTCTTTAAATCTTGTTATTTCATGAAGGTGTAAATCACTCACACACAAATGGTGCCCACCGTGGTGCCCTAGGCCTCAAATTCATCATAATTTCCACGTTATTTGCAAAATTTAGGCTAGAATTGCATGAATTTGCTCACTGTTTGTAGGTTACAGAAAAGAAATCATGCTTGCCGGTAAAGGAATCATGCCTAAAGCAAAGAGATGTCACGCACAGAAATTAAAATATCACTTGGAGTTTGAACGATTATGCTTTTCACCCTATAGAATCACGCTTCTGGCGAAAGAAATTATGCCTATGGAAATCAAAATCTCACGTCACGGACAAGCTGTTGATGCCTTTGGACATTTAAATGTCGCGTGGATAGAATTAAAAGCCATGGCCGAGGAATCATTTTACGCCTGGTGTAAAGGGAGTTTCCTACCTTATTCATTTAATTTCTCGCTTTGTTGATTTTAAATGTCACCTTTGATTAATAAGATGTCACTTTTCTGGTATTAATTTGTCACTTGTAATAAAGAGTTCACGTGTTGTTATAATTTGATATCACACTTGATTATTTTAATCTTGCTTGAGCCCCTTATGGTGATGCTCGCAGTTAAAGTAATCACGTCTTTATTAAATTAGATCTCGCATTCATCATAGACAATGTCACCTGATTGAGCATGTATATTGTATCAAAGTAATTACTATTGTCGTGTCTAGTAAAGATTTCACGCGGATCTAAAATTTGATATCGCACTTGGCTATTTTAATCTTACTTGAGCCCCTTTTGGTGATGCTCATGGTTAAAGTAGTCATGTCTTTGTTAAATTTTATCTCGCCTATAGTCTGGATAATGTCGCGTGGCTGTATGTTCTTTATTTTATCAAAATTGTTAAAATGATGACTGTATTCTAACTTCACGGTCATTTTTTTGTCTCAGGAGCATGGTCTGTCATAAGAAAGTGCAAAAACCAGAGAGAAGGCATAACTTAGAGGAGAAATTGATCTCTAAAAGGATAAGGAAAGAAAACCGGGTACATTCTACCTTTGTTCTCAACAATGATTTAGAGAAGGAAGTAGAATTATATGCTAAATACATTGCTATTGTAGATGCTTACAAACAAAAATACGTATCATTAAATTGGGAGTTTAGTCTTTAAGTTTGTAAGAATTTTGCAAGTATTTTGGTAAAAAGAATCAAAAGCATAATCAATTATATCATTTTAAGCTTTGATTTTGGTTTTCCCTCACTTTGTTTGTATTGTGCTGACTAACTTGTTGGCGGAGGGAACGTTTTGCTAAGGTAAGGGAAGGATTTGGAGAGAAAATGAGAAATCTACTACTTAAAAATGCGCCTAGCCTTTGCTAGCATCATTTGAGGTATTTTTCTCATCAAGCTTGCACATTCCCTTATATTGTGGCATTTCAAAGTTCAAAACATAGTTTAATCATTAAGAGAAAAAAAAATAAACACTTCAATTCTAAGAACCTCTTTGTCACAGGGTTGAAAAAGAACCAAATTGATTGTGAGTGTTTGGGATAAGGGAAAAGTAATAGGGATATGCTCTTCACTCTTTGAGTGAATCAAATTCCCAAACTTGCTCTACCAAATCCACTTTTCATGCTTTCAAATGAACATGTTTAAAACTTAGTGGGCTCACCTCCCGAGATTGCCTTAAAAGGGCCGGTGAGAGGGACAGCCCGAAGTGGGATACACTTGCTTTTTCCGTGAGAATCCGACCCACTATAAAATGAAACGCGTGTATCCTTAATGGGGTGCACGACAAAAAAGATTTTAGCTCTTTCGAACTTCCTCTAGTAGTCCTAACGGATTGCACAAAATCATGCTTTGGTGTGTGTGGGAAGCCCCTTAACATACTTGGGGGATGAAAAGCTAAGATCTATTTTGAATGGAAAACTTACTACATAACGGTAAAATAACAAAACTACCTATTAGAGCCATGTTTACGAACCAATTATGTGCTAGGTAGATTGCATGGAATCTATTCTTGTGTTTAACCTGTGAAAACGTTCAAAAATACACACATTAGAGCATTCTAGGGATATGGTACCCAATTGATGTGTGTGTTGAGATTGTTTTTCTATTTTCAAACAAGATATTCCAAAGTTATTGATCAAAACATCATTCAAATTTTAAACCATTTAAAATTGATCAAAAATCTTTACCTTATTCCAAAAACTAGCTTATCAAGAGAAGAAGTCAACATACCCTTAAAGTTTGTTCATGCCTATTATTACAAGGTCACTCTCTATAAGGAAAGCATTACAAACAGATGGGACCTACAATGGAGAAGAGCTCCCATTTCTGAAGAACACTTTCATTACTTCACGAGTGATTGAAAAACCCGCTAAGGCAAAGGACATTAACAAGATGTTTAGCGGTACCCTAGGAAATATCAATCCCAACAACCAAGGGAACAACATGAATGGGGGTATGGATCCTAACAACAATCAAGGAAATTCTAATAATGGAGGAAGAGATCCTAATTCCCAAGAGGCAAATTTACAAGGCAACAACTTATTTCCTCCTCATAATACAAACTTACCCCCAACTGTGGAAGAAGCCACGGTTGAAAGAGCATTAGAGGCAAGACAATGCCCTTATTTCATAGAACTAATGAAAAAGACCATGCTTATGGATAAAGAAAAACACTTCATGGACTTGATACAAACGGGGGTAAAGCTACCTAAAGATTTTGACATAGAACAATTAAAGCCCAAGGAAATAGAAGACCCTATGGAAGCAATGAGGGAACAATTCAAGGCATTACAAATGGAAATCGATAGTTTGAAACAAAATGGGCCTCCTAAGCCTTTCTCTATTGAAACATTATGTCCTTTTCCATTCGATAAGAGTTTGATCATGGTGCCTTTTCCCATTAATGTAACATTTCCTAAATATGAGAGGTATGAAGGAACATCTGACCCACATGATCATCTTTGGGGGTTTTGTGCATTGAGTCTTGAATTCATGCATGAATCAACTTATTTAATGAGACTATTCCCAAGAAGCTTGGGAGGAACGGCCATGGATTGGTTTTCAAAACTACCATCCGGCATAAAATCCTTTGAAGAGTTAGCTTCTAAATTCGTGACTCATTACTCTTATAACATCAAACATGAGGTCACAATGATAACATTATGTAACACAAAGAAACAAGATGGAGAAGCCTTCCTCACATTCTTGCAAAGATGGAGGACTGCATTTGCTAGATATCCAAAAAGTGTAGCGGAGAAAGAAAAAATGGATATCTTTATTAATGGTTTAAGAAGCGAACTGAATTATAGACTAAGGATGCAATGTCCTAAAACCTTCCAAGATTTGATTGATAACGGAATTACAATGGAAGAAGTGTTGATTAAGAGTGGAGAGTTGAAATTGTACAAGGAAAATAAGAATAACTTTAACTCCAACAACAACAATACCAACAATAACAACAATCAAAATAAAAGTTGGTACAACAACAATAGCCATTATGCTGCAAAGAATAACAACAAAGGCATTGTTAATGATGGTGTAGTGGAATCCAACAACTTGAAGGTGATTCCATTTGCCCTTACAAAGACACCAAATCAAGTGAATAATACTAATCAAGCATATAATGCACCTTCCAACAACAACAACAATGCCAACAAGAATAATCACGGAAACAAGGATCAAAATAGTAAGTATGATAAGTATTTGAAGCCCACTCCTGCAAGACACTTTACACCCTTGGGAGAATCACTTGAAACTGCATTAAAGGCTCTCATGGCTAACAATGTTATTACATTACCCGCTATTAAGCCTTATGAACCAAAACACAAGCCGGGCTGGTGGGATGCTAAGCATCATTGTGAATATCATAGGATTCGGGGGCACACTACAAATGAATGTCTACAATTAAAGAATGTGGTGCAAGACTTGATAGATAATAACATAATCACTGTTGATGGACCCCAAAATAATGAAGATCATACGGCCTTCAAACAACCTTTTTACAAACATGATAAAGGTGAGTCATCAAATGGAAAGAAACAAAGTGCCAATAATCTCGACTATGTGCCATCATATGATCATATTGTTAATGCTATCATCATTAATGAAAAGCCTCAAAAGGAAGCAACAAATGTCATTACAAGAGGGCAGAATTCTAGAATGACTTTATAAGGGATAGTCCCTCAAGACACCAATATCTCACAATCCAACATTGTGGTCAAACAACCTCCTACAGCAGCAAGGCCTTATAGTTTGGTGGACCAATTGCAATGTACTCCAGCACAAATCTCAATCTTAGAGTTATTGAAGTTGTCACCGAATCATAAAGAGATTTTGGAAAAAGCTTTGGAAGAGACACATGTTTCTACTACCTTAGGGGAAGAAAAGTTTCAAAATATGGTAGGACATCTCGTGGCTCCTCATTGTCTTTCATTTTCTGATCAAGACGACATGTCTATAACTCATCCTCAAAATTTGCCATTACATATAGAGGTTTTGATGGAAAGGCATAGAGTCAAAAGAGCCCTTATTGATGGAGGGGCTGGTCTTAACATATGCACATTGAGTCTTGTAAAATCCTTAGGTCTATCCGAGTCTTGCATTGACCCTACAAAGAAAATCACCATAAAAGCTTATGACAAAGCTGAAAGAGCTTCTAAAGGCATGATTGTGTTGCCCATCCAAGTGGGACCAGTCAAGAAGGAAACCGAGTGTCAAGTGTTGGACATGAAATTAACCTATAACATCTTATTGGGAAGACCATGGATTCATGAGATGCAAGCTGTCCCATCCACATACCGCTAATGCATCAAGTTCCCATACATAGGTGAAGAAATCACAGTTGGAGGAGACTCAAATCCATTTCAATATTGTAATGCACTCAAACCCTTGCATGAATTATACATTCCACATAATCATGAAGGAGTTGTTCCAAGAATCACCAATGAAGATGCACAAAATCCTCTTCAAGCTAGCTCAACTACATCAACTAAGGGCAAGGAAAAAGTGAGCTACGAGGGTCCAAATGTAATGGAAAGTCCATATATAGCACCTAAATTGGAGACAGTGATCTACAAACCTACTAAAGAGGAAAAAGAACAAGTTAAAAAAGATCATTACCAATACATGAGTGAGATGATGAACAAATTTGACAAACAATGCAAGATTAGTTCAAAAGGGGTAGGAGAATATTCAGTTTCTCTATTTGACATGCCCATGTCTCCCAAATCACATGGTAAACCCTCAAAAGAACATCTTCCACATAAGTATAATTCTTATTTTGTGAGGGAAGATAGCAAAGCAACATGGGATAAGGAAGAAGATGATGTCCTTCAATGGCTTTATCATGATGAGTATGGTACCTTAGACACTCCCATGGAAAGAATTTAGCATGTCAATATACAAACCGAACAATATGGGAAAGGATTTGATATTATGCAAAAGATGGGATACAAAGGAAGAGGACCCCTAGGCCAAAGAAATAGAGGATTATTAGAACCTATTGAACCTATTTGGAGGGAAAGTCATGAAAAATTCGGAGTAGGTTTTCAATATAAGGGAGAAAGTTCAAGTCCAATGCATGATTTTCATCCTCAAATAAATGCATTAGAATCCAAAGGAGATAGTGATGACTCTAGGGATTATGAATGGGATACTTTATCAGATGAGTCATGTCAAGATAAAGAAGTCATTGCTATACATACTTATGCAAAAATCCCAAAACAAGATGCTCCAATTAATGAAGAATCTCCTATTCAAAGGCCTAATATAGAACAACCATCTAGTAGTGGAGCATGGATAGAAACATTTTGGACACCTTTAGAGGAGGGAAATTCAAACGTTAGTTTTAACCCACTTATGGCTTTTCCCACATTGTTTCCCGTAGAGGTTGACGAGGACTCAAGCGAAGGGGACTTTGACCCTGCTTCCATGGATCATCTTGAGGAAGCGCACATCATAGATCTAAATGATACAATGTATGAACCCTCAAATGAAGTCATGTCCATAAATCCTATTGATGATACCTTACCCAATAACTCCTTAATTTTGATGCATCCGGACCTCATTGATTGGGATCAAACTGAACCACATGACTTACTTTACTTCCCAAATGACCAAGCAACAAACCAATACCTTAATGCGGTTGACCCCTCTTTCACCAATGAACTTAATATGGACATAATGACAATAGCAAGGGTCCAATCTCTTAGTCAAAAAAAGAAAAAAATGAAAATAAAATAAAAATGAGAAGTTCTATTGGTGAAAACCCAACTGTGGCACCATTAGAACCAAAAATAATGAAAATAAAAGACATTTCTTTTGGTGAAAACCCAACTGTGGCACCATTAGAAGAGAGATTGGACACTTTGCCTGAACATGAAGAAGAAAGGTCATCTATTCTTATAGAACCAATAGAAAAAGTTAACATTGGTACAGAACTAGAGCCAAAGGTCGTACACTTGGCTACATCACTTACATCTCTTGAAAGAGAGGACTTTATCAAATTCTTCCAAGAACAACAAGTAAAATTTGCATGGTCATATGCCGACATGCCCGGACTAGATCCTGATTTCATAATGCATCATCTAAATGTTAGACCTGGAGTTAAACCTGTGAAGAAAAAACTAAGGAAAATGCACCCACATGTGGCTCTCCTAGTCAAGGCAGAATTGGAAAAATTGTTAAAGGTGGGGTTCATAAGAACAATAGCATATTCTGATTGGATCTCTAACATTGTGCCAGTTACTAAGCATGATAAATCTATCCGTGTGTGTATGGATTTTAGAGATTTAAATCTTGCATGTCCCAAAGATGACTTCCCATTACCAAGCATTGATACTATAGTGGTTCTGACAGCAGGTCATGCAATGTACTCATTAATGGATGGATTTAATGGCTACAACCAAATAAAGATTTCTCCCGAAGACCAAGAAAAGATAGCATTTACTTTCCCTTGGGGTACTTTTTGTTGGAATGTCATGCCCTTCGGTCTAAAAAATACTGGAGCTACATATCAAAGGGCCATGACAACTATTTTCCACGACATGATGTACATTTTCTTAGAGGATTATGTGGATGACATTCTATCAAAGTCCCACAATAGAGAAGAGCATTTACAAATTCTAAGAAAAATATTCATTCGGTTAGAACAATTCAAAGTTAGATTAAACCCAAAGAAGTGTGCTTTTGGTGTCCAATCCGGCAAGTTATTGGGTTATATAGTGTCAGAAAAAGGCATTGAAGTTGATCCTAAAAAAGTACAAGCCATTTTAGAAATGGAGATTCCAAGAAATATTAGCCAAATGAGGTCACTACAAGGAAAGATTCAATCAATAAGGAGATTTATCTCTCAATTAGCAGAAAAGTGTCACTCCTTCACCAGATTGCTACACAAGGACACTACATTTATGTGGGATGAAGAATGTGATAAGGCCTTTTCTATTTTGAAGACTTATTTGATAAACCCACCTATTTTTATGTCACCTATCAAGGGTAAAGAACTGTTGTTATACATATCAGACACAGAAAGGTCTCTAGGCATATTGTTGGCACAAGAAGATGAGTAAGGAAAAGAAAGGGCAATCTACTATCTTAGTAGAACCTTAATAAAATATGAACTGAATTATTCATTCATGGAAAGAGCATGTCTAGCAGTGGTTTTTGCATCTCAAAAACTAAGACATTATATGTTGATGCATAAGATCAAATTAATTGCCAAGATTGATCCTCTCAAATACTTGCTAAGTAAAACTGCCTTAACAGGTAGAATAGCAAAATGGGTCATGATCCTAAGTGAATTCAACATTGAATATGTTGATAGAAGAGCAATTAAAGGACAAGTGATAGCAGATCACTTAGCAGATAATCCAATGGAGTCTACACAAACCAGGCAAATTGAATTTCTAGATGCAGAAATTGTCAACATAGAAGCAAAGACATGGAAATTATATTTTGATGGATCTTACACACAAGGAGGTTCTGGAGTAGGTATATTATTGGTTACCCCTCAAGGGTACACTATTCCAAAGTCCTATAAACTCTTATTTCCATGCAGCAATAAGATAGCGGAATATGAGGCATTAGTCATTGGCATCAAAATGGCTTTGGAATGGAATATTGCAGAATTACAAGTGTATGGGGATTCCCAACTCATAATCAATCAGGTTAATAATGAATACAATACCAAAGATATAACATTGATGAAATATAAAACCTTGATTGATGGATGGAAGAAGTACTTTTCTTTGATCACATTTGAACAGATTCCAAGAGAAAAGAATAGAGTAGCAGATGCCATGGCTACCTTGGCTTCATTGTTACAAAAACCAGATCAAAATGAGAAGTATGAGTTCTTGGTGGAAGAGTTGGTAAAACCGGCATTCAACCTTCCTGACACCCAAATTTTTTCTCTTTTACATGGACATGACTCTCCTTGGTATGGACCCATCTATACTTACCTTAAAGACCAAGTACTCCCCATAGACCAAACTCGTGCCCAAAAATGTAACTTCATACTCCAAGCCGCCCGTTACCTAATCCTTTTAGACACATTGTATCATAAGGGTCTTGATGGGACATTACTTAGATGTCTAGAGGAAGAAGAGTCTAAGTTAGCTTTACGTGAGGTCCACGAAGGCATTTACGGGTCAGACTCAAGCGGTCTTAATCTAGCTAAGAAAATTCTTCGTTTAGGGTACTTTTGGACAACATTAGAAAAGGATGCTTGTCAATTTGTGAAGACATGTAGCAAATGTCAATATCATGGTAATATGATACATGCACCGGGTCAAGAATTACACCCATTCATTACACCATGGCCTTTTTATTAATGGGGTTTTGAATTGATTGGAATCATACATCCTCCATCTTCAAACAGACACAAGTATATCATCACAGCAACAGAATACTTCACCAAATGGGTAGAAGCAGTTCCATTAACAATAGCAACCGGCAAACAAATTTCAATGTTCATTTTGAACCACATAATTTGCCGCTATGGTATTCCACATGCCATTATCATAGATAATGGGAAACAATTCAAAAATCAGGATATTGATGAACTTTGTATGACATTTCACATTACACATCATTCGTCATCCATTTATTATCCACAAGGCAATGGACAAGCTGAAGCAATGAACAAAAATATCCTCAAAATATTAAAAAGATCAGTTAACAAATCAGGAAGAGATTGGCACGTGCAAATAAATCCCACACTATGGGCTTACAGAACTAGTATCAGAACACTTACAGGAGCCACCCCATTCTCTTTAGTCTATGGAACCGAAGCAGTTCTACCATTAGAAGTTGAAATTCCATTTCTACGGGTTTCATTAAGAGGATTGATCACTGATGAGGATTATAGGATTGTCAGACTACAACAATTGGAATTATTAGAGGAACACCAGACTCAAGCTTATGAGCATTTAAGAGTTTATCAAAATAGGATTTCACGCAATTACAACAAACACATCAAACCAAGAACTTTTCAAGTAGGAGACTTGGTACTAAGAGAAAATCCCAAAAATCAAGCTGAAAGGGAAAAGAAAGGAAAGTGGGAAGCTAATTGGATAGGCCCATTTGTGGTAGTGTCATCCTTTGGAACTGGAACATATAAGTTATCAGATTGTAATGGTGAAGAATTACAAGAACCCATAAATAGCATTCATTTGAAGAGGTTCTACACCTAAAGCAGATGAAAGAGTATAAAGAGTATCAGATGAGAGAGCATCATAATTATTGTACATAGTTGAAAAGAGATCTTGAAAATACAAAAACATTTGAAAATGGAAAATCCAAAAACATTGGAAAAGAAAAAGATCAAAAACAGTGGAAAATTGAGCATGAAGAAAGCAAAAACATTTGAAAAACTATCTCTTGGTGAAAACCTAGCAAATAGGCACCAAGGTGATAAGAAAAAATGAAAAATACAAAAAAAGAAAAAATGAAAAAAAAAAAAAAAATGAAAAAGAAAAAAGTGCCTTGGTGAAAACCTAGCAAATAGGCACCTCGGTAGCAAAAAAAAAAGAGAGCACCCAAAGGTGAAAACTTGGCAACAAGCACTTTTGGTTCCCTTAAGTCATTTCTTTCCTAGTCACATGTGTACATAATGCATCTCATCATCCCATTTGTCTAAACCTTCATTGCATCTGTCATTTGTACATAGTCATAATAACATTTTGTAGCATCATCCTTTGCATTGCCCAAAGTTGTCAAAACTGATACATCAAACACTTGGGGGCAGCATAAACGGATTGGAAAGTGGGTACCTCAAAAAGGATTCAAATGAGCATCATTCAGTCACAAGCAGAAAGGGATCAACATTTTCAGAAGAGAGATCAGATTTTTGTAAACCTTTGATTGATATCATTGTTTACTAACCAAGAAGTTGACTACCACAACAAAATCCTTGAGCCTAAATTGACTTATTATTCAAGATTAAAAATCAAACATCATTCTATGATCAAAACACTTGGAAATATTCTTTGAAGATCAGAAAACAATGCAAAACACCTAGATAGATTCTTTTGAAAAGTTGGTTAAAAATCTGTTTACTTACATTAATTCAATTTGTATCAAGTCTTTTTAGCTAATCAATGATGTTTCAACTAGATTGACAATGATGGAGACATGATATTTTTCTTGACTATGAAGTGACTGTTTGGAGGAAGATTCATTGCCTTATGAGAATTCATCTAAAGACATGGTCATCAAAGAACCATCGAGGATTATCTTATAAAACAATGAGTTAACCTTTGTTTGTTTACGCAACTAGATACCTTGGATATTTAGGTTCTTCATATCTAAATGACAAAATCCACTTGCAACATAGAATCCGACAAAATCAGTATTCGTACTCTCATGATTGTTTGTAATCAGTGATAGTCGTATAGACGAGACCGATGGGAAAGCAAAATGGAGGTTACCATATGAACAATAAAAAAGCGATATTCATATCATCATGTCAGTGGGCAGTGGTGATTGTATCAACTTTCCGATCCCAAGTGCTCAATGATGAAAATATATTCTCAAGGCATTTATTTGCTAAAAGCTAGTGACACTTAGCTGCATTCATGAAAGGTTAAATGCATTCTCATGTTAGATTAATTGCACATGCATTTTTTTTCCCAAGGGTTTCATTTTGCATCAAAAAGGGGGTACATAACATCATCAACAAGGTCAAATCAACAAGGACAACATCACCTTAATATCATCTTTTCTACAATAAAAACATGAGATTATACTTTTTGCATTCATTCCATATCATTAATCATTACATAGATATATTATCAAGGAAAAGAAGGAAATAATCATTTACATATGCATCCATACAGATTGCATACATGAGAAATAACATATCAAAACAAAAAAAACTTGCATCCATACATGAAGAAAGAAATGCATCCATACATGAAGAAGGAAATGCATCCATCTATCTATATCATACATAAGATACATTGCATCCATAGACACATCCATCCAAAACAAATGCATTGGATAAACACATATAGCAGCATCTAAAGGTAATCTCATATATCATCATGTAAAAAGAAGGAAAGATCATAAATGTCCTCATATCACATGTCTACTCAAAACTCAACACATCAAGTATAACAATGATATCATAAATCAACTCTATAATTGCCCATCAACAGGGGCATCAATGTCAAACAAGTATCAAAGTACAACTGGAAAGGTGACACCAAGGTCACAAGAATATGGTACAACATCAAGTATCTAGACATCAGTACACAAAATGATCAATAAGAGCACTCATAGCTCAACTCTCGTCACCACTGGGAGGAGGTCCTGGAGGAGGCTATGGAGGAGGCTATGATGGAGGCTGCTGAGGTGGCTGAGGAGGCGTCTGACCAACCATAGCAACAAGGAGAGGAACCAATGGCGCCAAACCTGATACTAACTGCTGAATCATAGAAGACATCTGTGATACCTCTGTCCGTAATGCTCCCACATCTACTCATAGCTGGGTAGTACTAGAACTCTCCCCAACCTCATAGGTACTTTGAGGATCACCTGTATCTATAGGAGCTTTTCCTCGATCATGGGAAAAAGCTGCTGGCATCTGCTGTGCACCTATATCCTGACCATCCATGGTAGCCTGTTGTAATCCTGCTCCCGTATCCTGTCCTACAACTGGATCCTACCTAGCAGCCCTCACATGATCCTGACGATCTATCCTCTATCTCTGTGCTACTGCAGGATGAGAAGGAGGAGGAGGTGGTGCCTATATCTATATATCTCTCACTCCTCCTCTGAGTCTAATCACCGCCCTACCTCGTGGTCTACCTCTGTGTCTCCTCCCACCACTGACATCATCACCATCATCATCTCGCCCAGGCACTGGCTCTGTAGGGTCTGTAAATCGAGGCATAGGATGCTCCATCAACCAAGCTAGATACTCCTGAGTAACCCTGGCATCTCTAATGTGTAACCTCATATCCCAATCCATATAACCCAACAGTGATATCTGCTCAATAGCATCATTGTATGAAGGCATGTGACCCCAAGTAGCCTGCTCTGCACTAGAACGAGCACACACTGCAGATCCCTGAGGCATAGGCTGAATCCACCCAAACTGCCGTAGCACTCTACTTGCCAAGAATCTCTCAAGAACAGAGTCGATCCTACCGATCATCCATCGAGGAGCAAACATATATGGTAACTCCAAGCTATCCTCTCTCCAATCCTCGACCTCGACATATGGTCTCCAATAGACCTCATCCATATCATCAATCTGACACCACCAATACTCCAAATGACCCAAGTGATGCTGTGTCACCATCCCAGTATACTGCCATGCAAAAGGATATCCTAAAGGTCGATCTCGATCTGATATAGGATGACTAACTGGTAAGTGCTCCCATATCCAAAGCTGCAAAATATGAATCCCAGCAGATAATGAAGCTGATCTCCTATAAACCACCTCATGAAGATCATGGTAAAGCTGTGCAAGCACACAAGATCCCCAATCAAAGCATCGAGGCTGATGTAGCAAGTCCTCGATAATCTTGCCCCATCCTACTAAAAATCTGTGAGCCCGCCGATCAGGTAATAATACACCACCAATGATAGCACCTAACAATGCTGGTAAAATAGGAAATGAGGCAAACTGAGGCCATAAGATGCAATCATCACCTATAGACAGATCTCTGAATACTCATTGACAATACGTCCCATCATATACAACATCATAATATGCTATCTCTCCATGAGTCAGGATACGCAGCAATCTATATACATCCTCAGGCGTAATCATCATCTCTCCCTGTGGTAGCCAAAAAGTGTTTGTCTCAGAGTGCCAACGCTTTGCGACAGTGGTAATCAAACCTTGGTTCATCTGGAACTGAGGAAGCTCTAATACACATAGTAAACCGTAGCACCTAATCACTCACCTCTCGGCATCAGTCAACTGCTCCCTAAGCTCTATAACCCAATGTGGTACAGTCCAAAGGTACAGAACAGGGACATCCTCCTATTTAATCACAACAATGGAATCACATGAGTAACTTACTATCAGGAAATCAAACAATCAATCATAGTCATCAATTTAAATATACCTATCAGACCTACCAATCCTAACTCTAAGCATTGAGGAAGGATGATCCTAGTTTTATGTCTCTAAGCATTTGAGAATAAAATGAATGGATGATTAGATCCATGACCTATCATTTGTGATGAAGATTGATTTACCTTATCCTTTGATATTATAGTTACCAATGTCCTAATTCATTGTTGAAATCAAACAAGGTGAACACCCTAGCTAAACATTCGATTGAATTCATTGACATGATCGATATCAATCAAGTTGACGCAATCGAGCAATCAGACGTCCTAGAAAAGTCTCAAATAACATAAATTTTTTTTTCACTTACACGACTTTTCTTTCAGGCGTCATTTCTTTTACCAGAGGCGACATCAAATTCTCCATACGCATGATTTTAATCATCTGCATGACTTAATTTCACGGATGCGATAAAATATTTTTCGCAAGCGACATTTTATTATCCAAGATTTTCATGCGGCAAACAATTAAAATGCTTAAACCCTAGGCGATATTAAATTATCCGCAGGCGATAAAGAATTTTCTAAAGGTGTGAGCAAACCTAAGGAAGGCGATATCAAATTCACCAGAGGTGACATTTAAAATTTTCAAGCGTAATTAAAAGGCACGGAGGTGACATTTCTTTTCACAAATGCAGAATCAAAATTTTAAAATGCATTAAATGAGGTCATACATGCAACTTTAAAAACATGAGGAAAATTTGAATGACATACCGGAGGACCATTGGTCGCTCTCCGACTGAACCGGCGCGCTCTCTCAAACCGATGCTCGCGATGTGGGACCACCATCGTGTAAAAAGGGCTAAAATCAGAGCTCAAATCTCAAGAGGGAACGGTGCAAATGAATAGTAAAAGGAGGGGTTTTACCCTATTTAAGGTGAAATTGGTCCTAATAAACACTTAAAAATGCATTTTGGACCTATTATATGACATTTTCATTAACCGGGGCATGAATAAAAATTGCTTATTTCTTTCAAACGGTATCAGAAATCAAAACATATTCCAACTACTCAAAATCATTCAAATCAAGGAATTAATATGTTTTATTTTTGAGGGGGCATGAGAGTATCAAATTGGCATCACATCAAAAACATTTATCAGTGGGGCATATCATATCAAGATATCGTATCATATCAATATCATATCAAGATATCAATATCATATCAATATCATATCATTATCATATCAGGAGGCAAATCAATTTCATATCAGGAGAAAATCAATATCAAACCCATCAACATATCAGCAATCAATCAACCCAGGACCTTTATTAGTGAACCCAGGACCTATCATCAAATTAGGACCCATATCAGGATCCATATCATATCAGAGGCATCAGAATCATATCAGCACCATCATCAGAAGTACATCATCATCATCAGGAAGTACATCAATCAGAACGATCAGAGGCATATCAGAACTAGGACCTAAATCAGATCATCATACCAAGGGAATCTTTGAATCGGTGCTCTTCACACATCGACTCAAAGAGGGGCATTTGTAGACACGGAAAATTGGCAAAGGCTTAAATCAGTCAAAAGGTGCAACAAATCATCAAAATAACATGAAAAATCAATAAATGGAACAAAGGCAATTCAAATCAAAGGAAAATTCAATTAAATGATTAAATGATTAAATAAAGCTTGAAAAGGGGAAAAACAGTACGAAATTGATTAAATTCAATTAATGACATAGTTGTTGAAAGCAAAAATCAAAATGAACATCTTACCCTTCATGGCTAAATTTAATTACTTTAATTAATTAATAAATATGAATTTCCCTCAACAAAGCAAAAAGGAGACAAAATGGACACAAATCACTCACTTTTGTTGAAATGGTCCAGCCTTTTGAAACCATTTAAATGTTTGTCCCCCAATTTAGGGACAAAGCAAAGCCAATTGACCTTACCCAAGCATAACCATGGTTATCTCACTCTACCCCCTACCCTTGGGAAAATCTTATAAATAGAAGGCATTTTGAGGCATTAATCATCCACTCCATATCTTTGAATTGCAGCAAAGCTCTTGCAATTTGCATCCACATCACTCACTTAGCAGTTTTCATTGATAATTAGCTTTAATTGTTGATCATTTTGTAGATTTCTTATCAAATAGAGCTAGAATTTGATAATTAGATCTAGTTTGCATATCATTCTTAGTTCAATTCTCATAATTAGAGTGTCACTAGTGAGGATTTGCAGCTGAGAGCCTCATTTACCACTTCAATTTAGAGAACCATGAGATATTTAGATCAATTTGTGCATTATTTAGATTAGTTTTCTTTGAATAGTGTAAATTCTCTTTAAATCTTGTTATTTCATGAAGGTGTAAATCACTCACACAAAGGGGCTTTGCACGAAGACCCCTAAGAGTCTTTGCATGAAAAGGGTCTTCGCGTGAAGCCCCCAAAACAAAAATTTTGTCCTCAAAAAATAAGTGAACTTCAAAAAAATGGTCTTTGGAGGCCTGAAACAAGGACTAAACAAGATGATTTTTTCAAACAAACGATGTCAAATGATGCTATTCGGAACAAGCTTTCTAATGAATATAATTTTAATACATATTGAGTTCATTATCACTTTTAAATATTACTTTAACTAAAGATAGGTTGTTTGGTCATTCAACAACCTGTCTCTTCAAGGCTTCGAGAAAAATAGTAAATTATAAAAAATATGTAGGAAAAGCGTATTTTTGTTACCTTTCAATTAAAAAAATTAAAAATGAATTTCGATATACACAGATCAAGTTAGAGCGATCCAAGTGACCTCATGTCTAAATTACAGTTATTGTCACTTTAGAACTTAATAAACTATGAAATATTGACCCAAAGTGAATAAAACCAATTGCATCCTTTAGATATTGAAGTTACAAATATAATCTTGAAAGAATTACATCGTTATCATATTTTTAAAAAACATTATGCTGATCCAAGTGACAGTAACTCCTTAAAAACATAGTTTTTTCATACAAACCACTTTTCGAAGGAGAAGGAGAAATGAATTTAAATGATTTAAAAAAATATATATTTAGAAACTAGAAATAAAATTCTAAAAGCCTCTTGTTTACATCATCTTCAAATTCCTAATGGTTTTGCGGCAACAAGTGTTCGAAAGTGAAGTTTTTGTTTAGAATGTTGATCTCTGTGTCAAAGTTGGCCAAAAAGTGGGACTCACTATTGTGGGACCACCCAGAAATATAGATGGATTAAAAATGTCTAATTGAAAAGGAAGCATTCATATTTATTTCTAAAGGATCTCTAAATGATATGATGTAGTTTCTTTAAGGTTTAATCTTATTGTTAGTACATTTGATAAACTTAAAGGGAATGTTCATATTTTAGTAGGGAACCTTGGAGGAATCTAAGTTAACTTTGTTTTTTTATTGTTCATATAAAACTTTTAAAAGTTCAAAAATTTTCATAATTCGTTACTTAGGTTTTCTTTTCTAAGAGAATCTTTGTTCTCTTCCTCGGTTCCCTTGTGGGGCATGACAAGTTGAACTTAAGGGGGGGTGTTGGAGTAAATGGTGTTTTACCAATTAATTTTTTACTTTTGTTTACTTAGGTAAACCCATTATTTAGGTAGATGGTTATTGTTGAGGCCTATTTGGACTTTAACTCATCCTTGACGATATTGTTGAGTTTTGTTAAAACTATACTTCATCTAGGTTGAGACACCTGTCTCAACCTTGTCTATTCCTCCTAATTTTTATTGTCTTTTTAAGAAGAGCTTATTGTATAGTTTTACTCACCTCATTACAATGTACATTTCATGTGTTGATTACCTCTTTATTCTGGAGGATGTCTATAGACTGACTCCTTGGTATATGATGACCTATCCTAACACTAACAAACACCACATAATAAAAATGAAAATGGCTCTACGCGAATGAAATGGTTTTGAGCGATCGAAATGGCTTTGCTCGAATGAAATGGCTCTGCATTCACAATTGGCTCTGCGATCACGTTCGAAGCCCTACATTTTTAGTGTTGAGTCTTTAGATCAACACTTGAAGGTTTTTCCAAAAACAAAATACGCACTCCTACATCCGAACTCTCTCCTTGGGATGCATAGGGCTTCATAGTCTAGGTATTATCCGACATTAAGCTCCAACGACCCTCATACTGCTTTGAGGAAAGGGGGACTGCATGAATAACATTTGCATCCTAGGGTATCTACGGAGGATGTTCCTAAATGGAAAGAGGTCAAATCTTAGAGAAATAGTAAGTTTGTTACATCCCCCAGTGTGCACCATCCAAATCTAGTTCCATTAAGCAATTCCTTTGAATCGCTCAAGAATCTGAATGATCAGCAAAACCCTAGTTTTTATTCACCACCACACATGTGAATTCTATCTACAGATTTAAAGGGAAGAATTTAACCCTCAGATACCCTTGCATAATGACATAGTTAAACAGGTCTAGCACTATGCAAGGGTTTATCCATCATCTCCTTGTAAAGACATATGGCAGCAAATCTCTTATAGGGATGGTAAGCAAGAAGGGAAGAATGCGGTAAAAAATAAAACACAGTTTGCATTGTCCAAGCAATGGAAGCTAGCATCATAGGTAAATATGAAAGAAAAGGCCAACAAACATATTCCATTTCATCCCAGTAAGAAGGATACCATATGGGAACAGGGTATAGAAGATGCTCTGCCATATTCACCCCCACACCGAAGGTTTAATGGTAAGAATATTTCTCATCATAATCCAGCATTTGATGGTAAATATGATAATTTTCAAAGAAGATTTCAAATGAGCACAATAATTCCATTTATTCTCCCCCACATAGATGGATCAATAATAATAAGGATACCTATTTTGAAGTAAGAGATAACACTAAACAGAGAACATCTGAAATTGCTAACCTAGATCTTAATGATGAATGCATAGAAAGTATACAGAATTTCTGTGCAGCATTAGGAATAATTTGTAGATGGAATGGAGTTAGAGCTACAGTATATGATATAGCAGACTGGTTGAAAACACAGTGGCCTAAAAAGGTAAGTGTCACAATCCTTGTTGAAAAGTTCATTTATTTAGATTGTAGTAACAATTACCTCAAAAAGAAAATTATGTCTGAAGGCTATCCTAAATTTAGACACATATCCTTTTCTATTTTTGACTGGTGTCCTCTCTTTAATCCTAAAAAACTCATGGAGTTCAGGGTAGACAAAGCCATCACTCTTAAGAATCTTCCCTTGGAATTCGCTAGCCAGGAAACAATTAGGAAAATAGGCAATCAGATTGGCAAATACATTGGAATAGTACAAAATGAATATAACCAAGCAGAGAAAATAATTATTGTCAAAATGAATTTCCATCAAAAGACTATCCCTCGCATTCGATTATGTTTCAAATCTAGCTTGGTAATCATCAACCCAACCATAATTGAGGACTACATTAAAGAGTTGGAGGATACCCCCGGTTCCCTCATAGACTTATCAGATGCACTCCCTCATAATATTAAAAACATGGACATTAAGGTGGATTTCTATAAAGATAAGGGAGGTTTTGTTATATACAATAGCAGAGAGAGGAATGCAGAAAGGATCCCCTATCACTCTAAGCATAATATCCCCTCAAAAGATCCTCTTGTTACTAGTTTAAGAAGGGAGAAGAAGATTTCAATCAAGGATCCGGATCATAATCATGACAAATCACCTTCTTGTACAATAAGGGGGGTTACAACAAACCCTATATCAGTTCAGTCAGAGGACAGTAAAGCATTAGAAAATTACTCAAATGCATCTGACCAAAATCCTAGTAATACTATAATCAGTTCAGAGATGCCTTTGGTTAATGAATTTTCCACCTCAAGAGTTGAGGATAAGCTAGTTCCAGATACTAACTTAAGTAAAGAGGAACAAGGACTCTCCTCCAATCACACTATATCTAATGGAGGTAAGGACATTACAATCCTACATAAAAGTAACTTTGTCATTGGGGATGAAAAGGAAAAATGTGAGAAAGAAGTCAACGAAATTGTGGAATTCTTAGGAGAAGAGGTTACTAATGAACTAATGGATAGATTTTTGGATGAAATTTGTGATAGGGAGGAACTTATTCATCAAAGGAAGCTCCTATTTAAAAGTATAAAGGATGGTAGGGTAGAAACAAGTGATGAAAATTTTAATAGCCCAAGGAGTAAGCATGAGAACATCATCATATCAACTGAAGTTGAATCTATTAATAAGACATTAGGTCTATCCCAAATTTCAAATCTAGAAGATTATGGCAAGAATCTAATAGACTTTGAAGATTCTTTTATGAATGAGGAGGATTATGCTCAGAATAATATGAATAAGGAGGAAAATCTGATCAATAAACATATACAGATTGATGAAGACATCAGCAAATGCCTAGATGGAATTACTAATGCTAATAGAAAGCTAGGTATTGCAACTAACATTGTTGGTTTATCCTCTCCAATCACACTTAAGACAAAGAAGAAAAGAGGCAAGAAATCAATCTATGAATTAAGAGCTAAAGATGGACAAGTAGAGAATCAACTAAATCTATACGATATGTTGAATGCAGGGAAGGGAAAGATCATTCCCCAAGGTCAATGAGAGTAACAACATGGAATGTTAGGGGTCTTAATGCCCCTAACAAACAAAATTTAATGAAAATATATATGAATTTATTTGAATCTGAAATAATAATAATGCAAGAAACTAAACTAAATCAAGAGGATAGCTTAAAATTCAGTCGCAAGTTAGGTGTTTGGAAATCAGAGATAGTTTTCTTAGAAGGAGCCTCAGGTGGGCTAGTAGCATTATGGGACCCTAGGAAAGTAATGATAGTAGATGTATTAAAATATAGTAATTGGTTATCACTAACAGTCATTAGCCTAAAAACCAAACTAAAATTCAAACTCATCAATGTCTATGGTCCTATCCTGAACTCAGAAAAGAAGAAATTATGGCAGGACTTACATTCTCATCTCAGTAACAATCGCAATGCTATACACATAATTGGAGGGGATTTCAATGCAATACTAGATATTAATGAAAAATCTGGTGGATCGAGATTTGTTTCACAATCACAAAAAGACTTTAGTTTTTGGGTCAGTGAAAACAATTTGAAAGACATTCCCACTAATAATGGGACGTTTACATGGAATAATCATAGAACAAGCTTTACCCATATAACTGAAAGGTTAGATAGGTTCTTAATTAGTGGAGATATGGGTAATTTTAATTTCAACACATATGCGGAAGTACTTACTAAATCAGGGTCAGATCACTTTCCAGTTAGATTAACTATTTTTAAGAACTATAAACCACTTAGAAATCTATTTAAATTTGAATTTATGTGGTTCTAGGATAAGGAGTTCATGCAACTTTTGGAAAGTTGGTGGAAGTAGATAGAGGTCTCTGGTTCTAGGATGTATTTTTTAGTACCCAAGCTTAACATTATTAAACATAAGATTTTGGATTGGAACAAAGAAAAATTTAATAATATCTTTGAGCAAAAAACCAAGATAGAATTAGAAATTAATGACTTAAATGAAATTGTCATTAAACAAGGTATGAATGAAGCATCTTATAATAAGGAGAAAGAATTAATGGTTAAACACGCAAAGATCTTATACAAGGAAGAAATTTTTTGGAAACAAAAATCCAGAGAGACATGGATCAAAGAAGGTGACAACAACACCAAATTTTTTCATAACAACACTAACAATAATAGAAATATTAATAGAATTTAAAAACTCAAAGGCCCAAATGCTGATCTAATTGAAGATCCTAGACTTATAGCAGAACATCTTGTCAGCTACTACCAAGTGCTCCTCAACAATTATGACTTCTCTGATCTAGAAGCCCAAAATAAGTTACTATCGTCAATTCCCAAATTAATTACTGAAGTAGACAACAAATGGATCAACAACAAACTATCAATAGAAGATGTGAAAATAGCTTTATTTCAGCTCCACCCTAAGAAAGCTCCCGGTCCTGATGGTTTTCAAGCAGGTTTCTTTCAAAAATGCTGGCATTTTCTTGGTGAGGACATATGGAAAGCAGTAAAAGCAACCAGAAATTTAGGCTCTTTACTAACGGAAATTAACAATACCTTCTTCTCCCTCATTCCCAAGAAACATGACTGCCTAGATCCTGGGGATTTTCATCCAATCTTTCTCTGTAACATAATTTATAAAATCCTATCCAAATGTCTAGCAAACAGACTTAAAACCTTTCTCCCATCAATTATATCAGAAGAACAGACTGGGTTTGTACCTAATCACTCAATCCTTGATGGAATTATAATAGCCCAAGAAATAATCCATACTACTCAATACAATAAAGAATCTTGCATGCTCATTAAAATAGATATATAGAAAGCATATGATAAAGTTGATTGGAGATTTATATGTAAATGTTTAGAGGCATTTGGGTTTTCAAAACAATGGATAAATCTAATTTATAATTGCATTTCTACCCCCAAGATTTCTCTCCTAATTAATGGTACCCCTGAAGGTTTCTTTGAAATCTCTTGGGGTATCAGACAAGGCGATCCACTATCTCCCTTCCTATACGTAATCATGGCGGAAGCATTGGGTAGATCCATAACTAAGGCACATTTAGAAGGTAAAATTATAGGAGTTAGAGTAACAAAGAATGTATCTAATATCACCCATCAACAGTTTGCGGATGACACAATATTACCTGGGGCTAGCAACTTAAAAGAAGCTAAAGCTTTTAAATATGCCTTGAATGTATCTATGAAGGCTTCAGGGCAAAGGGTCAATCCCAACATATCAGAAATTTTCTTTGTTAACATGCCCCCATCTAAAGAGAGACAACTTTGCAATATTCTAGGTTACAAAATTGGAAGGTTTCCTTGCAAATATCTAGGGATTCCCTTAGATAAGGGGGTTAGTAGTTCAAAATTATGGGAAGCAGTTGTTTCTAAGATCCAAAATAAAAAAAGGCAGTTGGAAAGGAAAATGGTTGACTTAAGTTGGACGAGCTACGATGATTAAGTCTATTCTAACAACTATCTCCACCTATCAATTGTCTCTTATCCTGCTCCCTATCAATATCAAAGCCAACATAGATAAACTCCTTAGAGACTTCTATTGGCAAGGTACATTAGAAGATAAGAAAATAGTGCTAATTAAGTGGGATAACCTCTGCAAACCAATTTCCCTAGGAGGTTTAGGCATCAAGAACCTTCAATGGAAAAATTCAGCTTTAGGAGCTAAACTAGTATGGAATTTGTATAGAAATCCCAATAGCAAATGGGCAAATATTCTTCTTAATAAATATATTCCTAATGCAGAACCTATCAATATTTTTAGAGCCCAATCTCATATGAAAGGTTCCCATATTTGGAATTTTATTATTAACTCTAGAGAAATCATCAATAACCTTCTCACGTGGGATGTGGGAATAGGTAATGAAGCCCTATTCTAGGAAGATTCATGGGGAGGTTATCCTCCATTAATAAATGAGGGCTTCTCTCAGGAATTCATAAAAATTTGCAAATCGAGTATCGGTAGTAACATTAGAAATTACATCTCCCCAGGAGTTGATCCCATATGGAAGTATACAGATATCACCCTTGGTGATCCCATTGAAAAAAACAAACTCTGAGATATTCTTAATCATAGAGTAATATCACTTAAATGCAGAGCAGATTGACTAATTTGTTCAGGAGCTAACAATGGAAATTATAAAGTAAGAGATGGTTACAAATCAATTCTGGAAAAACAAAATCTAGATTCCTTAGATATTCCCCTAAATCTTTGTTGGAACAAGGTTTGCCTTCCTAAAACAGGGCATTTTCTTTGGGCAGCATTACAAAAGAAAATTTTAACCTTAGATAGAATTAGAAAATTAGGCTTTGAAGGCCCGTCTAGATGCCCACTATGTGAAAGCCAAGAGGAAGAGACTAATCATTTATTTTTAAATTGTGAATTTGCACAAGAATGTTGGAACTGGCTATGCAAATGTTTAAAATGGTCCTCGACAAAGCCTAAAGATGTATTGGAATTTCTCAAAGCTTGGCCCACCCTTAACAAGGAAAGCTTGTTTAAAGATGTCTGGGTTATAGCCCCATCTATAGTAGTATGGGAAATATGGAAAGAGCGTAATAGAAGAATTTTCACAAACCAAAAACTTAAATGGAGCTCAATAACTAATAAAATAGAAATTGTAGTTATTGAAATTATCAATAATAGACTTCGTAGCTTACATAGCTATGAAAAATCATTCAAGCAATGTGATAATGATCTTAGAAGGATATGGCCAAATCTAGATATTCCCCCTTTATATGGCAAAGGGGGGAATAAAACAAAAGAGGATAGAAGTACTTGTAAATGGAAGCCCCCTAAAGATGGGTGGCATAAGCTTAACTTTGATGGGGCCTCCAGAGGCAACCTGGGCATAGCAAGCATAGGAGGGATTATCCACAATGAGAAGGGAGAGCCTATTGCTAAATTTGCTAAATCCATTAAGCCTACAACTAATAATATGGCAGAATGCGAGGCAGCCCTAACAGGTCTCAGAATATGTCAACAATTAGGCTAAAAAAAATTGAAATAGAAGGAGACTCCCAAATCATTGTTAATGCTATCAGAATGAGAAAAACACCAAACTGGAAACTTAATTTGAAACTAGAAGAAATTTTAGAAATCTTGGATAAATTCTCCCAAGTTGAAGTAAAACATATATATAGAGAAGGGAATTCAGAAGCAGATCTCCTAGCAAATAAGGGAGCAAATGGTGAAACTGTTGCAGATCAGTTTTAGCAATATCTAGGCCAGATCTATTCCCCAGAGGACCCATCAGTAAATACATATATCACTCATATCATCTACAACTTAAATTTCAAAATAAGGATATAGGATGAATTCTCTAACAACTGTTAGGATGTTTATCTTGTTTATCTTAATTCTAATAGTCTTATATATATATCTAATCTTAGCTTAGAAAGATCTTAATGCATATGTTGATGGTAGAGGACCCTTCCTTTACAATTTTAATTACTGAGGCTCTTTACATATATAAAAATGTAGTAAACCCTCAAATCTACCTTGTCACTGACCTTCAAGTCGACACATAGCATATCAGTCTCTTCATATTTAGATCTTGACTTCACTCCTTTGAATATATATACTCAATCTGTTTAAATGAAATTTCCCATATTTTGATAGTTCATCAATATCTTAACATCATTCCTCTTATGAATATATATCTTCTTGTTCTAGACCAATCCTTATCTATATTCAGGAAAATATGTATAAATATATACATATATAAACATAGATTTATACATCGACATGTATATTTATGTATTTATAGGTTCTAAGATATATGTATTTATATATATATTCATATATTTCCTGTCTCATAGTTCTTCATATATCTTATATTTAATATTAGTAATGTATATCCTCACATGATCAAGCAAGGGCAATGGAACAAGTTCAAATAGGATGCCTTGTTCCTGATTCAGCAAAATTTTCTTAGCATCGGGGACCATTCTCAATATTAATATGTCTTTGGTATGATGTCTATTAGTAATCATAAGATTAAGGCAGGTAGGATAACTATCTTTTGGTCTTTTCTATGATTGCAAGAGCTCTTACCACTTCCTTAAGCTATTATAGTCAATTAAGACTGAATTGATTTAAAAAGATAGGTAATTATAGGATCCTTGCACTAACTAATCATAAACTGGTGTTAGTTTCATTGCTTCTTCCTTTCTCTAATATCCTGTGCCTCGTCTTGGATTATGGTAACTTTCTTATTAATTCTTTCTACAATATGGCTTCATTAAGGGTTAACTCCATGGGACCTCTCATCTATAATAGGGGTATAGATTTCTTTGAGCCATCTTCTAATGATGACAAGCTATTATAGTTTTTAGTAGGCCCTATTTTCTGTTGATACTGTCTTTTCACATCATTAGGATCCCCTAGTGAGAATGTCTAGTAATGATGTGCTTAGAAATCGTGCAGGATGTTTATTAAAGGATATGGAGAAAATTTGGTAATCCTATTAACTTTCATCATTTTCATCCTCGAATAGCCTCAATATAGGTGGAACTTAACCCAAATTATGCAAGTAACATTCTAGCACATTACTCATGCTCATTAATATCATTGGGTTGTCTAGTCAGGCTATGATTTGATTTGAATCATATATTTTGTGCATTTATATCCACAGGAATACTTATGGCCTTACCTTAATACCTTTAAACCCCTTTAAGGTATGTTTCATGTTCGGATAGCTTTCTAAGTATTACATGATGTTTCAAAATGATTAAGATAAGCAATCGCTTCTCTGATTGCTCACTAGTATTAATCCCTTGTATAAGGCTAATATATATATTGTAGCTATGATTGCTCACTAGAATAATGAGTGAATAATATGTAAATTTCATTGCCATTAATAGAATAGAGTAATTGATTAGTAGCTATTATGACAGATCATCCTTAGTAGTTGATAATGCCCAACTATTAGGAAGTTATCATAAATATTGTTCAGGGTAGAGAAACGGATCCTATTTAGACTAATATTCAATTAAAGCATTTCCTCTGCAAAGTCTCATCAACCACCCAACTTTATGTAGTCATGGAATCTAGATTGATCACTTTCTACACCAAGGGAGACAAAGTGATGGCCTTTCGAGGACACATCCTACCTGAAAGATGGAACCAAGTTCTGAATCCTTTGCACGATTCAACAAGGAGAGCTATAGAGAAAGCATTAGGAGATCAATATTTTGACAATAAATTTACGTATAGAACAAACAGAGTGATTATTGGCCAATTTATTGCATTATCAACTTTCACAGGCAAAACAAAAGATGAAATAGTTCAGGTGGCGAGGGAAATTTTCATCGAAGACCACCTTGGAGGGTTGGAAAACATGGTGAAGTGTGTTGACAATAATCTCACAATACCATATCCGAAGAGCATGATGCAAATAGAGATAGATAGGCTTGATGAAATCCCTCAGTCTCCACGCATCCCAATGATGACATTCAAAGATGAAAGTTTTGACTTACACTGGCTAGAAATGGTTAGGAACATAGACTTTCTCATATATGAGATCTTTTTTGAAGAATTTGAGATAGTATGGCTTCTCAACTATTGGCGAAAGGAGGGTTTCAAAATCCCAAAAAGCCTTGATCTAGTTGAGCCATCAAATCCTCACATCATGGCGCTAGAAGTCTCTAGGTGTACTCAACGCACAAAGAATGAAATAGAGGAGGTCGAATGCATTGTGGTAATGGTAAAATAGGAAAGCATATGGAAATGCACTGTAGTTCAGAAGGATACAGACTAAATCAGATAAAAAGGATATACTAATGAAGTATAGAATTATTACCTATACCTGAATATAGTATGAACACTCTTCTTAGTTGGCTAATATATAGACTTTGACACTTTGATAAAACTAAAATAGCTGATATATCTTAAGGTTACAATGTATAAGTTTAAGATGTTCCAAATATGTACAGAATAACATGAAATGTATTTCCTTTTGTATGTTCTGGAATGATCCCTTTAGTCATACAAATACACACCTCTCCCAATCCAAGCTCTTGGATTCTTCAGTAAAGGCTAGGCATTTGATGCTAAGGACTCATTGATTCATTATCTCAAAATAAAAAGGCAGAAAATTTGTCATTTTATATGGATCAATGTAGCCTATGTCATTGTGTGACTATGTTTATTATGTATTTTTGACTTCAAATTGGTATGGCATTAAAATCTTAAATAAATTACATCTCCTTAAGGCAGTGATTATGTATTAAATTCTTATATAGATGATTTTCAGTAGTATATGTAGATAGTAGTTCTTATTTCAGGTGTAAAGGCTAATACATCAGCACATTAAGCAAGGAAAAGGTAATTCAGACTGAGGTATAAGCAATTTTTCTTTATTAATATATTCATACACGTTTACAATTAAGTTATCTAAAGCTCACTAACAAGGTTAGAAGGTAGTTCTCTGGTGTGTTTCGTCAGGAGCAAGATTTTCGAATGAAAGTTGCTCTTGGACCGCATCAATAGGGAAGACCTTATAAAGATAGTTTCTCGATAGTGATAGTGAAATACAGAGAAGCAAGTACCCAAGAAAGGTCACCTAGATAGATATATGAATATGTAAACAAAAAATATGTTTTTAGATCTCGATGTTAGAATGATGTATTATTCTTTTAAACATTAAATAGTGGGTATGCCCACTAAATATATATGTATCAGAAATCGGACTATGGTCCTAGGCAAGGCTGGATGTTTTCTCGACCCCACTCTTTCCTACCAGTGCCTGGACTGAGTGGGGTATACATGTATAAATTTTATTTAAATATTAATAAAACTCATTGGCTTCGGCCTTTTACCGATAAAAAAAAAACCAAGAAAAAACACCACATAACACTAGGATTTTTAACATGGAAACCAAGATGAAAAAATTAAAGAGAGGGTTAGGTCTCAAGTATTAAGTAACAAGTTACATAATACATAGGTGGCTCACTACCAGTGGGGATCACTGTAAAAAAAAAAAAAGCTATTATAGTTGAGAGATAACTCACGACCAAAAAATATTTAAATACAAAAATGAACTATTAGAATTGCATCTGTATATGCATGAAATATAGTTCTCACTGAAGTACATAGTTCTTCTATATAATCACTATATTACATATATATCAATTTTCTATATTCATTAATAGATTTCTACCATATGTCATGTATTAAAGCAAAATCATCATCATCATTATTATCATGTATTATGTTTTAATATCACTTCCTATATATGCATACACTAGATCTATACATCCTTACATATTATATCTTGATCTAGAGATGAAATTGTGTGGGAATGTTACCCAAAATTTAAGAGATGTCTACAATGTAAAAAGATATATCATGCTAAACTAAATTAGGACTAGACTAAAACTTTGATACACCATGGTATAAAATAAAACTTGTGTCAATAACACTATCACCAGTAACACCATTTCTAGACCAAGGGATAGGTTGGAAATAAGAGTTCCAAAAAAATCAATGACAATAATTAAGAAAATATTGGCTTCTAAACCAGTAAAATCAATAATTACAAGTACTACACATTTTACAATTTATAGATAGAGAAAAATCAAAGAAATGACATGTAGAGTGAATAGTAGAAGGGTCAACACTAATGGGCATAAGTTTATTTGATTTGTTGATTGTGGATTATCTTTATTAAGATAGATTATTGGTCTATTAGGATTTTGAGAGATAATAGAGACAACAATTATAATTCCCTACAATTGTTAAAAAATTAATTAAGGGAATATGCTCAACATTTTCTCATGGGAGGTTATATCAATGGTCATAGAGGAGGTTATATCAATGGTCACCAACATTCACATCGTCGAAAAAAAATTGTATAGAGACGAAAAATTATCAGACATTGCTGTCAAAAAGTTTGCGAGGGATGACAAGGAGATGAAAGCCATAGTTAAGTCAAACATCTACTACCTTCCTAGGAGCTCGAAGATGCTTTGGCAGTATGTTTTGAAGGTCCTCATCTTGTATGCCACCTTAGACACCAGGTTTGATAGAATCCGGACCTATCATTTCATCTTGTTGAACCATTTTAGGCATGGTATTAAGATTTCCATTCCTTTTTATCTCTTCTCTTCTATAAACAAGAATATCAATGGTTTTAGAGATAAGAAAATTGCTAACTCTACCCTGCATGAAGGATTGCTTTTGTTGATCTATGAATTCTTTAAAGCCCGAATCTTGGGCAAGGAAATTGAGGATAGAAAAGCTAATAGCGAGGACTCTGGGTCGGATTATGTTCCTTCGGGCACTTCTCTGGGAAAACTTTTAGATGATAGTGAGGAAGTAAAAAATAAGAAACGGAACAAGGGATCCCCTTCCAAGAAGCGACCCTTGAAAGCCGTCAAAATTGAAAAACCCTCAAAAAAATAGGATAGGAAGTAGGTTCACTCAGAGGAAGACTACAATGACAAGGAGGAAGAAATGGATATGGAAGATGATGAGAGTAATCTAAAAATGGAAGTTGCAGACATGCAGGAACAGGTCAAAGAGGAAATCCCCAAATCAATGCAGAACTTCTCGGGCCGCCTGTAAGTTGATCTTACTATTAGTGAGGAAAAACCCCTCCTCCTCAGTCCCCTACTGACACCAATATTAAGAATCACAGCCTTGTTACTAAAGACCTTAATGATGAGCAGGGTACTAACTAGTCACCTATAAGGATAGATGATACTGAAGATGCCTCTGGGGGGAGTATAACAGTCAGGATACCGGGAAAGGAAAAAACATCTAGAGAAATTTCAACATCAACACTGTGCGAATGGGAATAATTAGGGAGGCTGTTTACCCATAGATTCTGGAGGACAATGAAGGAAAAGCCCACAAGGAGGAGTTGATTGACCCAACACTAGTTGTTCTAAGTGATAAAGACAGGGAAATGGATATGGATTTCCTCAACAACACCAAGAACAACATGCTGGATTAGTTTAGATCTTTCAAATGGATCTACCATGAGATTGATGACCTCAAACAAAAAATTCAGAGCTCAGACAATAAGGAACACACCACAGAGAGAAAGCTAAGCCTAGAAACCAAGGTCTAGCACCTGGAATCCAAAATGACAAGCCTTGAAAAATCCCTCAAGGGAATAGCTGAGCAAAATTTCAATATCCTCAAAATGTCCAATGAGAACTTGAAGTTGCTAATCAAAAAAATGGAAGAAAAAATGGAAACCACGACTGATTAGAGGACTAAGGAGAATGAGAAGGAGCCCACTGAAGGACTAGGAAAAAGAACTAGGGAAAGAATAAGGAAAAATAGGGAGAAAAACAACCCCCAAGGACCCCAAGTTTAGAATGTGAAAGACATTGTTCAATTGATGGAGGCCCTCGAAAGCAATGCGGCTGTCATGCTCAAGAGCTTGGCATAACTTGTTCTGATGCCTTTCTTTTTTGCCTTGTTTAGACTGTTTCTTTGTTTTTTCTTGTTTGGCCCTGTTCCTTGGTACTTTGAACTGTTTTACTCTATTTTGTTTTCATGCCTATCTTTTTATCATACACTGTTGTGGGTTTCAGGATCCTTGTAAAACTTGTTTTACTTAATCAAAAACATTGGCTCATGGGAGTAGAAATGTGAGATGAGATTACTCGTACAGTAATGAAACATATCTTGAAGTGAGAGAATGGAATGAAGAGATGGAAGAGTAACATTATGAAATTCATCAATGATCTCACCCTATTGCATTAAAATTTCATCACGAGTAGAAGGAATTTAAAGAGAGGGGTCAATATTTAGAATAATAAGAAAGATGAAAAGAACTCTTCACAAATTTACTAGAGAACTTCTTAATGTTTAATAACAAAGTTGGAAAAGAATAGATATAAAGAAAATAAAAAGTCCATTTTGAAATGAAGACATAGAAAAGTCAACTGAAGGCCAATGCATATTCCATTTGACAACATGGAATGGCGTTTGGGATAGCACATTGAAGATTTTTTTTGAGAAGGGCAATCCTTTTATTTGTCCATTTTTTAAAAGGCATATCAACTACTCAAAGTAACATGATAAATAAAATTTTAAAAATAATGGCTTGTGTTTTGTTAGGTTTACCAAAATGTAGTGTATTGAATTTGACCTTATAGAGAGGAAACTATGTTAATTTGAGAACCAATTTTATAAGACACATTCAAATATCTCCCACTAGCTAAACTAGTGAATATATCTAATTAAAGATGAAGAAGAGGAATACTTTGATTTAAAAAATAGAAAAAGTAGATGATAGGGAGTTTTTAGTCCAATTATGAGCATCACAACCAAGGATAGTGACACGATGTGTGAAGATCCACACAATACACTATAGTTTTATATGGAACATGATAGAGAATAATAAAAAATGAATAAAACCTCAACTGTATACATCAACCAATCTACCAAACCCAAAATTTTGAAATAAGAAATCAAATAATAGATAATAAACATTAAAAGAAATAAGATAAATAAATATAAGAATTTAACTTATGTGTGGTTGAAGGCCTCCAATAAACTGACACACATAGGTGAGCAACAATATTTGGGGTTGTTTGGAGAGTTGTTTTAGTAAATTCCATGCTTTTCTATTTTCACCTCCACAACAACTAGATAGATAGATAAATAGATTAAAAAAAGAAAGATAAATAGATAAATGAATGACAACATAATAGAAATAAACCCCACTTAATGGAGGAAAATCCCTATTACATGAAATATTTAAATAGAAACAAACCTTTATTAATGGAGGTTATTACATGAGATAAAATAATAGATAAGCGATATGATAAATTCCAAGATAATCAAAGATACAAGAGAGATAAGAAGATATTACCAAATAGGCTTGAGAAAGCCAAGAGAGCTATGTATATTGATGTAAATGAGAGACTGTTGTAGCAAGTGAGAGAGCAAAAGAATGAAAGATATTGCAAGAAAGATCCAAGAGGAACCAAGAGAGAGTGTAGATAAATTCCAAGAGTAAAAGAGAGATAAGAAGGCAAGAGAGCTTAAATAAAGTCAAAAAATGAATTTATAAGAGACAAAAAAGATGGAAAGAAGAGGTTGCAATTTGTTTTAGAAGATTCTGAGTCGTTTCAATTGACCAAGGTAGGTGACATTTGTTGAAATACTCATAACTGACATTTCAATGCTAAAATGTCATGAGGCACATGTGTAGCGTGCAACCCTCTGCATAACACACTAATGTCCAGTTAAATAGAACTAAAAACTGATAGATGACAAAGGCAACATAGTGTTAATGAAAAAGTTATGCTAAAAGGTAGCTGCTAAAAAGGACTTGTAGCAGCTTGAGAGGGAAAAGGTTGATGTATGGCCTGAAATGGACCTACACAAAAGCAAGGGGAACAAACACTAAAGTGGCTACAAAAGTTTAGGTTAAATTACAAAGGGGTATGCAATTTTCGACTCTACATCTATATTTTGTGTATTTAATGTAGAAGTAATTTGGACAATCTTATGAAATTTCAAAGATTGCAACATGGAAATTTTCCATATTAATGCTCCTTCAATTGTTTGCAAATATCTTAACCGAAGCAAACTAACATAAATATTTAAACTTCGATATTCAAATTTTATATTTGAAATTCACATTAATAAGATTTATGTACATGACAAGATTTATAGTTGTCTTGCAGTTATTTGAGTATTTAGTGGTTCTTGTCTCTAATAAGAACAATGATTGCACATTATATGAAACAAAGAGAAGGATATATTTGACACATTTTAAGTCGAGAATGATTTTTATTGTTCAAATTAAAAAAAATTATCTGGTTTATGATTAGAAGTTTTACACAAATGTTGCATAAATTATGAAAACTCAACTATTCAACGTGATGAAAAAAATAATATTTTAATATGTAATGTTTATCTCAAATAGATAGCGACAAATAAAATAAAACTAAAATAACAAATTGAATAATAATAAATAATATTTTATTTTATATTAGTTAATATTTAAATAATAGATGAGACAAATGCCCTCCAATTATTTGTACCCAGTCAATTGCCAAGCTTTCTCCCGTTCTCCAAGTTAATTGGTCGAGGTAGCAAGAAATTGTGAACAAATCATGAAGCAATTACAAAATCAATTCGCGTGTCTACTTGCGAGGAGACCGTGGATATTGCCGCCGGGCGACTTCAAACTCAAAGTAACTTTTAGTTTTAACAATATTTCTAGGAACTTTCAACGCAGGAGAGCATCATACGAATATTCAATTAATTCCTTAGATTCTTTCATCGCTTTCTGCGCACAAGAAATAAAGTTAAAATTACGAAAAACTGTAGTCTTTATTCCCGAGAAGTCCAGCAAGAAGTGTCGCCTTTCTACCTTCCTCGTGCAATGCATCTGCTACGGATTACCCTAATTTAACTGTTTGCCTTGGTACCGACCGTCCAAGATAAGATCAGCACTTTAAATGTGGATTGGAATCTACAATTTATGAACTGTAGAAGGCTTTATTTTCTTGGATTCTTAAACAATGAGAACTGTAGTTGGAAGCCGAACAGTGCCAGAAAATGAAGAAATGGTGAGAGGAGAAAGTGTTCCTGCAGCTGAAAAAATTTATGTTGCCGTTGGAAAGGATTTGCGGGAGAGCGCCTTTGCTCTCAAATGGGCGCTGAAAAACTTGCAAGCAGCGTCAATAATCCTTCTTCATATTTATGTTCCACCTCTCTTTATACCCTGCGAAAGTAAGTATTTCAATGATCAGATAATATCTATGTTCCGTTCGTTTTCTTTTATGAATAGGAAGTTATGCGATTGCAGCGGGGAATATGCCTGTGAAGCAAGTAACGAGGGAAAAGAAGGAGCAGTACGAGAATAATGAGAAGAGGCTGATCGACGATTGCATGAACAAATTTTTGCAGGCTTGCAGCCGAGCCAATGTACGAATCTCGCGGACTCTACAAAAAGAGTTTTCTTTTTTCTGTTTTTGAGATGAATTATGTACATGTGCCTTATCAAATCCGTAAATTTTCAACAGGTGAAAGCGGATATTTTGATTGTTTCCAAGCTTGATGTTTCCAAAGGAATTGTTGAAGAAGTCTGGAAGAGAGGTATCGAGAAACTTGTCATGGGGACGACGTCGACACGCAGCGGCCTGTCTAAGTATGCGTAGCAATATTTACCCTGTAAGTTCACCATCAATCTTTTTAAATAGTGGTAGACTGTAACATGTTATGTAAAATGCTACAGGAGGCTGAAGATTCAAGGGCCAGGGAAAGCGGATTACGTCCAGAAGCACGCGATCAACTCCTGCGACGTGTTCATCGTATGTAAAGAAAACCTTGTGTCAGAGGGGAAAGGTTGTGCTGCGGATAACGGTCAGTAATTTGTCCATTTCTGTAAAATGAAAATATTCACCTGTAGGATGAAAATATTCACTTGTATATTGCAGCGACAATTTATAAGTACTGTATTGATTTTCTTATGTAAAATTCGATATGATTGGAAAAAATTCCAGAGGATTTTAGCCGATCTTTCTCATTAGAGGCAAACCTCCAGCGATGCTTGAGCAGCTCCAGTGAAACTTCCCCTAATTTTCCACTGGCTGGAGATTCTACGGCAGCTTCGCCAGAAGACGTGAATAATGTCCAGTCTGAGCGTCAATTATCTCCTGTATTTACTTAACCTCTTAAAGATCAATTTAATTCCTTCGATGTTTTCTCAGCTTTGATTTCTATCATTTAGTAAAAATAAATAGCGAGAGTTAAGTACGATTTCGGAAAGATGTAAATATATTCTTATAAATATTCGAAATGGAATGCAGGAAGCGAGAAGAGATATTGAAAACCTTAAATTTCAGTTAATGGAGGCGTTGGAGGTGTCAGAGAATGCAAGAGGAGAATTGCAAAGGGAGACCATAAGACGTATGAAAGCAGAGGCGGCTGCCAAGAAATCAAATCGCAAGGTTTGGCACTGTTTTTCCTTTCCTGTTATTTAAGATGCAATTTTTTTGTCGACTTTAGACAAATTGCTTAAACTTTGCTACATTTTTCAGCTTAAAGATTACGAAGCCGCTTTAGAAGAAGCAGTGCAAGAGAAGGAAAACGCGATATTAGAATCAAAACAGAAAGAAGAGAAGTGGACATCACTGATCAACCAATTTTTAAATGAGCGAGACGACGCTTTGCAGGAAGTCGAAGCGGCACAGGATAAGCTCGCAACGGTTGAGGAGCAAAACCACCGCCTTTCGCAAGAAAAGGAGGCTGAAATTAAGCAGCTTCAAGACTGCTTGCGTACTCAGCAGCGTATGGAAACGGCGTCGTTCTCTACCCTTCAAATCAAGGAATATTCCTTTCAGGAAATTAGAGCGGCCACCTGCAATTTTTCTGACAGTGTAAATCTTGGAGTCAGTGGCTACGGCAACGTTTACAAAGGCAAAATAGGACAAAGAACGGTTGCAGTAAAAACTCTCAGGGAGGACAGCCTTCAGGGCTGGCAGGAGTTCCGACGCGAGGTATAAACATAAAAATAAATTGCAGATTTGGTTCTTTCTTGATTTCTTAGGGCCCTTTTTTAATATTTTATTTAAAGATCAATATTTTGTTCTTCTTGATTTCTTAGGGTTTTTTCATAATATTCTATTTGCAGATCAATATTGCTTGATTTCTTAGGACTTTTTCATAATATTCAATTTGCCGATCAATATTTTGTTCTTTCTTGATTTCTTAGATTTTTTCATAATATTCTATTTTGCAGATCAATACTTTTTAATTCTTGATTTCTTAGAGCTTTTTCATAATATTCTGTTTGCAGGTCAATATTTCAAGAGACAATTAATATGCTATTCAAAGATCAATATTTTGTCCTTATTGATTTTTTAAGGGTTTTTCATAATATTCTATTTGCAGATCAATACTTTTCTGTTCTTCATTTCTTGACACTTTTCATAAGATTCTATTTGCAGGTCAATATTTTAGGAGGCATTCAACATCCGAATCTGGTTACAATCTTAGGAAGCTGCTCCGACCGGGGTTGTATAATCTACGAGTATATGCCTCACGGATGCCTGGCAAATCGTCTGAACTGCGAAACAAGCACTCCGTCGCTTTCTTGGCAAGACAGAACTCGCATTGCCACGGAAATTTGCTCCGCTTTACAATTCTTGCACAGTTCAACGCCAGATCCAATTGTTCATCGTGATCTCAAGCCCGAAAATATACTCCTCGACGAGAATGATGTAAGCAAAATCAGTAATTTTTGTCTCGCTCGTCCTCTACCAGAAGTTGTACAGGGAGAACCAGAGACAAGACGCACATTTTTATACATGGATCCCGAGTACATGCACAGCCGCAAATACACAACTAAATCCGATGTATACAGCCTAGGCGTGATCATTCTACAGCTTCTTACAGGGAAATCAGCGCTGGGACTGGTAAATGAGGTCGAAAGTGCGCTTGGTAATGGAGAATTGAAGCAGATTTTGGATCCTTCAGCCGGTGAATGGCCTTGTGCACACGCTAATCAAGTGGCTGAACTTGCATTACTTTGCACGGAACCGGTAAGAAAGAAGAGGCCGGACCTTGAGCCAACTGTGATAAAGATGCTGGACAAGCTTCGAAACTTTGCCATCGATGAAACTGACGCCGGCAGGCCTCTGACAGCCGAGGTTACAGAAGTTCCGAGCTGCTTCTACTGTCCAATAACGAAGGTAAAGATCGATTTGTTCACTCGTTTCGACCGAGTCAAAGTTCAAAGTTTCTGGAAAGATGATTTGTTTTTTGAAACAATGATTGACTTTGTCATGAAATCACTGTTCCAATTTAATTTGCAGGATATTATGGAAGATCCTTGTGTTGCCGCAGACGGGTTTACCTACGAAAAGGAGGCAATCGAAGAATGGTTTAGTCAAGGACACGACACATCGCCTATGATAAATATGAAGCTTGAGCACATGAGTCTGATATCAAACCACTCGTTGAGATCAGCCATTCTACAGTGGCAAGAAAGACATAATTACCTGTGAATGTGATGAAACTCCTTCCAATTTAGGGTTATTTTTAATATAGATTCAATTAAATCATCAAAGATAAATTTTGGTAGAAAATTATTTTTCATTTTTTAAAGGACAGATGAAGTGTAAATTATGAAAAAGGGGTTTACTTTTTATTTTTATTTTTATTTGTGTATTTGAAAACGTGATGTAGCCACTATTTTTTTTAAATATAAGATATTGTTATATGTATAAATATTTAATTTTTACAATCATTTTTTAAACATTAGATTTTGAAAAGTAATATATATATATATATATATATATATATATATATATATATATATATATATATATATATATATATATAGGTTGGTTCATCTATATTAGGTTTGTTCATGATATAAATTTTATCAAGATTTTCACAAATTGAAAGGTTTCTTAAGATGTTTCAAAAATTTGTAATATTTAATTTTAAGAAATTTTAAGAAGTAGGGATGTTATCAACACTAATATAAATGTAATAGTCTTAGTTATCAAATAAGAGTGCAACGAGAGAGACTTACACTTCTACAATAGTTTTATACTTATCTTATGTGTATGGTTTATTATGTTGCATAAATTTATGTAAGTTTTACTTCCTATTATGTCATCTTTTGTTTTTGTTTATTCCATCAAATTTGTGTCTAAATCAAGTTTTAAAGCATTTTGATCAGATTCAATCTTGGGAATATGAGCAACAAACTTACTCAATCTCAAATCAATTTTTAAAAAAAAAAAATAAAATTCTAATTTCTAGATAATTAAGTTGATGATATTCTTATTCTTTTCAAGGTGTGTCACATTAATAAAAAAATATATCTCCCAATCCATTTGAATAAGCAACATACAATACATAGGAACATGTTAATAGAACAAATTTGAGGATGTGAAAACCTTTTCCTTCATTGGATGGGACATGCGGAAACAACCAAAGGAATCTAAACAAGTGTAGAAGGGTCTTCAAATAATATATGTAGGTTATAAACAAATGCCAAAACATATCTAATGAAAATTCTTGCTTACTACATTTTCCAAATTTTGGTTTCCTACCTCTACCTAGGGTGTTCTCCTCTATTGTAGACCTACCTTAGATAGACTTGGTGATGGATCTTTCATCTTATGGTGCGGTTCTCTCTTGGATTAATTTTGTTAGTCATTGTTGGTACAGTTAAGGTTTCAATTATGTGAGTTTCTAAAATAGATGCTTTGATTTTGTCTCCCTCTACCTCTCTAGTGAATTTAGGTGTTATTACTCCTAATGGGTCCTCTAGTTCTATCCATCATGTCTCCTATATAACTTTGCTTATACAAGTCCTACTAGCACCTACTAGAGCCAAGGCTACTTCTAGGAAAATGAAGGGTATTGAATTAAGTCAACAGTCCCATGTGTTCTTGTTGGTCCTATGATTCCTCTAGAGAAAATAGTGCTAGATTATGAGGATTACTTTTCCAAACATGACGTAATCCACATAATTTTTTTTTGGTCTTCTATTCCTGATTGTTACTAATGGGTTCTAGATATTTTCTCTCCTTTAATGTAGGGAAAAATAGAGCTTTATCCTTTTTCTAGAGACTTGTTTTTGGTTTGTTGAGGTTAAAAGGTTGATCAACATATTTTTCTTGATGGTGTGTCTTGGAGGTGTTGGTGTCCAAAATGATGCTTATGCTCTAATAGGCTGCTAGTATACCCTCAGATTGATTTTAGGGGTGGTTAGCTGCAAAATGTAATGAGGTCTTAGGATAACTGGACCAACTCTAGGGACAAGACTGCCCTCTTTTGCTTCTAGCTCTGCAAAACCAAGGCGGGTGCACCTAACCTAGTATAAAATACACTTCATACACCAAGAACTAGGTTTGAATAACAGATAAAGGGATAGCAAGAAAGTACTGAATGTTAACCACACACTCATTGACTCTCCATTGCTATGGGGTAGAACCACAGACAACCAAATGCTGAAAACTTAAAGAATGGTTCTTAATTTATGTGTTTGGATCATAACAACCAATTAGGACATGTCAGCAAAGAAATACTTATCTAGGTTAGTGCCTCATCCATTGGGAAAGGTTTCTTAGACAGACTACACACACACACACCAGAAATATACTTGAGATTCAAAGCCATAAACACATTTACAATCTCCTCTACTACTTGCAGAATATCCCTACATAGACAATAGATAAATCTAGGTCCCATCTGAAGCATCATTTAATCTAATCCTGGATTAGAACTCAAGAATGAAGACATATACATAAATTGTTATGCAATGAACTGGAAAGTTCAAAATTCATCTACGTTGACACAAGGGAGAGATGAGAATCAAGTGCCTACATTAAGTGTGAAGAATCCTCAAGTGCATACAATCCATCCAAAGGAACCCTGCTTGCAAACTCAGCTTAGCCCTGTAACTTTCTTTCAAATTGCCAAAAAATCAAGACAGGACATTACAATTCAGACTGAGAAGAGGAATCACAACCCAAAAGTTTGAATACCTAACTCCCAATAACCTCAAATGACCACAGAAATCCCTTTATACCAGGGTTACAATGCAAGCATGATCATTTCAAATTCAAAATTTCAAAATCACCTAACCCCACCGAGGAATAAACATAGACATGACAGGGGTGAAGCCACAGCAATTGACAATCCATTCTGCCCACTCCAGCTGCTCAAAAATTGAATTCTGGTACCTCCTGCCACAGAAAATACTCAGCAAGTTCAAATAGTCTCATCCAATTCACGGGATTCATGTGCTTTTAACCATCCAACACCTTGGGTTAAATCCACAATGGTGATGCCAAACAGTTGTCGCATAATCGCATAGCTCAAAAATGGGCTATGCGAACATGCGACACGCCATTTCTCGCCACCGCTGACGCTGTCGCTTGCCACAAAAGAGTTTGTCACATTTTCGCAAGCCAAAAAACTGGCTTATGCAAACATGCGACAAGCCGCTACCATGCACCCTGCCGGCTGTTATGTCACCGCCAAGATACCCTAACCTGGGCCCGTGTTCAACCTGTCATCCTGTTAGCTCGGACCAACCGGAGATCGCCATGACACCACCTACCAATGTGACCACCAACAAATACAGATGGGCCCTAGGGACACGTGGCACCCTGTCACATGATCACATAGCCTGGAGACGGGCTATGTGAACATGAGATAACCCGCAGACTGCTACATTGCCGCAACCGCATAAAGTCAATAGAAAACATCAATCACATGATCGCATAGCCTTGCAAAAGGCTATGCAAACATGCGGCTAACCACCAAAAAAATGCCACCACTACCTGCCACCTCAGCATCTGAAAGATGCCCCATCAGCTGCTATTAGGCCCCACGGACACGTGGAAAGCGGTCGCTTGATCGCGTAGCCAAAAATTGGGCTATGCAATCATGTGACAGCCAATCACAGGCTACCACATCACCGTCTTGGACCACCAAATAGCAACCACCAACTACTAAGAACCGAGACCCATGCAAATAGATGGCAAGCAGTCGCATGATCGCATGTTAGAAAAGTCTGACATGCGGCCATGTGATAGCCAATAAGAACATGCCATCTGTCACCCCTTTGACACCGGGCCCACTTCACCGAAGAGATGCTTGAAACAGACAAAATCAAAGGCAGGCGCATGATCGCATGGGGAAAGAATATTCCATGCAATCACACGCCGACCGTTGATCTCCTCCCTCTGCCGCTTTGAAGAAACAGGCCCCACATCATCGTACTTGTGCACTTAAGACTGATAAATAAGGAGTGCCAGCAGAAAAGAAGAAAGGCAAGGTTGAAAACACACAAGGTTTTCGGTGAAAGATCAAAAACACACAGGATTTTTGGTGAAAGATCGAAAACACACAAGAATATCGATAGACTAAAAGATAGCAGGGAAGCCGAAAACATCATGGGTTTTCAAAAACACTATGGGTTTTTGACACTGTGGCAAATTTTGAGACAATTTCCTGCAGACATTGAAATTTGAATAACTTTTTGGATTTTATGATTCAGCACATGCAAATTGGACCAGAGCTTGGTGACAACACAAGGAACAAAGGGCAGGACACAAACCATGAAACGTTTGCAAGGAGGAGGCCATTTTCAAAGGATTTTGCTATGACAGAAAAATGGCCTAACAGTGGCTCTAGTTGGGGATGCATGGCTCTTGCAAGCATGGCAAGAATTCAGAATCACTGGGAGAGAAAGCCAACCACTGGACAAAAAGGTAGGGAACTCAAAAAAATGTAGGGAACAAGAAGGAAAAGCACACAATAGGAAAGGGAAACTATACAAAGACTTACAATATTTACAAAAGGCTTAAGGCCTCAAAACTATGATCAATACTTGCCTCTATCAAACAGAAAATTTTCATCTCCACAAATCAGAGACAAAGTGAAAATTTTGCTTCCATGTGACTGATCAAACTCATATTCATTTTCCAAAAGCTCAGAACAAAAATTACTATCACATTCCTCCTAAGGGCTGGAAAGGTAATCTTACCAATTCTAAAAATGTTGTGGCAGATGCATGTTGCAGTCAAAAAGGAAAATGCTGAAGGAGCCACAAGATGAACCATCCTCAATTCTATCAACAAACCCATGAATTCTACTATCCACACGGAAAGAAAAACACTACAGCTCTATCAAACTATCAGTGCAATCTCTATTGGATCCATTCATACTAGAAATTTGCACCTCCAAGGAGAAGATATATTGATCTTCATGCAAACACTGATGGAACTCATCACATGGGAAATGATCACCGAACATAGGAGCAACTTGCATTTTGTCAACAACCGACAAAACCAAAAATTGTTGATAGGTGGGAAGAGAAACATCAACCTGTCCATGAGATGGTGAAGCTTGAGTAGCTAAGAGACCATCCTTCCATGGCTTAGCAAAAGATTCAAAATCAGAAGAGGATTCATAATCCACACAACTCTTCCAATCAGTACTGAAAATAATATCAGGGACAACTGAGTCACTTGAAACTAAGAAAACACTAGCAACCTCATCATTCGACACATCATATATAACAGGGTTGCTGCCTGGTGGTGCTGAGGTAAGAAGGGGAGAAGAGGCACACATGTCAAAGTCAGATCCCATTGACTCATGTTCCATATCAAAATCAATATGTGCTGGATGTAAGAACTCAGAGCCATCACCCCCTGAATACCTGAGATACTCACAAGACAATAAATCTAAAATTTGCTCACTGTGAAGTGAATAGCTGTCCTGAAGAACATCATCTTTTTCCATACAATCATCAGTAGTACCTTCATCTATCCAATCCTCTTCTTCATCTGACTGATTGCATAAACATTCTGTCCCATACTGAGAAAAGGCATCACTTTCATGACTACAAGAAAGAGTGTCAACACCTGACACATCTCCTTCATAAATTTCATCATTCTCAATATCAGCAACCCCAAATGTATCTTCAAGACCAAGATCAGCATCATTAAGTATCCACTCCCTAAGATTCTCATAACACTCTTTATACAAGGAGGCTGGCCAATGGATTGATTCAGGAAAATAGAGCTCCAAAAACAAGCCAATGAACATAGACTCTGGAAACTCCACACCCTCTGGAAGCTGATCATATGCTTCACAAAACCTCTCATAGAACAAAGGTATTGACAACTCCCTTCTACACCCCAGCTTCAGTCTTATCAATTTTATGCAATCCCTCTGGATACCTTGGTCTAATAATGCAAGCTCCTCCTCAAGCTTACCCATTACAACTTAGTGCACTACTTCCATAAAATTTTGCAAAGCTGCAATAGAGAACTTGAAGTATGCTAACCTCTAATCACACCTTACTCCTTTTCTATTGTGTTTGACCACTTAATAAGGAAACATTTCAAATCCTTGAGAAATACCTAGGAATCTTGTAGTAGAAGACCTTGTTGACTGGAAGGCAGGGCAGATCTTGAGCTCACTTTGAAGTTGCATCAAATTTTTGATAGTGTAGAGTGGCCACCTCCTTGAAGAGGAAAGTATTTCACTGATTTGTGTATCTCTTCCAACCAAGAAAAACTCACCAGGATAACATGCACTATTTATCAGGAGGAACACTGATCAAACAAAGAAAATTAGAGCCGCCACTCACAACTAGGTGACAAAATTTTAGCAAATGCTTTGTTTTTGTATTTAACTATTTCCAATGGCCTCCCCAGTAGAGTCACGCATCTTTTTGGTGTCCAAAATGATGCTTATTCTTTAATAGGCTACCAGTATACCCTCAGATTGATTTTAGGGGTGGTTAGCTCCAAAATATAATGAGGTCTTAGGATAACTGGACCAACTCTAGGGACAAGACTTCCCTCTTCTACTTCTGGCTCTGCAAAACCAAGGCGGGTGCACCTAACCTAGTATAAAATACACTTCATACACCAAGAACTAGGTTTGAATAACAGATAAATGGATAGCAAGAAATTACTGAATGTTAACCACACACTCATTGAGTCTCCATTGCTATGGGGTAGAACCACAGACAACCAAATGCTGAAAACTTAAAGAATGGTTCTTAATTTATGTGTTTGGATCATAACAACCAATCAGGACATGTCAGCAAAGAAATACTTATCTAGGCTAGTGCCTCATCCATTGGGCAAGGTTTCTTAGATAGACTACACATACACACCAGAAATATACCTGAGATTCAAAACCATAAACACATTTACAATCTCCTCTACTACTTATAGAATATCCCTACATAGACAAGAGATAAATCTAGGTCCCATCTGAAGCATCATTTAATCTAATCCTAGATTAGAACTCAAGAATGAAGACATATACATAAATTGTTATGCAGTGAACTGGAAAGTTCAAAATTCATCTACGTTGACACAAGGGAGAGATGAGAATCAAGTGCCTGCATTAAGTGTGAAGAATCCTCAAGTGCACACAATCTATCCAAAGGAACCCTGCTTGCAAACTCAGCTTAGACCTGTAACTTTCTTTCAAATTGCCAAAAAATCAAGACAGGACATTACAATTCAGACTGAGAAGAAGACTCACAACCCAAAAGTTTGAATACCTAACTCCCAATAACCTCAAATGACCACAGAAATCCCTTTATACTAGGGTTACAATGCAAGCACGATCATTTCAAATTCAAAATTTCAAAATCACCTAACCCCACCAAGGAATAAACATAGACATGATAGGGGTCAAGCCACAGCAATTGAAAATCCATTCTACCCACTCGAGCCACTCAAAAATTGAATTTTGGTACCTCCTACCACAGAAAACACTTAGCAAGTTCAAATAGTCACATGCAATTTATGGGCTTCATGTGCTTTTAACCATCCAACACCTTGGTTTAACTCCGCAATGGCGACGCCAAACAGTTGTCGCATGATCGCATAGCCTGAAAATGGGCTATGCAAACATGGGACACGCCATTTCCCACCACCCCTGATGCTGCCACTTGCCACAAAAGAGTTTGTCGCATGTTCGCAAGCCAGAAAAATGGCTTACATGAACATGTGACAAGCCACTACCATGCACCCTGCCGGCTGTTATGTCACCGCTGAGATACCCTAACCTGGGCCCATGTTCAACCTGTCATCCTGTTAGCTCAGACCAACCATAGATCGCCATGACACCACCTACCAACATGACCACCAACAAATATAGATGGGCCCCAGGGACATGTGGCACCCTATTGAATGATCGCATAGCTCGGAGACGGGCTATGCGAACATGCGACAACCTGCAAACCGCTACATTGCCGCAACTACATGAAGTCAATAGAAAATGTCAGTCGCATGATCGCATAGCCTTGCAAAAGGCTATGCGAACATGTGACTAACTGCCAGCAAACCGCCACTACTACCTAACACCTCAGCATCTGGAAGATGCCCCATCACCTGCTATCGGGCCCTAGGGACACGTGGCAAGCAGTCGCATGATCGCATAGCCAAAAATTAAGCTATGCGATCATGCAACATCCAATCATAGGCTGCCACATCACCACCTCAGACCACCAAACAACAACCACCAACTGCTAAGAACCCGGACCCAGGTAGACAGATGGCAAGCGGTCGCATGATCACATGTTAGAAAAGTCTGACATGCGGCCATGCGATAGCCAATAAGAACATGCCATTTGTCACCCCTCTGACACCGGGCCCACTTCACCGAAGAGACACTTGGAATAGATAAAATCAATGGCAGGTGCTTGATCGCATGGGGAAAGAATATTCTATGTGATCACACACCGACCGTTGATCTCCTCCCTCTGCCGCTTTGAAGAAATAGGCCCCACATCGTCACACTTGCACACTTAATACTGATGAACAAGGAGTGCCGATAGAAAAGGAGAAAGGCAAGGTCGAAAACACATAGGGTTTTCAATGAAAGATTGAAAACACACAGTATTTTTAATAAAGATAAAAAACACACAGGAATATAGACAGACTGAAAGATAGCAGGGAAGCCGAAAACATCACGGGTTTTCAAAAACACTGTGGGTTTTTGACACTGTGGCAAATTTTGAGACAATTTCCTGCAGACCTTGAAATTCGAATAACTTTTTGGATTTTATGATTCAGCATGTGCAAATTGGACCAGAGCTTGGTGACAACACAAGGAACACAGGGGAGGACACAAACCATGAAACATTTGCAGGGAGGAGGCCATTTTCAAAGGATTTTGCTATGACATAAAAATGGCCTAACAGGAGGTAGGATTCATATCCCCACCCCATTTTCTCTAGGTTTCTTCTTTGAACCCCTTTAAATATTCAACTAACATTCTACCTATGTGGGTAAGGTTTCTTTATCCTCCCCTTCATTCTGAAGCTATTGGTAATACTTTAGGTAGATTATTGAAGGTGGATCCTATGACCAAGCGTTTTGGTCATTCTTCCTTTCCCCACATTTATGTTAAAGATGATATATTTAAAAAGTATGCTTGGTGTTCATTCATTATACATGTTAATGATCATTTTTGGGGTGATTTGGTGGACTATGAAGGAATCCTCTTCCATTGTTGTATTATCTTATGGCTAGGAAATTGGATTTTGAATGCTCCCATAATCCTCATAAACAATCTTCCTCTACATGGTGGAAGAATCTTGCTTGTGACTACCTAAATCTTTTCCTTGGCATTGTTTCTAAGGATGATGTATTTTCAAAAGCCTTTGAGCTACATACTCTTTCTTCTTCTTCTCAAGGTCCAGGTAATAAGCTTTTAAATTTAAGATTGTCTCCTACTTCGATTGCCTTTTCATCCATTACTTATACTCTTCTTCATACTACTATAGATGTTGAAGATACTTATTAATCCAACTTTGTTTCTAGTTTTCCTTCTCTTGATATTGTTTTCCAAATTATTTTTGATTTATTGGTTCATAATGGTGTCATTATTTCCTCTATTGTTTCCTCCAGTAATTCTACTATACCTAATAATACTACTCATTGTAGTTGTACTTTTTTTACCTACCTCTTTCTTTTATGAGACAGTATTATTCTAATTGTAAGAATAGATTTACCTAAATAGGTTTTCGACCTAAGAATAAGTATAATAAATATTATCCTTCTCAGGTTGGGATCCTATATAAGAAGCACCAAACATATAATTCAAACTAGGTTGTGAGTTCCCACAAGAAGTTGAGTCCCTAAATGGTATGCAAAGTAGAAGTTTGTTTTTCCTATTTTACAAATTTTGTCACAACTGATCTAAAAATTTGGCACACCTGAAGACTAAATATTAAAAATTTTTAGTCATATGAAATATAGTTCTCTGAATGTAATTTTTAAATATGTAATTTATTCCAATAACCACATGGTACAAATTAGTTTTAACAAGGTATGTGTAAAAATCACTTTTAAAAGTACATATTTCAATATTATACAATGCACATGAACAACCACATTGTATGTTGACCAAAAAAAAAAATTGTCAATATTTTTGGGAAAATATTTCTAAGAAAATGAAGATTGATTACTATATTTTTGTATTTATTTTTATTTTATTTTCAATATTGATTCAATAATTGTCGAACTCGCATTACTTTTCATAGAGCTAGTAAGGGAAAAGAGATTGGAACTTTAGTCAACTATGATTAAAATTCTCGATGAGATTTGAAACTTTTTCATCACTAAAAATTATGTCAAAACACCTTGCATAGATCAAGTTATAGGTGTTCTAAGTTACTTATTCTCTCCAATAATGAAGCTAAATATTGATTTGTTCACTTTTTTTGATTAAGTCAAATTTTAAAGTTTCTAGATAGGTGATTTAGTTTTTGAAATTTAATAATTGAATTTGTTAAGAAAAAAATATTATTCTAAAAGAAAAAATTCATTTAATTTGTAGGATATTATGCAAGATCCTTGTGATACTACAAATGGGTTTATATGTTGTTGATATGTGCCTATAATTTTTCTTGATAATAGCCATTACTCTCACCAATGACATCATGCAAAATCTTGACAAGACCCAAGAGTCATATGTTTCTTTTAAAATGCACTACACTTCCCATAGTGCAATCACTATAGAGAGTGTTATGTGTCGAGGAAGTGGAGTTTTGAAGAAAATAGGGGATTTAATATTGAAGAAAATCCCTACATCTCACCATGTGTCCATCCCACGATCATTTAATCCAATTGATCCAACAAGGCCCTCTATTCAAATTTACATGATGCTTCTTGTTCATATGATGATAAAAATTGAGGCATATGGTCCAATACGATGGAAAGAGTTTCAAAATGGGGCATAGGTGTCACAAAATTCATACATAGAAAGGTGATAATGTTTACAAGGTTGACATTCTTGAAACAACCATAACAACCTCTAGGATGATCCTTATAGATGACACAATTATAAGCTTCTTCAATTGCATTCTCATGATTCAATTGTGGGATTTCTTTCTATAAAAGGCCTACACACATTATTATTATTCCTAAATGGATTAAGTGTTGTCATTACTATTCATTTGTACAGCCAGTAAAAAAAGCAAGATAGTTCAGTTGGCTATCACTACGCAGTAGTATCAAACATAGAGCTTAACAACTACAATAGTTATCAAGTACATAGGATTACTGAACACCAGTAAATGCCAAGACTGAGAGACAACATTTATAGAGTACTCTAGAGTTCACATAAAAATTTGGAATGGAACATAGTTTAAGGTGAATGAATTTTGGCCAAGCAAGAAAATATTTTACCAAGATCGAGGTGATTATTTATTATGGATGTAATCATTTAATGAATGATGAATCCTATATAATGATGATTTAGGTTATTCATATGAATCGATGATCTTAGGTTTTCTAAGATAATGTAAACCCCCAATCAGGTCAAATCAGTTTGATATAAGTATTGTTAGGATGTAATTTTGAGACATATCATCAAGGATTAGCTGCATTGAAGGACATCTGAAGATCAGACATGGTTTTGACTAAAAGATTTTGATAGAAGCATAAAATTTATCAGAACATATATAAGGCTACCGAGCAGTATAAAAGGATTTATACATCACAGTAAGGTGATATCATTATTATACTTAATTCATCTGATATCATCAATTTGAGTTGTATTTCGTAAAAATTATATATCACTGTTACTCTCTAACAATAGTAGTAGACTCAAAATATCCTAACAGAGTCGAGTTAATCATCTTTAATAAAATATCTTAACTGAGTGCACACATATATTGTGTTGCTAAAATCCTCTAAGTAGGTAGATCTAGCTGATTTTATTGTTACTCCTAACAGGGTAAGATCGTCATAAGTGATCAATCTTTGTAAGCCTTAACACACAAACTTTATTTTTGCAAAAGTAAAGCTTTGCAGGTTCCATCCCCATCGCAAATTTTACCTTCTAATAAGAATTTTTACGATACCAAAATGTATGTCATGGGTATTGAAGTTTCATGTATGTTTTATTAATTTGTTTATATGCATTTCCATTTTAGTTATGTTATTGAATGTATGGTGAATGAAGTAGACACATTCGGTTATTGAAGTATATATTTACAAGGATTAGTTTGAAAAGTTTTTAAGGGTATTGATTTATCCCTCTCCTCTCAGTAAACACTTTCCATAATTCCAACAATTATATAAAGGAGGCTTTTGGAGAGTTCAATTAGAGCTAGGATTTTTATTCTAGGAGTTTTATTTATTAGCATAACACTGTAATATAGATGTATTTGCATTCTTCTAACCCTAGTCTTGTAATCTTTGCATATTTAATACATGAAATCTATTGGAGTACATCCTTTTTCTTTATTTTTTGTGTATTTCTCTCTATTTTGTAAACATTTTCAAGGTTCTGTATCATTTCTAAATAAATATAGCTATCATCTATTTGTTTTTAGGCTCTTATAATATGTTTTGATTTACAATTTATTGGATCATGTCTAGTTACAGTTTCAATTCTTGTGGTCTAGGGTTATACCATGCCATTCTATGAATAATTTTCTCTAATAATAGTTATTTTAGTGGGGTAATAAGGAGGTTTTCCCTATGAGCCTTTGTTGTAGATTTTCCACCAAGCCTGTATTCATTGTTTGTTTTTCATTAATGACAACATATGGTAAGTAGTGTGCATGGAATCCTAATGGAGAGAGCCTTGAGAATATGGTTCCTAGTTATGTTATCAGCATGATATCATAGACGTAGAGGTTGATTTTGATTGAAGATAGTAATATAATTGTTTGTATTAGTAGTGTTGTTGACAGGTCCTAGGAAGAGTTTTTTTATGTGATTTCCAGTATGATTGTAATGGAGCCTTGTGTGTTTATATTAATGTTGTAGACATGACAATGAAGCTACTTCCATGGATGCAGAGTCAGTTGTGCAGTATAGGTTGAGTTATGATGTTTCTAGCTGACAGTTACAATTTCCTGATTTTATCTAATGGAGCTGACATTGTTTATATTGCTATAGTAGTTGCACTTGTCATTTTGATATGTGTGTTTGGAGAAGAGTTAAGAATGTTTGGTTAAGAGTGCATAATATATTTCAGGATAACAAGAAAGTATCAGTTAATTTAGTCAAGCCGATAGTGTGAAGCGACACATCTACTCATATGGAGATGTGCAGTCCTAATTTATGTTGTGTGCTTAGGATAGCCATTGGAGATGTTGTTGGAGAGTTATATTGTTTCTCTAATATTATTTCAAGGAATTTCTAATAGGTTGACTTGATTATATCATTTGGAGAAAGATACTTATAGTATGTCAAATATTTGAAAGTGAAGAGTAGAGAAGAAGGTGCAAACTAATGAGCTATCAATAGAAGGTCTATGTGACAAAGAAGAGAGTGTATGCTATTCATTGGTACTGATCCAAAAAGTAGGTCTAAATCGCAGTTCACCAAGATCAAGATATAATGTGTATATGTTAAGAAGAAGGTTGCAGCCCTCACCCCTTTAAGCAGTGTGCTCTTGGACAGTGTGTCCTGACCCCTAATAGGGTTAATTCTAAAAGAATCCTAATAGGGTCTGACCCTTGACCAAGTCATTGTACTTAATGCATTGTAAAGATCAACTCCTAATAGGTTTGTAAGATCTTCTAACAAGGATCATTATACTCTAGTGCAATTTATAGTGGGTGCTAATTCCCACCAGGGTTTTTACCTATTTGGGTTTCCCCGTAACAAAAATTATGGTGTTGTGTTAAGTGTTCTCATATTGTTTTTATGCTTAATGTTCTTCTATACTTAATTGGATAAATAATTGAATCTTGTAGATAACTGATTCACCCCCCCCCCTCTCAGTTAGCTCTTGGGACTATTCCTAACAATTGGTCTCAGAGCCAAGTGCCTCGAAGAGAAAGTTTAATAGATTGAGGTTGATCAAATGGAATTATTTAGAAAATAAATTCCTAAGTTTTATGGAGATAACTATCTTGATTGGAAGAACAAAATGATGACACATTTACAGTGCATTGCTTTTGAGATTTTTTAAGTAGCTACCAAAGAAGTTTAGATTCCCTCTTTATCATATATTGCAAAGGAAGATGTAACATCATAAAAAAAGGGAGATTTTCACTCAAAATGATATTGCCAAAGAAGCCCTTATCAATGCGTTATCTAACAGTGAGTTTTCAGAGATCAAGAAAGTAGGTAAATCCTACAAGCTATGGAAGTATCTAGAAGACAAGTTTTAAGGAGATATCCAAGCCAAGGATATGCACAGAAAGACATAGAAGAAAAAGTATAATACATTGGAGATGCTACCTAAAGATGATGTAAGAGCCTACAATCAAAGGATTAATGAAGCAGTTGGAGGAATCAGAAACAATGGTGGAGAAATTTTTGAAGAAGACATAATGGATAAGTTGATGACTACACTAACACTAGAATATGAGAACAAGATAAACATCCTAGACGAGACTATGCAATTTTCAAAAGACTTCAAAAGAGATAACTTAATCAACAAGATTTTAGCATTCGAGATCTCAAGTTTGAAGATAAGACTTAAAAGTGAGACAACATTCAAAGCTTCAGTCCATGGTAGGAAATATTTAAACACTTCTAGTAATTTTGATGATGATGATGAAGAGAAAGCACTAGATGATTTCATTTCTATGATTGCTAAGAAAGAAAGGAAATGAAAAGGAAAATATGAAGGTCAATTACCATTCAAATTCTTTTCATGTAACAATATTGGTCACTTTTCTTCTAAGTGTCCTACAAGAGTCAAGAAGATCAAAACTAATTACAAGTCTAAGTATACAAAAGAATGTTACTATGCTGGAGATAGAGTATCAGATGAAGATTCACCAGAAGATGAAATTGGATTCATTTCTCTTGAAGATATGGAGAAAATGTTTGATGAAATAGACCTTGAAGATAAAAGGAAAGCACAAGAGTTAGCATTGATTTCACAAGAAGATATCAAAATAGATTGGATCATTGACAGTGGTTTTTCACATCACATCATATGAGACAAAGATAGATTTGTACATCTTGATAAGTACAAAGGAGGAATAGTTAGATTTGGAGACAACACTCCTAAACCTATCATATGTAGAGGATCTATCACCTTCGATGGAAAGGACAATACTAATGATGTTCTTTATGTTAATGGTTTGTAGCATAACCTACTAAGTTTTGGACAGTTGCTTGCCAAAGGATATTAGTTGGAATTCAAAGACAATAAGTGTATCATTATTAAAAAGGAAGGAGAAATGATTTCATCATGCTCAAAGACAAAAGGTAATGTTTTTCAGCTTAATTCATAAGCAAGTTGTTTTGTTGCTAAAGTAGATGACATTTGGTTATGGCACAAAAGACTATGTCACATCAATTTTGAGAACATAGTAAAGATAAGCATTGTAAAGGAAGTAAGAGACCTTCCTAGTATTGAAAAACTAATTGATACAATATGCAAGGAATGTGTGATGGGAAAGAATGTAAGGAATTTATTCAGAAGAAACCATAATTAGATAGAGAACAAATTGGATCTAGTGCATACAGACCTATGTGGACCAACTCAAATAGGATCATACTATTGTGAAAGGTATTTTATTTTGTTTGTTGATGATTATTCTAGAATGATGTGGGTTGCATTCTTAAAGGATAGATCTGAAGCATTTGAGAAGTTCAAAATATTCAAAGCTAAGGTTGAAAATGAGTCTGGATTGAAGATAAAATGTCTGAGATCACATAGAGGAGGAGAATTCACCTCTGATAGGTTTTATGTGTATGGTGAAGAACATGGGATAAAGAGATAACTAAGTGCACCTAGAACCTCTTAGCATAATGGAATTTTAGAAAGAACAAATAGGATCATACTTGACATAGTGCGCACCATCATGATTGAAGGAAAGGTCACACACACCTATTGGAGAGATGTGGTCAATAATGCAGTCTATACTATCGATATAATTCAATTGAGGCTAGGCACATACAAGAAACCCTATGAGCTATGGTTTGGGAATGTACCTATAGTAAAATACTTTAGAATCTTTGGAAGCAAGTGCTACATCAAGAGAGATGAAGCCATTGGCAATTTTGATGCAAGAAGTGATGAAGGTATTTTTCTTGGTTACTCTACTAAAAGAAAAGCTTATAGATGTTTTAACTTAAGGTTGAAGAAGATCATGATTATGCACCTATGATTGAAGAAGAACCCAGACCTACCACTAGAGAAATAGTTGTTGAAGAAATGTTTGACAACATTGATGTATTATTCAATGACCCTGAAACTAGTGAAGAAGAATCACAAAAGATAGATGAGAGAGTCGCACGTAATGTTACTAAATTCACATCTAGATACCATTAAAAAGAAGATATCATTGGAGATCAAAATAGAAAAATCATGACAAGAATAAAAGAAAAAATTTTAACAGTTAATGAAGAGGTATGCTTACTTTCACAGATTGAAACCTTAAGTGTTGAAGATGCATGTAATGATTCAGATTGGCATGAATCAATGACAAAAGAGCTAGATCAGATAGTTAAGAATGATACATGGGAACTTGTCCCCAGGCCTAGTGATAAGAATGTGATTGGAACCAAGTGGATATTTAGAAACAAGATGAATGAAGATGGAACAATAGTAAGAAACAAAGCAATACTAGTATGTAAAGGATATGCAAAAAGAGAAGGAATTGATTATTCTAATACATTTTCCCCTGTAAGTAGATTGGAATCCACAAATTTATTTCTAGCCTATGCAACATTCAAAGACTTTAAAGTATATCAAATTGATGTCAAGTCAGCATTCTTGAATGGAGAGTTGAAGGAAGAAGTCTACATAGAGTAACCTGAAAGATTTACTTTATTAGATAGATGTGATATCATATGCAGACTGAAGAAATCCCTCCATGGACTTAAGAAAGCTCATAGATCATGGTATGAAATATTAGATAATTACTTGACTAAGATTGGATTCAAGAAAGGAGCAATAGATTTAACTTATTCATAAGAGAGACACCTGAACAATTATTGTTGGTTTTTATATTTGTTGATGGCATTATCTTTAGTGGCAATGACAAGCTTAGTGTTGAATTTTCTAAAGAGATGCAAAGAAAATTTGAAATGAGTGTGATTGGACCTATCAAGTACTTTTTGGGACTGAATGTGCAATAGACAGACAAAGGTATTTTCATTAATCGTTCTAACTATGTGAAAGAGATATTGAAGAAGTTCAAGATGGATGATTGCAAGCCAGTAAGTACCTCTATGATAATAGGATGCAATATTTCAAAAGAAGATGATTCAGCAGCAATAGACATGACCTTGTATAAGTCTATGACTTGTAAACTAATATATCTTACTCAATCTAGACCTGATATTTCTAATACAGTTGGTATGATTGGAATATTTGCAATAGAACCTAAACAAAGTCATCTTATGATAGTAAAGAGGATATTCAGATATCTGAAAAGAACTATAGACTATGGTGTATGGTATCCTAATTTGGAGAATGTAAACCTTCATGTATATATAGATGCAGATTGGGTAGGATGCATTTATGATAGAAAGAGTACCTCAGGAGGAGAAATATTCCTTGGAGATAGGCTTGTTACTTGGACAAGTAAGAAGAAAAATTGTATTTATTAGTCAACAGCAAAAGTAGAGTATGTAGCAGCAACATTAAATTATTCTACAATTATGTGGATCAAGCAGATGATAAAAGATTTTGGAATTCAGATTGATTATCCTATTGTTATTCATTGTGATAACACTAGCACTATCAATATGTCAAAGAACCCTATGATGCATGCAAAGAAAAAATACATTGAGATAAAATATCACATCCTAAGAGAGAAAGTTGTAGAGAAAGAAGTAAAATTTGACTATGTGACCACAAAAGATCAGCTAGTAAACATATTCACAAATCCTTTATCGAAGGATACATTTAAGTATCTTGTGGAGAAACTAAGAGTAATTCCCTTCCCCAAATCTGATTAGAGTTTGTAGGAGCACATCAGTCCTTAGTGACTAATGAATGATTGACTACTCTACTTCAAGAGTAGTACTGGTGCTTATTTGTTTTGGCACCCTTTTCCATTGATGTCAAAGGGGGAGTGAGTATATAGTTATGAAAAAAAAATATTTTGTTTTATTCTAGAAAGGGGGAGTGATTATTTAGCAAGAAGAAACAAAACATTAAGGAGTATACAGTGAGAGGTTACAGTAGCAGGTATTCAGAGCATTCATCAGGAGATTTAGGATTCATCCTTGGGGGAGTTTTTTTGAGGAAATGGAGAATGTTATAAAATAATTATACATTTATATTGGTTTTGTTTTTCATCCCATATGTTGCCATCAATGCCAAAGGGGGAGATTGTTGGAGATTTGCTAGCAAGCCAGTACTGACAGTATGTTTATCATTGATGAAAACATATGGTAAGCAACGTGCATGGAAGCCTGATGGAGAGAGCCTTGAGCATATGGTTCCTAGTTATGTTATTAGCATGATATCATAGATGCATAGGTTGATTCTGAGTGAGGACACTAATACAGTTGTTTGCATCAATAGTGTTCCCAACAGATCCCAGGAAGAGATATGTATGTGATTTGTAGTATGGTTGTAATGGAGCCTTGCACATTTATATTTATGTTGTAGACATGATAATGAAGCTATGTCCATGGACACAAAGTCAGTTGTGCAGTATAGGTTGAGTTATAATGTTTCTAGTTGAAAGTTATAGTTTCTTGAGTTTATCTGACTGAGCTGACATTATTTATATTGTTGTAGTAGTTAAGCCTATCATTTTTATATGCATGTTTGGATTTGTGTTTGGAGAAGAGTTAATAATGTTTGGTTAAGAGTGCATAACGTATTTTAGGATGAGAAGAAAGTATCAGTTAATTTAGTGGAGCCGATAGTGTGAAGTGACGTGTCTACTCATATGGCGTTGCACAGTCCTAATTTATGTTGCGTGCTTAGTAAAGCTATTGGAGATGTTGTTGGAGAGTTATATTTTTTCTCTAATATGATTTCAAGGAAGTTCTAATAGGCCAACTTGATTATATCATTTGGAGAAAGATATTTATATCCGGTCAAGTTGTGATCGCTAAGTATGGCAGATAGTTCAAAGAGAAGAGTAGGGATGAAGGTGTGAAGTAATGAGCCATCAGTAGAAGGTCTATGTGACAAAGAAGGGATTGTATGCTATTCATTGGAACTAATCCATACATTAGGTCTAACTCATAGATCACCAAGATCTAGATATAGTGTGTATCTGTTAAGTAGAAGGTTGTAGCCTTCACCCCTTTGAGCAGTGTGCTCCTGAATAGTGTGTCCTCACCCCTAATAGGGTTAATTGTAAAAGAATCCTAACAAGGTTTGACCCTTGAACAGGTCACTGTACTTAATACATTGTAAAGATCAACTCCTAACGGGCTATACAAGATCTTCTAATAGGGATCATTACACTCTAGTGCAGTTTATAGTGGGTGCTAATTCCCACCAGATTTTTTACCTATTTGGGTTTCCCCGTAACCAAAATTGTGGTGTTTTGTTAAGTGTTGTCATATTGCATTTATGCTTAATGTTCTTCTATACTTAATTGGATAAAGAATTGAATCTTGTAGATAATTGATTCGGCCCCCCCCTCCTCTAAGTTATCTCTTGGGACTATTACTAACATCCTTAATAGGTTCTCCTTGTGGAAAGATATGAATGTGTTGGGCTCTATCTAGGATCTTTTCATTATGTTCTCTTTTCAACAATGAAGTGTCTGTGTTGTTTTCTACTCATTCATAGGGTCTGAAACTCTTATTATTGATAACGAGACCTTGAAGGTTTTAAAAATATTTGGCCTATTAGGTCTTGTTAATTCTTAAGGGGTCTTATGAGGTCATTTGAGAGGTGTTAGGTCTTAAGGGTTCCTATTAGGTCATGTTATGTCTTAAGGGATCTTGTTAGTTCATTTAAGGTCTTAAAGGGTCCTATTAGGTCTTATTAGGCATGTTAGGTCTTAAATGGTCCTATTAGATCATGTTATATCTTAAAGGGTCCTATTAGGTCTTATGAGTCATGTTAGGTCTTAAGGGGTCATGTTAGGTCTTAAAGGGTCCTATTAGGTCTTGTTAGGTCTTAAGGGGTCCTATTAGGTCATGTTAGTCATGTTAGGTTTTAAGGGGTCCTATTAGGTCATGTTAGGTCTTAAGGGGTCCTATTACATCTTATTAGTCATGTTAGGTCTTAAAAAATCCTATTAGGTCATGTTAAGCCTTAAAGGGTCCTATTAGGTCTCATTAGACATGTTAGGTCTAAAGGGGTCATGTTAGGTCTTGAAGGGTCCTATTAGCTCTATTAGATTGTAAGGGGTCCTAATAGGTCATGTTAGTCATGTTAGGTATTAAAGGGTCCTATTAGGTCTTATTTGTCATGTTAGGTTATAAGGGGTCATGTTAGGGCTTAAGAGGTCCTATTAGGTAATTTTAAGTATGAATTGGTCCTATTAGGTCATGTTAGGTCTAATGGGTCCTAAGAGCGTATAAGGGGGTCCAAATGATTCCTAATATTTTCTAATGTTTTGTAATATTTTTTCAAAAAAATTGTAACATTATTTTTGAATTTTTTTAATCATTTTTTCTAAGGTTTTCTAGCATTATTTCTAATGTTTTCTAACATTATTTCTGATGTTTTTTAATGATTTGTAACATTTTTTTGTAATATTTTCAAATATTTTGTATAATGTTTTCTAATATTTTTGTAACATTATTTATAATTTTTTTGAACATTTTTTTTTTAAAATTCTAAGGTTTTCTAACATTATTTGCAATATTTTCTAATGATTTGTAACATTTTTTTTATGCTTTCTAGTTTAAGGAGTCCTATTTTATTGAAAATTACATAAAAGTACATTTAAAGATGCTAAAAATATATTTTAGTGCATTCAAAAATATAAAAAGAACATCATAATTGTTAAATAAACTAAAATAAAACATAAAAAAACAAAAAAAGGTGTATGTGATCCAACCAAACTAGATGACTATCCCTTAATCGCTCTTCAATTCTTGGAAATTCTATAGTATAAATGAGCCCTTTAGGGGATTTTTTTGTTTTTTTTTATAGATATAGGGGGGTCTGGATGAACCTTGTTCGGATGAATGCTCATGTTTCTGCCAAAATGGGTCTACCACACTAGCATCGTGTGGCATACAGGTGATGCCATGCAAGTTAATTCATGCCCTATTCAGTCGTAGAAGGATCAACCAAAATTTGTTTGGCCAAAATACGTGAGTTATCCTAGAAAGGGTGACACAATATTGTACTTTTACCCACATATAATAGTGCCATTTTGGGATCGACCCTTCTACATAGAGAATCAATCATAACATTATACTTTACATTCTTATATATGGTTTCAAATTAGCATGTCGATAGTTTTACTAACCATATATGTTTTTATTTAAATGGTTTCTTATATTATAATATATATTTACAACTATCATGGTCTATATTTACCTTATATGTATGCTTATTAGATATTATCTCTATTATTTAACTACATATAAGATATCGATTAGTTAATTCTTATTAAACTCTTAAAAAGTATTATTACCTTATAATACTATAGCAGTATATATGGGGAAGGATTAATACTAAGATCTACTAGGATTTTTCTTCATATTGGCTTTCATTTACATGTCTGAGACTCCATTCCTCTATATAAACCAAGTACTATTTCTCCTTGCATTATAATAGAATTTTTTAGTTAGCTAGGCTTGAAGTCCTTTCTTTTTAAAAATGGCTATGCCTTTTTATTTTTATACAATTATTGTTGGAGTAATTGAAACCTTATTCACATCATCATATGACTCCAAATGATCATCTCATAGGTGTTTCATGAAGTATGAGCTTTGACTCACCTAATTTTTTTTTTACTTTCACTTAGATGATTTGAAGAAACATCTAAATATCTTATAAATTTCACCTTTGTGTGTTACTTTGTGGGAAGTAGCCCTCTTAGAAGTGTGCTTCATGACTAGGTAGTCAAATATTACACTCCATATGGTATTAAATTGATAGTCAAGAAAAATATTTATAAATGTTTTTTGAAATAAAAATAAAAAAGAATAGATATCTTGGTTTCTTCAAATTTGGAGAAAATTTAGATTTATTTAAAAAATCAAGTATCCTCCATGAAGACAAACTAGTTAGATGAAATGGTCATAGAAGTATGTAGAGGGGAGTGTTCATTTCTATGGGTCCACAAATAGACTATCTTGAAAGAAAAGAATAGATATGGAATGTAAACGTAATTGAATAAATTCACGCTCCTTACCATGGAGAGTAAGGCCTCACTAAAGGTAACTTTTATCTTACCAAATATGAAGCATGGTGTGCATAAATTCTTACTAACACATCAAAAAGAAGATACGAAGATGTACTTGAACTAGTGTATAAAATAAATAAAATATGATAAAATTTTTACAATAATTTTTGAATGCCTAAATATCTCTTTTAATAAGGTCTAAAAAAATTGATTTTGTGGATTTCCAAAGGTTGCATCACCTCTAAATAATTGATCAAATGAATAAAAAATAATAGACAAAATTATAAGATAACAACAATGAAAATACCTCAACTTTCACATCTGATGGGAGAGGATTTAAGAAGGAGAGAATTTTCAAATTTCAAGGGTTCCCCAGCCAGGCATGGTAGCCTGGGTGAGGGTTCTAGTTTTTGTGTAGTTCTAGAGAATGTTATGGTGGATATGGTTAATCCTTTGGCAGCTTCTCTAGTACCTATTTTGGGTCTGGCATTGCAGTTGTCAAATCCTACTCTGTGCGGTACCTTTCTCCTGACCCGGTTGTCACGGCTAGTTCCTCAAAGGAAGTGTTGTCACGACCTTCTCCTAGGTCATCAATTCAAAGCCTTCTGATTGCCAATGAGAATGTCTTAGGGAATGGGCCTAGGCCTTCTCTAGCGGAGAAGAAGGAAAAAATAGATCTTTCCAAGGACCCACTAGTGGGGACCCACAAAGTGACAAGCACTGATAGTGTCGAGATCAACCCTACTACTACCAAAAGTTGGTCAAAATTTTTGGGAGCTGAATTGGTGATAAATCCTTCTACTCTTGCACTGTCTATTAGGGTGGGTCTCTAGGCTGGAGAAGTTTCTATTTTTGTTCCTGATGCTCTAGTAGATCACTTTGTTTCTGCTATGGAGCTCACACTAGTTGGTAAGTTCATGGTAAGTTTCTAGCCCTTGACCCAATATTGAAATGGTTAGATCTTTTGTTAAGGAAAGATAGATATTGAAGGGTCAGGTGAAAATTGTTGCTTTACCCTAAGGCTTTTTGTCCTTTTCCTTCTCTAATAAAGAAGATCTAGATTATGTCTTATGTGGGAGTCGTTGGATGTTTGGTAGAATGGTTGTAACCTTTTGTAAATGGGCTCCAAACTGGGACTATTTTGAAAATTTATTCATGGCCACCCCGGTCTCGCTAAGATGTCTTGGCTTGCCTTACAAATACTAGAATGAGGAAGTCCTTAAGGGTTTGGCTTCCACCTTTGTGGATGAGCTTCTTTTGATTGACTCTATGATGATAGAAAAGTCCCATCTATTTTTTGCTAGGATTTGTGTATATCTATGCCATTTTGACAACCTTTCTTTAGTTATTAACATTAACTGTAAACTGGGCATATGGAAGTGGGAAGTGGAATTTGAATTCCTACCCTTTGCCTATTTTTTGTGTCACAAAATGGGTCATTGGGAAAAGAAATCCTTGAAGAAATTTAAAAAGGATACTGAGTCAATTGATTCAGGCTCAAAACCTTATAAGGAGACCAAACAAGTTTGGAAGGAGAATAAGCCTCCTATTGTGGCTGAAGGTGATAGTGTCAACAAGGTGGATTCAGTCATGGTGGGAGGTCAAAGAGATATGGTAGATTATAATGGTTAGCTTGACCTGGAAGATGGGGAATTTTTGAATTTATTACTGATGTCTTAGATTATTTGGTAAGTGGCACTCTCCTAGAGTCTACTTCTAGAATGGAGAACTTCCAGATCCCATCTCATGATGGTAATGTTGGACCTTTGGGATATTAGATGAAGGAGATCTTAGTGCCTGAGGAGGTTATTGTTCCTATCCAAGATGATAAAATTAACCTCAAGGGTTTGTTGATCAATGCGGACGGTGCCCTGCATATTTCTCTATTGTATAGTGATGCGATGGGGGTGTTAGCATGTGCAAAATTTCATGGCTCCTGGTCTTTTCCCCTACTCTCTGCAATGTTTTTTTTGCTCCCTGGCATGAACCTTAGGCAAAGCGTTCAGAATCTAGCCGTTAGGTTTCAAAATTCAAGTGTTCCCTAGCTTTATTCTTTTAGCGCATTACCTTTTTTGTGGGTCACTTAAAGTACCTAATCTACATGTGCCTTTTAAACAAGTTCCTTTTACCAAGTTCGTAGTTAGGTCTTTTCGGTCTTGGCAAGTCCCTTTTAGTTCTTTTCCTAAGTCTTAGCTCCCTGGCCGCTTTAATATTTCCTAAGTTCACAATCGCACCCTATGATTTTAATTTTTCTCCTAAGGTTCTCGGCTTGACCTTGCAGAGTTATCAGTGAGTCCACCTGCCATATGCATTGTCAGCATTTTGTGATTGGTCCATAGGATAGTGATTGTGCGTGTGTCAGTGGAACCTAAATTTCCAAACGCTAAGTGGGACCTGATAGTGTCAGGGGATCGATGGTTGGCGTAAGTTTGCATGGGATTTGTTAGAGCCATGCGATCTTACACCAGCCGTTGATGTTACTTTTTGTCATGCGGCAATTCGTCAGTGGGTCCTGTTTGCCAGGTGGTTCTTACGTGCCACGTTGTTCTGAGTTGGTGGGTTTTCATTCATCCACGTGTTGATGACTTGGTTTATGTCAGAGGGCCCATGTTGAAAGCTTTTAATCTAACGGTCAGCGTATGATCGCAAGGAATATTCCAAGCCTATGAGATCATGCACCATCCATTGGATTTTATTCCATTTTGCCAAGTTGCCTATTGTACTCAGTGGGTTTGGTGTGACACGCGTGCTTGCAGTTGGAGGTTTCTTATTGGTCAATGGTAGCGGTGGTGATTTGTTGGCAGTCAGTCACATGTTCGCTTACTCTTTTGCAAGGCTATGCAATCATGCGACTAACATTTTCTGTTAGCTCCATGCGGTGGTGATTGTGGTGACGGTTGCATTGGCAGTTATGTTCATGGGTTGTTGCATGTTCGCATAGCTCATTTCCTGGCTATGTGATCATGCAACAGGGTGCCACGTGTGCTGGGGCCCGTTTGTGGTTATTTGGTGGGCTTAGTGGCAGGTGGTGTTGTGGTGGTTTTCGGTCGGTCCGTGCTGGCGGGATGATAAAGTTTGAACATGGGCCGTTGTTTCTTTGCAGGTGCCAAGGAGTTAGCCGTTGTGTTTCAAATTCAAATTTTTTCTGAGAGTTCCCAGCGACAGAAAGTACTAAGATTTATGGAATTCATTGCAGAATTGACCCTGTTTGGTGAGAAGTGACTGGTTTTCCATTTGCGGTGGTCCAGAGTGTGGTTGGATTGTTTGCAGAGCTTGTACCGTAGAGGTTGTGTGCTCAAGGCTTGTTGTAGGGTGTCATTTTGAGCCCGGTTTTGTGATCCCCTGTACTTGCAGAGAAGATTTTCATGACTGTGGATCAGTTCAGGATTTCCTCTTTCTTAATTGCCTATGTTTCCCACCCTTGTAATAACTTTTTGGACTATTTCCAGTAGGTTGGGTGGTTCAAACCCTAACCGTAGTCATCCGTAGCTTGTTACAAATTTTCAAGATGACTAGGGGGTATAAGTTGCAGAATCTCTAATTTTGCAAGGGTTCCAAATCATTTTTGCTTTTCGTCCCTTATTTTTTACTGTAATATACTGATTGAAGTCTGATTTTGTGACTTCTCTTATCTTGGTATCATTCTAATTGTATGTTGATCCTGATTATGTTAATGAGAACACTCTTAAATCCCAATCTTGTATCTTGTGTATGTCTTCTTTCTTGTCTCTGAGCTCATATATGTTAATGTCACAAAGTGTGTTAATGTATGGTAAACAAAGAGTATTTTGAATTTATCTTTGAGTTCCTAACAAAGTTAGGATTAAAGTCTTTTGGGTGAATTCAGTTAGTTTGCAGTCAGGTGTAGAATTTGATGTCCTTGTGCTTGAGGGAAAGGGGGTGATAGGCAAAGCACTTACCTTGGATTCTATTGTGTTTGATTTGAGGTATTCAATTGAGGTATAAAATTAGGTGATTCTGAGCCCTGGGATAAGGCACTGGTCCTTCCTCTTGAGGTATGCATGGTTAACAACTACAAACACAAACATCATTTGATAAATCTTTAACAGTCTTATATGAGATATAGTGGAATATTGTTTTAGACTCCTTTAGAGAAGTGAGTCAAGGGTACACCCATCTGAGCATTGAAGCTCAAAGTGTAGAAGGATCTTTTGATCCTTGTCAGTTTACCCTCTTCCTTGTGGACTTTGGAGTGGTGATAGAGTCAGGATTTTATTTACATTATCCATCAAAGTGTAAATCTAAGAGTTGAAGATCAAAGGGAATAATCCAAAACCAACAAAATGGCGACTCTGCTGGGGAGGATAACTTTGAAGATATGCATTTGTTAAGAGTCAGTGATTCTACTGGGGAGAATCTAGAGAGAAAGGTATAATTGTGTTCTTATTTTCCTATGTGTTTCAAGGATTTCCCATCTAGGTGGGTGGTGACTCAAAGGTTTGAACCAATGCAACATATTGAAAAAGTATGGATAAGAGAAGAAATACTAGGTCATATGTTAGAAAGAATCTGGAGGTCACTCTGGAGCAATTACCTAGATAGGGAAACAAGAGCTAGATTAGAAGGAATGGTGAGTCTACCAGTGGTCCTATGAGAGAATAGAGAAATGCAAGAGCCAGAAGACCACATGTATCCTCAAGTGAGGATGGTTCACAAAATAGAGTTTCTAGATAAGAAGGTGGTCAATCTGGAGAGAGATTTTATGATACCCCTGAGGCTGCATTTCAGGACAAAGGTCCATTACCTGCAAGTCAAAATGAAGAAAACAGAGATGTGGGTTTAGAGGTTGACCTGGATCTTGAAGAAGATCATTTCAGAAGGGAGCTTGTGAGACATAGGCAAGTTCACTTCCCATATCAAAATCTTCCTGATATGGATGTGTCATCTAGTTCTGATGACATTATGGTAGATCCTAATGATTTGAATGCACAGAGGTTACAATTGGTAGAGCAGGATGCCATACATAAAAGATTATAGGAGGAGAGAGAAGCTAAAAAGGTAAATGCTTTGATAGAGAGACAGTCTCTTCTAAGAAAAATAAATGAAATGAAGGAGAGAAACAAGATGCTTGCTTCTACTCCTAGAATGCTACATCATGATGTGTTTGGTGATCTTGATGCCTTGAGGAGTGAGCAAGAGTGCTTGCTTCAGGATCATGAATTTGAAAATGAAGGACCTGTGGTTAGACAAGTGCAAAGCTATGTCCCTTTGCCTAAAGATAAGGATGGGCACAGGATTACCAGACCTATTGTTATCATAAATGAGAAAAGAAAGTAGAAGATGGTGGGTGACCGAGCAAGCAAACCAGTGACAATACCAGGGTTCCCACCACCTGATTCAAATAAGGACACTGAAATGGAAAGAAGGAGAAAAGAAGATGAGGACCTTGCAAGAGAACTAGAGAGAGCTGAGGTTGACGCTGCCATTGTAGAAAAGAAAAGGAAGATCCAATTTTTGCGGCTTCTTCATCTAATGCTCTTGGCCCATCTGCTACTAAACTAGGTATGCCATCTATGACTACTGCTATTCCATTTAGTAATGCTACTAGTTCTTTTCCTTCTTCATCTACTAGGATAGGTGTAAGTCCTAGGCAAAAGTCAAATGCATAGATAAATGTAGATGCTAATGTTGATCCTACGGTTAACACTAGTTCAAGCTTTCAAAGAAGACCTATGCAATTAGAGGGCTATAGGCAAATAATTTTTGATACAATTCCTGGCTATCCAAATGCTTTTCTGAATGATATTAGAGATAAGGTACCTAAGTTTGCTGGTAATAATGCTATTAGTTGTGAAGAGCATCTTAGGTTATTTGTTGATATGCTTAATGATTATGAGGTAGAGCATGAGGATGTAGTCATTGAATTGTTTGTTCAATCTCTAATGGAGGATGCTAGAGATTGGTTTAAGAGGCTTCTTGATAAGTGTATTGATACTTGGGACTCTTTTGAGAAATGTTTCAAAGAGTAGTATGGTGATAGGCCTAATGCTAGCTTCATGTTGAATGAATTCAATACCATAAGAAAAAATTAGAATGAGTCTGCAGCTGAGTTCAACATGAGATTTTAGAAAGGTATGCACAAGTTGTTCCAAGTCATGCGGTTAGATGACAATGTCTGTCTGACTACATACTTCAATGCATTTGATGGGAAGATGGGATATTTATTGAGGGATAAAGAACCAAGAACTCTTAGGGATGATTTTAGGATTACTGTCAATATTGAGAACAACATGAAAATATCAGGAAAGTTGGGTGGAAAGAGAGATGACCCAAAGTTGTTTGGGGACAAGAAATACAAAAGGGAAAATGATAAGAATGTTGGATCTAGGAGGAAAGAAGAAGATAAATTGGATAAGGTGCTTAATGCATTGAAGGATTTGAAGGCACCTGCAAATAGGAACATCAGTGCTCCTACCAATGAGAGGCCTCAGTTCAACAACAATTTCAGTAGGCGGAATAGACTGCAGAATTACCCCTACAACACCCAATGGAAGGATGGCAAGCCTATTATCCCTGTTGCAAGAGGAAATAATGACAAAGGTGTCCCTGACCCTCTACATAAGGCTTCAATAAATGTCATGGAGAATGTACCTTGGTGTGTTGCATGCCAGTCCCCTCATTCTGCAGAGCATTGTGTGGTTGCACAATCTATGGCTGCAAATCAAGATTGTGGCAATGAGGAGATAGAACCAGAAGAAGAACAAGATGATATTGGTTGCAACATGGCTTCTTCATATCTAGGATATGAAGATGATTCTGATTTTGATGAAGAGGTAGATGTGAATGTGAAGAGACATAATCAGGCCCTTTTTCATCAAGAGGTTTTTTTTGATGGTGAGTGCATTGATCAGTCTTCTCCCAAGCTAGTAAATTTGAGAAGACCTTCTAGAGAAGAGATGGAGAGGATTACTGCAGAAATGATTGCCCAGGTGCAAACTAGAGGCATGGTGGCAAGGAATACAAATGAGAAATCTGCAAGAATGTTTATAAAAAGTACCAACCCTGGAGAACCTAATGAGAACAAATCAAAGGTTGATCACATGGTAAAATTCAAGAATGTAAAAGGTAAGAATTGTGAACCTAGGGGAGTTGGAATTGAAAAGATCTCTAGTGAGATTGGGAAGCCAATTAAGACAATGGCTAAGGTGAAAAAATTGAGGTTGGTCAGTACACCTAATGTGTCAGACAAGCAAAAGGATGTTAAGGCAGTGCAGATTGAGATTCCTGCTTCTACCCCTATTGACATGTTATCTGTATTGTCACAAATTACAGTTAAGGTTCCATTGTTAGAATTGTTGAGGATCCCTAAACATAAAGATAAGGACATTGCATGGGTTGGTAATACTCACAAAAATGATACTTCATGCAATGGATCTCAGGATAAAGCTTTGAAGGATGTTGCTGCTCAGGGAATTGTGTCTCAAATTCCCCCAATATATTTGGATAGTTTTGTCAATGCCAGCCTTGAAAATATTGACCCATTCTTCCTAAGTGTTCTTGTGAATGGGAAGAAGTTAAGAAATTGTATGATTGATAGTGGTGCCTCTAATACTATCATGCCTTTCAAAATCATGGAGAGGTTGGACCTTAAAGTTGATACAATGCAGGGTAGGTGTTGTGCAATGGATCAGAGGGAGGTACCAATTATTGGGACTATCAATGCAATGCCATATAGGTTGGTAGCATATCTAGAGAAAGAGCTAACAATGAGTGTTTTAGTGGTGGACATCCCCCCTCATTATGGGATGTTGCTATCTAGAAGATGGAGTGCTACCATGGGTGGAAGTTTATAGTGTGATTTGTTCTATGCAACTTTCAAGATTGATGAACAGTTTATCAAGATTGAACGAGAGCCAAGAGTATGCCACATGATTGAGAGAAACATAGATAATGAAACTACATGTTTTGTGGATATTGATGTAAATGCTTTTAGGGCAGAGATCCCTATATTTGAAAATGAGCATACCTTGTCACTTATCTCTGTTGAGGTAGATGCTGACTCTGTGAAGGGTGATTTGTGGGTCATGTACTTTGATGGTGGAAACTGCAAAGATGGTGCAAGAGCAGGTATTTTACTTATTTCTCCTGATGGAAACACTTACAAATTTTCTTTCAGATTGAATTTCTTTTGTACCAACAATATAGTAGAATATGAGGCTTTGTTGTTAGGATTGAGGTTGGCACAAAAGCATGGTATTAAATGTCTAAGTGTTGTTGGTGATTCTGAGTTGGTGGTGTCCCAAGTCAGGTCAGTGTATGCTTCCAAGAATAGAAGGTTGAAACAATATAGGAATGCAGTGTGGGATCTGATTGAGCATTTTGATGCCTTCAATATTGAGTGGAAGGATAGGAGTAACAACAAGATGGATGACTTGTTAGCCAATATTGCAATCAATCCTAATGATGTTACATTCTCTAGTATTTCTAAAGTTGAAATTCAGGCTAGACCTAGTATACCAGACAATATTGAGAACTAGCAAGTTTTTGATGATGATAATGATATTTTGAAGTTTATGGATTGTAAGGATCAGTATCATGGTCAGGAACTTGATTGTTCAGCCTTGGTCGAGTCGATAGAAGGAAGGGAGGCTATCTTAGGCAATGAGGTCATTCAGCTTAGAACTAATAAGGTGCCCAAGGGGTTTGTTGTTTTGGAGACTGTCTTTGACAACCAAGATAGAGTTCAAAAGACTATCAAAGGATAAGATCAAGCTGATCTTGAGGAGATAAATCTTGGATCACATGAGGCACCTAAGAAAGTATACATTGGTAGAGATATATCTCAAAAGGTAAGGAGACCTTTGATTAAATTATTAAGGAAATTTAGGTATGTTTTTGCATGGTCATATGATGACCTAAAGGTTTATAGAGAGGATTTATTTTAGCATGTTATTCCATTGAAAGAAGATGCTAAACCTTTTCAGCAAAAACAAAGGCCTATTAATCCTACTTTGGCACCCAAGATGCAAGAAGAATTAATGAAGTTGAGAGATGCTGGCATTATCAAGCCTATAAAGCATTCTTCTTGGGTGTCAAATCTTGTTCTTGTAAGAAAAAAGAATGGTGACATCAGGCTTTGTGTGGACTTCAAAAATTTGAACATCAGCTCATTGAAAGATAATTATTGTTTGCCCAATATGGAGGCTATGTTGCAGAGAGTAACTGGGTCAAAATTAATGTCAATGATGGATGGTTTCTCTGGCTACAATCAGGTCATTGTCAAGGAATCAGAACAATTCAAGACAGCCTTTACAACACCTTGGGGAACATATGTTTATGTGAGAATGCCTTTTGGTCTCACAAATGCTGGTGCTACTTTTCAGAGGGCAATGGATGTTGCCTTTTCAGATTTCATTAATGATTTCCTTGTTGTGTATCAGGATGATCTAACTACCTATTCCAAGAGGGAAGAGGACCATTGTGCTCATTTGGAGAAAGTATTCATGAGGGCCTTGGAATTTGGCATTTCATTAAACCCAAGGAAATGTGCCTTTGGTGTCACAGAAGGTAAGTTGATTGGACACTTAGTTGGGAAGAAAGGAGTGATAATTGACCCAGAGAGGGTAGCAAAAATTGATAAGATTCAGAGGCCAAAGAATGTTAAAGGGATTCAGTCCTTCTTTGGTTAGGTCAATTTTCTAAGGAGGTTTGTGACAAACTTTGTAGAGGTTACTAGACCTATTTCCAGGATGTTAAAGAAGGGATCTGTAGTCAATTGGGGGGGTGAGCCTAGTGAGGCTTTCAAGAATATCAAGAAGGCTATCAAAGATGCACTAGTGCTAAAGGAAACTGATTATAGTGTCCCAATGCATATCTTTTCTTTTGCATCTTTTCATACTATTGCTGCAGTTTTGTTACAAAAGAATAAGGATGGTTTTGAGCAGCCTATTGCATTTTTCAGTAAATCTTTGCAGGCTACATAATTAAAGTATGACATAAATGAAAAACAGGCTTATGCACTTGTGAAGGCAATCAAGGCTTTTAGATGTTAATTGATGGGAGCAGTTATGATTGCTTTTGTGCCAAGTGCAACTGTGAAGGAAGTTTTCTCATAGCAAGAGGTGTCTGGAAGAAGATGCAAATGGATCAATAGGATCCAGGAATTCAATGTTGAGATCTAGATCACTAAATTGGTTAGAGGACAGGGATTGGCAAAACTGATGGCCCAATCCAATCTAGATGCAAACCAGGTAAATCATTCTAAAATTGATTATACATGTGATATGGATGATTGTATTTGGTATTAGGATATTATTTACTATTTGAGAAACATGAGGTGTCCAGATAGTATGAATGATAATCAAAAGAGGACATTGAAGTTATAGGCCATCAAGTATGTAATTGTGAAATGTAAGCTGTATAGAAAAAATCTAGATTGCATACTATTGAAATGTGTAGATGAGAATCAAGCTAATATATTGTTGAAGGAGATGCATGTGGGAGTTTGTGGTGGACATTATATGGGTAAAAAAACTACTCATAAGATCTTGAGAGTAGGATTTTGGTGGCCCACAATCTTCAAGGATGTAGAATAGTTGGTAAGGAGATGTGATGCTTGTCAAAGGTTCTCTGGTAAGCTTAAGTTTTTAGGTAATGTACCATTAAAACCAGTAGAAGTTCAGGCTCCTTTCCAGCAGTGGGGAATTGATTTCATAGGGGAGATACCAAGAAAGTCAAGTGGAGGACATTCTTGGATCTTGGTTGCCACTGATTATTTTACAAAGTGGGTAGAAGTTGTACCTACAAGGAACGCAACTAGCAGGGTGGTAATTGATTTCCTGATGAACAATATTGTTATGAGGTTTGGGTGCCCTAAGAGGATAGTGAGTGACAATGATATGTGCTTCAGGTCTACTGAATATAAGGACTTTTGCAAAGGTTTGGGAATTTAGATTTCTAATTCCTCACCTTATCATCCTCAAGGAAATGGTCAGGCATAATCTACTAATAAGAGCTTGATTAAGATTTTGAAGAGGATTCTTGAGAAGAATAAGAGGGCATGGAATTCAAAGCTGCCATTAGCTTTATGGGCTGATAGGGTAACTGTGAAGAGGGCAATTGGTTGTGCGCCATTTGACCTAGTGTATGGAATTCATGCTAGAATGCCTCAGAATAATTTATTGGAGATGTACAAGTTTGTACAGTTGTATGATGATGACATTGATGATGAGATGCAGTTGAGAATTGATGACCTCATTAGGTTGGATGAAACTAGAAGAGAATCAGTTGCAAGGAATGCCAAATTGGAGTTGCAAGTTAAGAATTTATATGATAAAAAGACTGTTGACAAAAAGTTTGAGACTGGTGATTTGGTGTTAGTTTGGAATGCCACATCGGAGGATAAGGGGAAGCATGGTAAATTTGATCCCATTTGGTTAGGGCCATATTTGATTCATGAGAAATGGGGCCAAGATTCTTACATAATCAAGGATTTTAATGGTGATATTCAAGAGTTGCCAGTTCATGGACAATTCTTGAAGCAGTACTTCATTTGAAGTACTCTATTTTCCATGAACAATAGTTAGGGTTGTACATCTTGTAAATTCTTGTATATAGGTTGCTTGCCCCTACCCTATTTTTCCCTGGTCTATCAAGTTTTTGGTCCTGTTGCTTGTCTTGCCCTGCTTGTTCCTTGTTGTCTGCACTTTTTGTCCTGTGGGATGGTTTGATTTTACCAGTGATTATGAATCCTTGCTATGCCTGCAGGAGGCATACATCCCCAGACAGAGCCATTGTTAGCATGTGCAAAATTTCATGGCTCCTTGTCTTTTCTCCTGCTCTCTGTAATGTTTTTTCTGCTCCCTGGCATGAACCTTAGGCAAAGCGTTCAGAATCTAGTCGTTAGGTTTCAAAATTCAAGTGTGCCCTAGCTTTATTATTTTAGCGCATTACCTTTTTCATGGGTCACTTAAAGCACCTATTCCGCATGTGCCTTTTAAACAAGTTCCTTTTACCAAGTTCGCAGTTAGGTCTTTTCAGTCTTGGTGGGTCCCTTTTAGTTCTTTTCCTAAGTCTTAGCTCCCCGGCCACTTTAATATTTCCTAAGTCCGCAATTGCACCCTATGATTTTAATTTTTCTCCTAAGGTTCTCGGCTTGACCTTGTGGAGTTATCAGTGGGTCCACCTGCCATATGCATTGTCAACATTTTGTGATTGGTCCACAAGATAGTGATTGTGCGTGTGTTAGTGGGACCTAAATTTTGAAGGCTCAGTGGGACCTGATAGTGTCAGGGGATCGATGTTTGGCGTAAGTTCGCATGGGATTTTTTAGAGCCATGTGATCTTATGCCAGCCATTGATGTTACTTTTTTTCTAGCAGTAGTTCATCAGTGGGTCCTATTTGCTAGGTGGTTCTTATGTGCCACACTGTTCTGAGTTGGCAAGTTTTCATTCGTCCACATGTTGATGAGTTGGTTTATGTCAGAGGGCCCACATTGAAAGATTTTAATCTAACGGTCGGTGTATGATCACAAGGAATATTCCAAGCCTATGTGATCATGCGCCATCCATCAGATTTTATTTCATTTTGCCAAGTTTCCTATTGTACTCAGTGGGTCCGATGTGACACGCGTGCTTGCAGTTGGAGGTTTCTTATTGGTCAATGGTAACGGTGACGGTTTGCTGGCGGTCAGTCACATGTTTTCTTAGCCTTTTGCAAGGCTATGCGATCATGTGACTAAAATTTTCTATTAGCTCCATGTGGTGGTGATTGCGGTGACAGTTGCACTGGTAGTTATGTTCACGGGTTGTTGCATGTTTGCATAGCCCATTTCCTGGCTATGCGATCATGCGACAGGGTGCCACATGTGCTGGGGCCTATTTGTGGTTGTTTGGTGGGCTCAGTGGCAGGTGGTGTCATGGTAGTTTCCTGTCAGTCTGTGCTGGCGGGATGATAAAGTTTGAACGTGGGCCGTTGTTTCTCTACAGGCGCCAAGGAGTTAGCCATTGTGTTTCAAATTCAAATTTTTTTGAGAGTTTCCAGCGATAGAAAGTACTAAGATTTATGGAATTCATTTCAGAATTAACCCTATTCGGTGAGAAGTGATTGGTTTTCCATTTGCGGTGTGGTCTAGGGTGTGGTTGGATTGTTTGCAGAGCTTGTACCACAGAGGTTGTGTGCTCAAGGCTTGTTGCAAGGTGTCCTTTTGAGCCCAATTTTGTGATCCCCTATACTTGTAGAGAAGATTTTCATGATTGTGGATCAGTTTAGGATTTCCTCTTTCCTGATTGCCTATGTTTCCCACCCTTGTAATAACTTTTTGGACTATTTCCAGCAAGTTGGGTGGTTGAAACCCTAACCCTAGTCATCCGTAGCTTGTTGCAGATTTTCAAGATGACTAGGGGGTATAAGTTGCAGAATCTCTAATTTTGCAAGGGTTCCAAAACATTGTTGCTTTTGGTCCCTTGTTTTTGACTATAATATACTGATTGAAGTCTGATTTTGTGACTTCTCTTATCTTGGTATCATTCTGATTGTATGTTGATCCTGATTATGTTAATGAGAACACTCTTAAATCCTAATCTTATATCTTGTGTTTGTCTTCTTGCTTGTCTCTGAGCTCATATATGTTAATGTCACAAAGTATGTTAATGTATGGTAAACAAAGAGTATTTTGAATTTGTCTTTGAGTTCCTAACAAAGTTAGGATTAAAGTCTTCTGGGTGAATTCAGTGAGTTTGTAGTCAGGTGTAGAATTTGATGTCCTTGTGCTTGAGGGAAAGGGGGTAATAGGCAAAGCACTTACCTTGGATTCCATTGTATTTGATTTGAGGTATTCAGTTGAGGTATACAATTAGGTGATTCTAAGCCCTGGGATAAGGCACTGGTCCTTCCTCTTGAGGTATGCATGGTTAACAACTACAAACACAAACATCATTTGATAAATCTTGAACAGTCTTATATGAGATATAGTGGAATATTGTTTTAGACTCCTTTAGAGAAGTGAGTCAAGGGTACACTTGCCTAAGCATTGAAGCTCAAAGTGTTGAAGGATCTTTTGATCCTTGTGTGTTGGCCCTCTTCCTTGTGGACTTAAGAGTGGTGATAGAGTCAAGATTTTATTTACATTATCCATCAAAGTGTAAATCTGCGAGTTGAATATCAAAGGGAATAATCCACAACCAACAGGGGGAGTATCCCTCACCTATAAATATTGAAAAGTATGGTGAAGAGAACTTTTTTTGTGTTACTAGCACCCATTCTGGGAGTGGAGATGATGACCCTATTACTCATGATCACCTTGATCTCTTGGATGACTGGAATGGAGCTCCTTGGACCACTCAAATGGGGAAGAAATAGAAAAACAATAAAAAAATCTTTCAACTCTAGGCTCTAAGGGTGTAGTTACCTGTAGTAAAGAAAATGTGGGATCCAAGGTTCTAAGTTTGAAGGCAGACATTGGATCTTAGAAAAAAACCCAAGGAAGAAGTTCAAACAAAGAGATTAGAGAAAGAGAAAGAAAGAAGGATATAGCAGATGGCAAGCAGTTGACCATCCAGGACATTTTTACCCCAGTTAAGAAATGAAAGTCATTTCATGGAATATCAGGAGGTTGAATACCTACCATAAGCAAAATATGATTAGGAACTTGGTTAGAGATCACAAACCTGATAACATTCTTATTCAGGAGACCAAGATGGTGAAAGAAAAAATGGAAAAAATTAGAATCTTTAAAAATGGTGGTGTTACTGGCTCTAGCTCTGATGGAGCCTCAGGTGGTATTAGCATCTTTTGGAACCAGAATAATATTAGAGGTGAAGTTTTAGGTGATAATTTGAGCTGCTTGAGAATTAAATTCATCGACCTCAAGTCTAATTTTGATTGGGTTACTACTAATATTTATGCTCCTAATATCAAAGATGGTATAGATAAGTATTGGAAGCTAGTTGAGAATCAAAGGCTTTCTTTCTGTGATTCTCCCTAGCTAATTATTGGAGATTTTAACTATCCTTTGAAGGATAATGAGAAGTTTGGAGGGGTTGATAGCTAGAGTCAACTAGATGGTAGATTTGACCTCATCGACTTTGTTAATAGACAAAATCTCTTTGATATTGATCTCCAGGGTGTTAATTACACTTAGTCTAATAGAAGAGTTGGTAGGGATCTTATGTAGGTCTGCCTTGATCATGCTTTCACCTTTGGAAGTTGGTTAAATAATTTTTGTTGTTCCCTTTCCTCTCTCATGAATGTTGGGTCATATCACTTCCCTATCTCCTTTGTTTCTAACTTGATTAAGGCTACTAGTAGTCTCCCCTTTAGATTTAAGAAAATCAAGATTGACCACCTCAAGATTGAGCAGAGGATTAGTGACTAGTTGAATGTTAACATTCAGAGCACTGCTATGTTTGAGGTGTATAAGAAACTCCAACATATTAAAAAAAATACTAAATCTTGGACTAAAGAAGTGTACAGTGCAATCTTTAAAACAAAGCATGACCTAAAAATGAAGCTTTATGGTATTCAGGAAACTATCTAGAAGATTGGTGTAGGAGAATACCTAGGCTAACCTCCATGTTAGTTGTTTTGGCTTGTACTTGACTCTAGCCAAGTTAGTATGTTAATTTTTTTTAAGACCTTAGAAGGTCACTACAATGTGGGCTAGGTGAGTTAGTCATTAGCACTAAGGTCACACAAATAGCCATTGTTAGTTGTTGATTAATTTCCTTAGTGTTAGAATCTTAAGGTGAGATTAGAGACTTTAATGTGTTCTAAGCACATAATGAGGTTGTAAAGATGCCATAAGGTCATTAATGATCTTGGATCCTTGAAAATCTAGAGATGATAGAGGTCCTAAGAAATAGGATCAAGGCAGAGATAAAGATGCCAAATGTTGTTAAGAAGTTGTCATGACAACATTTGCAATTATTGCAAATGTTGCCTGCAACTCGGTTATCTTTGGATCCCCTAAACTATCAGAAGTGGGAGATTGGCCAATAGGCCCTAGAATTATGGAAATGGCATCTTATGTTTAGTAAGGCTCAAATCTCAAGGTTAGACAATCATTTAAATAGTTTTGTGAATAGCAATAGAGCTCTGCAACACAGTTTCCAAGAAGATCCTGAGCTTTTGTGGTCATAGTCATGTGCAATGGATTGAGAGACTAAATCTAGTGGTTGTTTTGTGTTCTTTAGACTATTCTAAGACTTTTACATTTGATAAGAAAGTTTTTTAGAGTAGATATATTGTGTCGGTTAAATTTTTTTTGATTTAGAGTTCCTACTAGTCTTGTTCTAACTAGTCGATGCATTCATGGCTCCCCCATGAAATATAGCCAAGGGAAACACCTAACGATGGATGGATATGTTAGGGGAGTCATCAATGTATATATGTTTAGGATTAGGATTCTTGAACGTATGGAGAGCTATTTTTACTACTAGGCCCTAGGAGAGCAGATAGAGCCTGGTTAGAGGTCTAGGATTGAAAGATTGAAGATTTCTTGCAGGGTAGAAAGGTATTGTATGACATAGGTACAAGTTCAAGAAGGATTTCATCATATCCTAACATGGTATGAGGATTGAGCCTATGCCAATCCATTAGACCAAGTTTTGAACAAGATTCATACTAGGATACAATCAGTCCTAGAAAATAGGTCTTTTAGCCCTATCTGTCCTAGTTTGTAGGAAGGCAGTGTACGGAGGTTGCCAGGACCTAAAACTTGCAAAATATTTAGTAAGAGCCAAAAGGGTATCTAAATCCTCAATTGGTTTTGTAGGTTGTTTGAAGATTTTTGGAAAGAAGGGAGAAATGCCTCTACAAAAGGCTATAAGAAAATATGCCTAATTAGGCCATTTCAAGGTGGAACCTTGAACCCGATGAAAAAGGGCTTGAAGACCCAATCAGATGGATTCAAATGTAAACATTGGGAATTTTTTCATGATGATGTATGCTGGTTGTGGATTATTCCCTTTGATCTTCAACTTGCAGATTTACACTTTGATGGATAATTTAAATAAAACTCTAACTCTATCACCACTCCAAAGTCCACAAGGAAGAGGGCCAACTGACAAGGATCAAAAGATCCTTCTACACTTTGAGCCTCAGTGCTCAGGTGGGTGTACCCTTGACTCACTTCTCTAAAGGAGTCTAAAACAATATTCCACTATATCTCATATAAGATTGTTAAAGATTTATCAAATAATGTTTGTGTTTGTAGTTGTTAACCATGCATACCTCAAGAGGAAGGACTAGTGCCTTATCCTAGGGCTCAGAGTCACCTAACTGTATACCTCAACTGAATACCTCAAATCAAACACAATGGAATACAAGGTAAGTGCTTTGCCTATTACCCCTTTCCCTCAAGCACAAGGACATCAAATTCTACACCTGACTGCAAACTCACTAAATTCACCTGGAAGGCTTTAATCCTAACTTTGTTAGGAACTCAAAGATAAATTCAAAATACTCTTTGTTTACCATACATTAACACACTTTGTGACATTAACATATATGAGCTCAGAGACAAGCAAGAAGACATACACAAGATACAAGATTGGAATTCAAAATGTTCTCATTAACACAATCAAGATCAATATACAATCAGAATGATACTAAGATGAGAAAAGTCACAAAATTAGACTTCTATCAGTATATTACAGTAAAAAACTAGGGACCAAAAGCAACAATGTTTTGGAACCCTTGCAAAATCCAAAATTCTATAACTTATACCCCCTAGTCATCTTGAAAATCTACAACAAGCTACGGATGACTAGGGTTAGGGTTTCAACCACCCAACCTACTGGAAATGGTCTAAAAAGTTATTATAGGGGTGGGAAACACAGTCAATCAGGAAAGAGGAAATCCTGAGCTAATCCATAATCATGAAATTCTTCTCTGTAGGTACAGGGGATCACAAAACCAGGCTCAAAAGGACACCCTGCAACATGCCTTGAGCACACAACCACCATGGTACAAGCTCTGCAAATGATCCAACAGCACCCTAGACCACATCGCAAATAGAAAACTAGTCATTTCTCACAAAACAAGGTCATTTCTGCAATGAATTCCATAAATTTGGTACTTTCTGGTCGCTGGAAGTTCTCAAAAAATTTTGAATTTGAAACATAATGGCTAACTCCCTTGGTGCATGTAGAGAATGATGACCCATGTTCAAACTTTAACATCCCGCTAGCTCGGACCAACTAAAAACTGCCATGACACCACTTGCCAACGGGACCACCAAATAACTACAAACAGGCCCCAGCACACATGGCACCCGGTCGCATGATTGCATAGCCTAGAAATGGGCTATGTGAACATGCGACAACTCATGAACATAACTACCACCGTAACCATCACCGCATGCAGCTGATAGAAAATGTTAGTCACATGATCGCATAGCCTTGCAAAAGGCTATGCGAACATGCGACTAACTGCCAGCAAACTGCCACCGCTACTTGCCATTAAGTTATGGTCCCACCAAGAAAATCCACCTCAGCAACCATTGACCAATAATAAACCTCTAACTGCAAGCACGTGTGTCACACCAGACCCACTGAGTACAATAGGCAACCTGGCAAAATGGAATAAAATCTGACGGATGGCACATAATCGCAAAGGCTTGGAATATTCCTTCTGATCATACACCGACCATTAGATTAAAAGCTTTCAACATGAACCCTCTGACATAAACCAACTCATCAACACGTGGACGAATGAAAACCTACCAACTGAGAACAGCATGGCACATAAGAACTACCTGGCAAATAGGACCCACTGACGAACTGCCACCTAACAAAAAGGTAACATCAATGGCTGGTGTAAGATCGCATGGCTCTGACAAATCCCATGCAAACTTACGCCAACCATTGATCCTCTGACACTGTTAGGTCCCACTAAGCCTTCAGAAATTCATGTCCCACTGACACATGCATAATCACTAAGCTGTGGACTAATCACAAAACACTGACAAGGCATATAGCAGGTGGACCCACTGATAACTCTGCAAGATAAAGCCAAGAACCTTAGGAAAATATTAAAATTGCAAGGCACGATTGCGGACTTAGGAAAAATAAAGGGACCCACCGGAGAGAAAGACTAACTGTGAACGGGGGTGACGTGGAAACTTAAAAGGCACATGTAGAAGAGGCATTTAAGTGACCTGCAAAAAAGGTAACACACGAAAAGAATAGGGCTAGGGCACACTTAAAATTTGAAACCTAACGGCTAGATTCTGAACATTTTGCATAAGGTTTAACCAGGGAGTAGAAAAAAACATTGCAGAGAGCAGGGGAAAAGACCAGGAGCCATGAAATTTTTTGCACATGCTAACAATGTACACCCCTACAATGGAGAATGAAGTTTGTGAGAAGGTAGCACTTAGAGCTTTCTAAGTGAGGGAGAAGAATTGTAGTATCTAAAAGGTGTTAGTATTACAAGTTGAAGCACAAAGGATAAGAACTCTTAGAGAAGAGTTAAAATTGGACTTATTTAATCATCTAAGTCAATCAGGACCTAAAGGAGACTAGGGTCCTAGAAGGGAAAAGCTAGATCTCTTATTTGCAGTGCAAGCAAGCCTTGGAACACTCACATCATATTGGTATCAGAGCTTGAATTGATTAGGCTTGTGGTGGATGTTTCAGCCTACTAAATCAGTGGGAGAAGATACACCAATTGTATCAATAGAAGACAAAGCCATGGTGACTAACACTGAGTTAACCAAAAAGGTTGAGGAACAAGAAGAGGATAACTGGTTGCTAAGAGAAAGGTTACTCCAAATGGAACAACTCTTGGGTGAAGTGCAAGACAAAGCAGATAAGGTCAAAGATAAAATTGACCAAAAGGAAGAAATAGAAGCAAGGGAAAAGTAATTAGAGTTGGAGGAGGAAGCACCAACACCTGACCTTGTTCTTCCTAAACAACCATTCTTAAAGGCACTAAAGGCATTGAGTGGCAAAGCTTTGGAAGGCGTGCCACTATTTAGAGGAGAAATGGATCTAGATTTATTTTTTGATTGGATAGACAACATTGAGAACCATTTTGAGTGTGATGGTATCTCAAAGACATAAAAAATTATGGTGGCCAAGTCTAGACTAAGAGGTTCAGCTCTTACTTGGTGGAAGTTTGTGCAAATCAAGAGAGAAAAGGATGGAAAAGGTCCTATATTTACATGGAAGGGAATGGTAACCAAAGTGAAGCAGACCTACCTTCCTAATGACTATGAATTTTGAATGCATAGGAGGAGACACAATCTAAGACAAAAAGATATAGATGTCCAAGGCTACATTGAGGAGTTTCAAAAGCTATCTTTGAGATCAAAGGTAGTAGAAGATGAAAGCATTAAGCTTGCAAGGTACATGAATGGCCTCAAATGTTCTATTCAAGAAGAAATGAGTGTAGTAAACTTCAAAACCATCTGTCAATGCTATCAAATGGCCTTGAAGATAGAAGAGAAAAGTAAGAGAAAGCAAGACCAAACCTCTAAAGATAAAGGTAAAGGAAAGGATAGTAAAGGGAAAAGAGGTGGCTATGGTGGAAGAAGTTCTGAATCAAGAACTCAAGGAGACATAAAATTTAGTGAGCAGCAAGAAGGAAGCTCTAGTAGAGGTGGTAGAGGAAGGAGTTCTAACTTTAGCTTCAGAGGAATAAGTGGTGGACAAGAAGGAAGATGCAAATATTTTGCCAATATGAAATGCTACCATTGCAATCAAATGGGGCACCCTCCCTATAGATGTCCAGAGAAAGGTAGTTCTTTACAAGGAGGTGACAAGAGAACTAACCTAGTTCAAGATGAGACTAATGTAGTAGACAAACATGCTGAAGTACCATTAAATTCAAAGGAAGGAGAGAATCTTGTGATGAGGAGAACTTTGATAAAGGAGCCAGTGAAGGAAGAGCCAAGCCAAAGGAGGTCTTTGTTTAGGATAAAGTGCAAGATAATGGGGAAAGTATTTAGGGTCATCATTGACTCTGGCTCTACTGATAATATTGTGTCAGAGGAAGTAGTCAACAAGCTAAAGTTAACAAGGATACCCCACACCAATCCTTACAAGGTCACTTGGCTCAATAAAGGCCAACATGTGTTGGTGAATCAACAAGCATGGGTGGAGTTCTCCATTGGAAGGTACAAACACAAATTTTTGTGTAATGTGTTACTTATGGATGCATGTCACTTTCTCCTAGGTAGACCATGGAAATTTGACCACCAAGCCATACATGATGGAGGAAAGAATTATTATTCTTTCAAGAAGGATAATGTGACCCTCAAAATATAGTCACTATTGGAAGATGTTGAGGTGAAGATAGTAGGTCCAAATATTCTTATGGTGGGTAAAAAAGATTTTTTACAAGCCATGGAAGAGAGTGAAGGAGTTGGCTATGCATTGGTGCTAAGACCAAGAGAGGGAGATGATGGCAAGGTGACTAAGAAATAGAGTTACCAAAGGAGATTCAAAGCATGTTGCACACTTACCAAGGTATAGTGAGTGATGGAAAACCATCAGCCTTACCCCCTAAAAGAGCCATCATTCATAGGATAGACCTTATCTCAAGATCTACCCTTCCCAATAAGGCAGCTTACAAGATGACCCCTCAACAAAATGAGGAAATTGCTAGGCAAATACAACTCCTAAACCAAAGTTTCATTAGAAAGAGCATTAGTCCATGTGCCATACCCACTATACTTGCACCTAATAAAGGAGGAAGTTGGATGCTTTGTACTGATTCAAGGGCTATCAATAGGATAACTATAAGGTATAGGTTCCCTATCCCTAGGATTGAAGACTTAATGGATTGTCTAGGTGAAGCTAAGTACTATAGCAAGATAGACTTGAAGAGTGGCTATCACCAAATAAGAATACATGAAGGAGATAAGTGGAAACTAGCCTTCAAGACCAATGAAGGTTTGTATGAATGGCTTATCATGCCATTTGGTTTATCTTGTTACACTTGTATTATTCTTTGCTCTCGCGGCCAATTATTTTGTGTAGGAAAAAGTCTTAGTTGAAGTTGAACTTGAATTTTCAAGTTCAAGTTCAAGTTCAAGTTCAACTTATGTTGGAGGTCGCAAGAAGATTCCAATCTTTATGTTGTCAATTTTTCAATTGGAAATATGTCAAAGTTGAACTTGAACCTTGAACCTTCAAGTTCAAGTTCAAGTTCAAGTTCAAGTCAAAGGTCTGACTGATGGAATATTCTCGTCAAATAACTAACTCTCTACAGGTAAATTCTTTTAAATATTATCAAACCTAAGCTTTTGAAGAGGTTTTATGTGAAGTCCAAAACCATCACGTATGATTTGGCAGCACATACATTCCATGCAATGATGAAAGACAAATGGCAACTTAGAGTGCCTAGCTGGCAGCTCACAGTGCCTAGCTGACAACTCATAGTGCCTAGCTGGCAGCTCAAAAGGAAATGGATTCCTAATTTACCAGGTATATTCAGATACAAACATTATCCACATATTATTTTGAGTACAACATTAGAGCTAGAACATTTTATTTCCTTTCCTGGCTGTATCAACCAGCTTGCATAAATAAAACTCTGATATGTTCAAAAAATGAGCAGGCTAAAAAATAGGTCTCGGTGTGAGAGCCATAACTTTTGACTCCATCATTGGGTTTGGCCCAGTTTTGGATATGTTGTGGGGAAACAAATGATGCAAGATCTAACTAGCATGATTAGCCTAATGTGTCTTCAATCAAAAGATCGACGTGACAGTGTAGGGGTATCTCATAAAGGCCAGCAGCTACAGAAATTAACACCAAAGTTAAATTAGACAAAGTTTTAAAATTAAACTATACACTGTGTCTAAAGATACATACATTATGTGTCTAAAGTTTTATTACTAGCCTTGTAAACATAATTTTTAAGAACATTATTCCTGATAAAGTAAAAGAAAGGGGATGGAGAGATTTTATCGAAAGGAAAGATTCAGTTATTAAAACTAAAAAATATCATCGAAAGGAAAGATTCAGTTATTAAAACTGAAAAATATCATTGGGAGGAGAGGAAGTTAAATAGGCAATAGAATGAGAAAAAAAGGGTTCTTCTTTTGGGGAGGGAGTCGATTCTCTGAGATTCTAAAACTATTTTCAGAAGTCTATGCTTTAAGTTTTCTGAATACTGATATGATTGAATATATATAATATCCTATGGTTTTATATATATTTTTAAGCTTTTGAAGTGGTAGATACTATTATTTATCAGTGTATGATCTATTTTCCTATGGAAATAAGTTATATTGGAAGAAAGCTTAACTATTATATGGGTTGATTTTATGCTTGGAGCAACAGAGAGAATTAGTGAGGAAGTTTTAGTTTTAAGCAATGAATATTTTGATAATATCAAAAGTGAATGTTCTTTTAAATCTACACATTCTTTTCCATGTTGATGGACTGAGTGTTGACCTTATGTGTTTTCTAGTTAAAAACACACATGATTTTGCTTTTATTTGTTAAATAAGATTGTACTAAAAATCTTTTTCGCTGGACCTTGAAAGTTGCAGAGAGTTTTCTTTCAAAGGAACTCATTTGTTAGTATTGGGGTTTTCTTTTCTGTTTATACTTTATTGGGATCTAAAATCTATTTGAAGAAAGGGAAAAACTGTATACTAACAATTTTTGGTGACTCCATTGGGGAATCAAAAGCAAAGATTAGTGGCTGACATTTGGTTCCTCATTTTTTATTTTGTCTATGTGTGCAAGAGATTAGCGACTGTGTAATGACCATGCCCAATAGAAAGGTCTCAAGAAGGAGGAGACCCAACCCTACCATTCTTGACGTTATCCAAATAAATGACAAAGTGCTGCAAGTTTTTTTGGAGCACTTCAAAGAAAGCCTTTCACATGCTGTGAAAACAAATCTCAGCCTTGAAGATGATCATACTTCTACCCTGCTATGAAGGAGCTTGTGTCACGGGTTCCATACATTGAAAGACCTAGAAGAGTGTAAGAAAAGAGTGCAACGACTTGAGAAGGAACTAGAGGTAGATGATGATGAAGTTCTAGTTATTATGTTTTCATCCCTCTCATACAATTACCTTGTTATGGGTGAGTAAGAAATTCAGCAAGAAATCTCAGAGTCTCACGAAAAGAATGGATGGGTGAGTCCAAATGAACAAGGTATGGAAAACCCAATTAATCTGGAAGAAAATATAGTGCATGATTCCACTTTTCTACCTAAATTTGAGGGTTTTAGTTTTGAAAATCTAAAGGATCACCCTGCTACTATGAATATAGAGAATGAGATATTTCAGATTCATACTCAACCTGAATATGAATTTTTTAATTTCATGCATGAAATTGCTGGTCCTATCCTAGAATCTTTTACTTTCCAAGATGAAGACACTCCATGTTTTTATAATAAATAATATGATGAGGACATGGCATATTCATGCTTAAGGAAGGTGTCCTTTAATTTTGTAAACTCACTTGGAGAGGGAGACTTTGGAACAAGTGCAAAACAAGATAATGTTGGCTCATCTGAAGCATTACAGCCTCAAACATTGTCAGGCAGCCAAGAGAATAATTTTCCTTGCACAAGTTAGATTACAAAAGATCTCTCTTTTTCTTCTCAACCATGCATGGTGCAGCCTCATGAATACCAAGCATCAGCAAGTTTGGGACTTCCACTCATGCAATCTGAAAATGAAAATCCTTTGGATTTGATAGCAGCAACAAAAGATGGGTTGTATGAAACACTTTATGATGAGGATGAAGTAGAATCATGTCCTGAGAGGCAGCCCTATAGTTTGGGAAATCCACTTACAAAGGCATTTTATGAAGCAAATGGTGAGCATGTTGAAAACCTGCAGCCACAATAATCATCAACTTGCTCGGGTAGTGATTCTTTGAATGAAGTAGAGATTATTGAAAGGTTCTTATAATCAATCAAGCAAGAGGATCTTGAAGGTAAAGGTTCAAATAATGATTTGATTGATGCATTTAACTTGGATAGAGTTTTTTTAGAGGTGGTTGCAACAAAATATAATGAAGCTAGTCTAGTCAATGGTGATCCTATGCAAGATGAAATATATTCTTATTATGAATATGTTTTACATACTGAAAATTCTTTTAAATATGGGGGTCTCTTGAATGTTGATCATGAGAATGATGTTACCTATTCTATGTGAATGTATGAGCATTATTTTTTTCAGCTAGAGGTTGGAAATAGTTCAGGAAATTTCATACAAAGAGCTCAGGAAAAATTAGAAATCTATGATGAGATGTGGCTATTTGGGCATGATGCTTGCTTCACAAGGTTCCTGCATAAAACTAGTTTGGTTTGTAGCCATGAAGAATTCACCACATTGAGGTTGTATTAGGTTATCTCATCCACATTTAATCCATTGTTCTGGAGTGGTTCTTTCTTGTCGCAACCAGTTAATGTTTTTCTGTAATTTTTTCTCAGCCTTGGTTCTCGTGGTGAGATTTTCTCACCTATGCATATTTATAAATAGCCTTTAGCTTTGCAAGTTTTGTTGTGCTTAGTTTAGCTAGGCTTGTTTTTAGTTTTAGCTATTGGTCTAGTTTGTTTAGTTCTTTGCTGCTTTTTAGTTTTAGCTTGCTGGTAGTTTTGGTGTTTGGTGTGTTGTCCTCTCTAGAAGAAGTTCCTCATCCTCTATGATACAATGCCTCTATGACCCAATGGATAAGGCACTGGCCTCATACTACAGATTGCTAGATTCTTTGAGTCCCTCATAGTCCATATTCCCAGTCAGAGCTAGTTGTTACACTTGTATTATTCTTTTCTCTAATGGCCAATTATTTTGTGTAGGAAAAAGTCTTAGTTGATGTTGAACTTGAATCTTCAAGTTCAAGTTCAAGTTCAAGTTCAACTTATGTCAGAGGTCACAAGAAGATTCCAATCTTTATGTTGTCTGTTTGTCAATTGGCAATATGTCAAATTTGAACTTGAACCTTGAACCTTCAAGTTCAAGTTCAAGTCAAAGGTTTGACTGATGGAATATTCTGGTCAAATAACTAACTCTTTGCAAGTAAATTCTTTTAAATATTATCAGACCTGAGCTTTTGAAAAGGTTTTATGTGAAGTCCAAAACTATCACATATGATGGAGGAGCACATACATTCCATGCCATGATGAAATATAGATGGCAACTCACAGTGCCTAGCTGGTAGCTCACAGTGCCTAACTAGCGGCTCAAAAGGAAATAGATTCCCAATTTATTAGTTATATTTAGATACAAACATTATTCAAATATTATTTTCAGTTCAACATTGGAGCTAGAACATTTTATTTCCTTTCCTGGTTGTATCAACCAGCTTGCATAAATAAAAATTTGATATGCTCAAAAAATTAGTAGGTTGAAAAATAGGTCTCGGTGCAAGAGCCATAACATTTGACTCCACCATTGGATTTGGCCCAATTTAGGATATTTTATGGGGAAACAAATGACATAGGATCTGACTAGAGCGATTAGCCTAATGTGTTTTCAATCAAAAGATACACATGATAGTGTAGGGTTATCTCATAAAGGCCCGTAGCTGGAGAAATTAACACCAAAGTTAAATTAGACAAAGTTTTAAAATTAAACTATACACTATGTGTTTAAAGATACATACATTATGTGTCTAAAGTTTTATTACTACCCTTGCAAACATAATGTTTAAGAAAATTATGCCCGATAAAGTAAAAGAAAGGGGATGAAGAGATTTTATTGGAAGGAAAGATTCAGTTATTAAAAATAAAAAATATCATCAGAAGGAAAGATTCAGTTATTAAAACTAAAAAATCTCATCAGGAGGAGAGGATGTTAAATAGGCAATAGAATAAGAAACAAAGGGTTCTTCTTTTGGGGAGGGAGTCGGTTCTCTGAGATTCTAAAACTATTTTCTGAAGTCTATGCTTTAAGTTTTCTGAAAACTGATATGATTGAATATATATTATATCATATGGTTTTATATATATGTTTAAGCTTTTGAAGTGGTAGATACTGTTATTTATCAATGTATGATCTATTTTCCTATGGAAATAAGTTATATTGGAAGAAAGCTTAACTGTTATATGGGTTGATTTTATGCTTGGAGCAATAGAGAGAATTAGTGAGGAAGTTTTAGTTTTAAGTAGTGAATATTTTGATAATATCAAAAGTGAATGTTCTTTTAAATCTACACATTCTTTTCCATGTTGATGGACTAAGTGTTGACCTTATGTGTTTTCTAGTTAAAAACACACATGATTTTTCTTTTATTTGTTAAATAAGATTGTATTGAAAATCTTTTTCAGAAGGTAGCTACACCTTAAAAGTTGCAGAGAGTTTTCTTTCAAAGGAAATCATTTGTTATTATTAGGTTTTTCTTTTCTGTTTATACTTTATTGGGATCTAAAATCTATTTGAAGAAAGGAAAAACTATATTCTAACATATCTGATGCCCCCTCCATGTTCATGAGGATCATGAATGAAGTTCTCAAACACTACATAGGAAATTTTGTAGCAGTATATCTAGATGATATACTAATTTATAACAAGACAAGGAGTGAGCATCTAGAACATCTTGAGATTATTTTCAAGAAGCTACATGAGGAGAAGTTGATGATCAACTTGGAAAAGAGTGAGTTCATCAAAATAGAGCTAGTGTACCTTGGATTTGTCCTATCACATGGCAATTTGAAAATGGACAAGAGAAAAGTGGAGGCTATCTTGAATTGGCCTACTCCAAGGACAACAATAGAGGTAAGGAGTTTTCATGGCCTTGCACAATATTATAGGAAATTCATAAGAAAATTTATTGCAATTTGTGCTCCTATGTTGGATACCATTAAGGGAGGCATGAAGACCAAGTTTGTATGGAATGAGCACGCTAACAAAAGCTTTGAGTTGTTGAAGGAAAAGATTGCTACCCAACCTATTTTAGTATTGTCAAGCTTTGAGAATCTTTTCACCATTGTGTGTGATGCTAGAAATGTAGCTATTCAAGTTGTTCTAAGCCAAGAGGGTAGACCAGTGGCTTTCCATTCAGAGAAGTTAAGTGAAGCCAAGAAGAAGTACTCTTCTTATGCCCTTGAGATGTATGCATTGGTCCAAGCTCTATGGAAGTGGAGGCACTACTTTCTTCCCAAGGAATTCATTGTGTATTCAGACAATCAAGCACTTAGTTTCTTGAATTCACAAGAGAAGTTGAGTCACAAGCACATGAACTAGGTTGCATACCTACAAGCTTATACCTTTAATATCAAGCACAAGAAGGGAGTGCTCAATAAAGTGGTAGATGCATTGTCTAGAAGAGCTCTCACTATTCAAGAGATTCAGTTGAAGAGCATGGGGATAGATCACTTTAAGGATCTATATGATAATGATGAAGATTTTGTAGACATTTATAAGGCACATGCTGAATACAAGAATCATTTTGATAGTAGGTATGCTGAATATACTTTGCAAAGTGATCTCTTGTTTAAGAGAAATCAATTATGTGTTCCTAGAGGCTCTATTAGAGAGAATTTGATTCAAGAAAAGAATAATGGAGCTTTGGGTGGTCACTTTGGGATCACTAAGACTCAAAAAATTGTTCAAAGGTTCTATTATTGGCCAAGAATGAATCTTGATGTTAGGAGGTATGTGGAAAGTTGTGCAGTATGTCAAAAGGCCAAGGGAATTTCTTCTAATGCAAGCCTTTATCAACCACTACCTATTCCTACTAGGCCATGGGAATGCTTGAGTATGGATTTTTTAGTTGGGTTACCCAAAATAAGACAAGGTATGGACAACTTTTTTATGTGGTGGTAGATAGATTCAGCAATATGGCTCACTTTGTGCCATGCAAGACCACTAATGATGCTAGTCAAATAGCCTCTCTCTTCTTTAAAGAGATAGTAAGAATCCATGGGTTACCTATCATCATTATGTCAGACAGAGACACTAAATTCATGAGTCACTTTTGGAAGACTCTTTGCAAAAGGTTAGGCACTAACTTGTCCTTTGGATCATCCTACCAACCCCAAATTGATGGTCAAACCAAGGTTGTCAATAGAAGCATTGGAAATCTACTAAGGTTCTTGATTGAGGAGTATGGTCAACAATGGCATCAGTTGATGTAAGGAAACTCAGGTGTGGAAACAACTTCCTACGCTAATCTCTATAGGAGAGTATTGTGCAAATTCTTATAAATCCTTACAATTTTAGATTCGTTAACTACTTTAACAAAGATATTGCAACCACATATCATGCATACAAAAAAAATAGAGAATGACACAATGATATACCCTGGGGATAACCTTTCGGTAAAAAACCCCAGCACTCCAAAACCTGCACAATGTATTATCTTCAACACAAAGATTACAATACACTTGCAATGCAAGTTCTTTCAAGAAATGAGAGAAAGCCAACAAGACTTAAATTTTTGTTCTATCTCTCCCATAGGAGCTGCATCATATATATAGACTCCTCTGGACCCAAAAATAGGCACAACCACCAAGACCCATGCACAAAGCCACATGTACATAGTTGTTACATGCAATCCCAAGAATAGGTGTCCATCCCTAGAATAAACTATGACAGCTTGTCATAGAATCCACCAAAAATAACGGTCACAAGAGAAGTGTAAGAGAATCTATCATACCAACCTATTTTTGGCATATTCTCTTACACACACCAACCACTTCTTCTTGGGTACCCAAATAGGCCCAAGTCATAAGATGCTCTTACACTTGTCATAGCACATTCCTTAAATAGTTCTTACGCATCATAAGAATCCGTCATGACTATTTCAGTCATGATCTCCTTATGCACAAGATGCTGACACATCAAGTGGAGTGACACATCAACATGCCAACTAGACATGTACACTCACACTTAATTACATTATTTGCAAAAAAATGCATTTACAAAACAAATAATAAGAATAGGAATTATCCAAGGTTGAGACACCTTATTCCTAACATTCTCCCACTTGCCGAACACCTTGTAAGAGAAACATGAACATAATGGGAACTTTAACTGCTATAGGCCAAAAGGCCCATAGACTTCGAACACCATCTGAACTTCTCAGTGCCCACTGGTTTCATTAATGCATCTGCAACATTCTTCACAGTATCTACCTTCTCCAAATTTACCTTTCCATCTTCCACCATATCTCTCACAAAGTGAAACTGCACATCAATGTGCTTCGTTCTAGCATGGAAAGTTGGATTCTTTGCAAGGCAAATAGCGCTCTGACTGTCACACCAAATAGTAATCTATTTTGCATCAACACCAACATCAGAACACAATCTTCTAAGACAAATGGCTTCCTTACAAGCATGAGTAGTAGCCATGTACTTAGCTTTTGTAGTGGAAAAAGCAACCATAGGTTGTTGCTTACTCATCCAACTAATGGCACCACCAAACATAGTGAACACATAAGCACTGGTGGATCTCCTACTGTCAATATCACCTGCCCAATCTGAATCCACAAACCCATGAATACAAACTGAATGCGGAGATCTAGAAGAGTTACCATGATAACATATGGAGTAATCTGATGTACCCCTCAAATATCTGAATACTCGCTTAACTACATCCCAATGTACCCATCCAGGATTAGCCATAAACTGACTCAGGACTCCCACTACTTGGGCAATGTCTGGTCTAGTAGAGACCACAATGTACATAAGACTGCCAACTGCACTAGCATAAAGTACTCTACTCATGTCCTCCACCTCACTAGGAGATTTTGGACAATCATCTATAGATAACTTTGTTCCCATAGAAATAGGAACACATAGTGGTGTACAATCTGCCATGTTGAACCTGTCCAACACAGACTTCACATACTTACTCTGAATCAACCAAAGTTTTCTATTAGACCTGTCTCTACTGATTTCCATACCCAAAATGTACCTAACTCCCCAAGATCTTTCATCTCAAACTGTGCTGACAACTGAGATTTAAAATCAGAAATCATACCCTTACCCTTCCCAAAAAGCAACATATCATCAACATATAATGCAACAATAAGAAGGCGATCATTTTCAACTCTGAAATAAACACAATGATCTGATTTTGATCTTACAAATTCAATTGACAACACAAAGGCATCAAACTTAAGGTACCACATCCTAGGAGATTGCTTCAAATCATATAGAGATTTCTTTAATCTACAAACTAAGGATTCTTTACCTTTAACAATGTAGTGCTCAGGCTATGACATATAAATCTCTTCCTCCAAATCACCATGAAGGAAAGCTATCTTCACATCCATCTATTCTATCTCTAAATCATATGATGCAGTAAGAGATAACAGAAATCTAATCGATGTCAACTTTGCAATAGGAGAGAATATTTCACCATAATCTATTCCCTCTACCTGTGAATACCCCTTTGCAACCAATCTAGCTTTATACCTTTCAACACTGCCATCTACATAGAATTTCTTCTTGAACACCCATTTACAACCAATAGATTTTCTCCCTTTAGGAAAATTTACAAGGTCCCAAGTTTTGTTTTTCTCCAATGAAGCCCTCTCATCATCCATAGCCTCAATCCAGGAACCTGCATCTTCCATGCCCAAAGCCTCTTTCATAGATCTAGGCTCATCAGTGTTAGTAATCAAAGCAAAGGCACAACTAGAATCTAACATAGAATAACCAAACCTTTCTAGTTGCTTTCTTTCTCTTGTGGATCTCCTCAAGGGCTAAGGTTGAGGTTGTTCTTCCTCTTCTTCTAAACTATCAGAGTTGCTAGAGTTCTCCTCATCATTAGGCCCAACATGGTCTCTCTGTTCAGTCTTCTCAGGGGTAGGAGGCAACTGAACAACATATTTTTCCTTTTCTTTTTCATCTGGTTGTAGCACAATAGGAGAAGATGTTAGCTCTCTAAAAATAACATTTCTACTATACAACACCTTACTAGTCACGGGATCCCAAAGCTTGTATCCTTTCACACCAGCACTGTATCCGATGAAAATACATTTAACAGCTTTGTTTTCCAACTTAGATATTTTCTCCTTTGGAACATGTGCATAAGCTTCACAACCAAAAACATGAAGATGTCTAATTGAAGGCTTCTTACCAGACCACACCTCCATGGGTGTCTTACCAACAAGGGTTGATGTAGGAGATCTATTAACTAGATAGCAAGCAGTGGCCACAGCTTCGGCCCAAAACCTTTGTTCTAAACCAGCTCCATTAACCATACTCCTAGCATTCTCAATCAGTGTCCTGTTCATTCTCTCTCCAAATCCATTTTGCTGTGGGGTATAAGGAGTTGTCTTATGCCTCTCGATACCTTGTTCTTTACAAAACTATTCAAACTCTGCTGAGCAAAACTCACCACCATTGTCAGTTCTCACACACTTAATCTTCTTACTAGTTTGATTCTCTACAAGAGCTTTAAATTCCTTGAACCGACTAAAGACTTGTGTCTTACTTTTTAAGGAAATAAATCCATGTCCTTCTACTGTAATCATCTATGAAAGATACAAAAAATATAGACTTGGAGATTGAAGGAAATTTTACAGGACCAAATACATCAGAATGAATAAGATCCAAAACATCAAAAGATTTGTGAGAACAAGATTAAAACTGAACATGATTTTGTTTACCATAGACACAGTGTTCACAGAAGTCAAACTTGAGATTGCAATCATTTAACCCCTCAATGAGATTTTTATTTTTCAGGGTTCTGAGACCCTTTTCACCAATGTGGCCAAATCTCATATGCCACAACATTGTCTTTTCTATAGGAAGCTTACCTTCCAAAGTATTTGCACTACCATCGGAACCAATAGCCATAGACTTCTTCACTGCTTGTTTAGATGGTGAGGATGAAGAACTATTACATAGAGGAATACATGCATCTAGCTGAAATAAGGTACCTCTCCTAGTACCCCTTGCAAGCACTATCAATCCTCTCATCATCTTGCATCCTTCTTTCGAAAAAACAACTTGCACACCTACATCATTCAGCATACTTATAGATAATAGGTTTCATGCCAAACCTAGAATGTGCATAACTCCGTTGATTCCCTTTACTCATCCATCAAGAAATTTGATAGTGACCCTTCCATGTCCAACTATCTTTAGGTGAGAATCATCACCCAAGTACACCTTTCCACCATCAAACTCTTCATATTTTGAGAACCAGATTCGATGAGAGGTCATGTGAAAAGATGCACCCGAGTCAACCAACCACACATCATCAGATGCATGGGCTACCAAAGCTGCGATGAATGCATCGCCATCTTCTTGAGATCTTTTTGAAGCTGAATCTGAACCTTTCTTCTTCTTCTTCGGCTCTTTGTAGTCTTTACGGAAGTGCCCAGATTTATCACAGTTCCAACATTTTGCCTTGGAATTATTGGAAGTCTTTGACTTCCCACGGGATTTGGATCTACCCTTATTGTCAGACTTATTGTCATTTTTCTTCCCTCTTTCAGTGGATCTCCCATGAACAACAAGGGCTTCTTTTTCTGAAATGGAAGCCTTTCTCTGCATCTCCTCTGATAGTAGTGAAAACACCACATCATCCATTTTGAAGGTGACTAAAGTTCTTCTGAGAGCCATCACAAGATGGTCCCATGAATCCAGTAAAGAACACAAAAGTGTGTAGCAATGATCCTCCTCCTCTAACTTGACACCAGCTGATGTCAATTGTGCAGCTAGTAGATTAAATGTATTTAAATGATCTGTTAAGGATCCACCTTCCTCCATTCACAAAGTGTACAACTTCTTCCTCAAGAACAACTTGTTCACCAGAGATTTGGCCTGATACATGGCCGCAAGTCTTTCCCACAAACTATTTGCGGTTTTCTCATCTAGAACATTCAGAAGGACTGCATCGGTTAAATAGAGTCTTATGAGACCCTTAGCTTTATGGTCTTTGATATCCCAATCTACTTGAGCTATAGTTTCTAGTATTGTAGCATTTGAAGTCACTTCCCATAGGTCATGATCTTCCAACATGTCTTCCATCTTGAGTTTTCACAACTCAAAATTAGTGCCATTAAATTTCTCCACCTCCATTCTTCCATATGATGAACTTGCCATCTCAATCTACAAATAAGATTCAGAATTCTCTGCAAAAAAACTCCCACTCAAACTTGAGATTAGCTCAAAAAACCCTACCCAACAACTAGGATCAAAATTTGATCAAGCTCTGATACCACTTGTAAGGAAACTCAGGTGCAGAAATAGCTTCCTACGATAATCTCTATAGGAGAGTATTGTGCAAATTCTTATAAATCCTTACAATTTTAGATTCGTTAACTACTTTAACAAAGATATTGCAACCACATATCATTCATACAGAAAAAATAGAGAATGACACAATGATATACCCTAGGGAAAACCTTTCGATAAAAAACCCCAGCACTCCAAAATCTGCACAATGTATTATCTTCAACACAAAGATTACAATACACTTGCAATGCAAGTTCTTTCAGGAAATGAGAGACAAAGCCAACAAGACTTAAATTTTTGTTCTATCTCTCCCATAGGAGTAGCATCATATATATAGACTCCTCTGGACCCAAAAATAGGCACAACCACCAAGATCCATGCACAAAGCCACATGTACATAGTTGTTACATGCAATCCCAAGAATAGGCATCCATCCGTAGAATAGACTATGACAGCTTATCATAGAATCCACCAAAAATAATGGTCACAAGAGAAGTGTAAGAGAATCTATCATACCAACCTATTTTTGGCATATTCTCTTACACACACTAACCACTTCTTCTTGGGCACCCAAATAGGCCCAAGTCATAAGATGCTCTTACACCTGTCATAGCACATTCCTTAAATAGTTCTTACGCATCATAGGAATCCGTCATGACCATTTTAGTCATGATCTCCTTATGCACAAGATGTCGACACATCAAGTGTAGTGACACATCAACATGCCAACTAGACATGTACACTCACACTTAATTACATTATTTGCAAAAAAATACATTTACAAAACAAATAATAAGAATAGGAATTATCCAAGGTTGAGACACCTTATTCCTAACAGTTGATTGCGCAAGCTAAATGTGCCTACAATGATACTATAAAAAGATCCACAGGGAAGAGTCCCTTTGAAATAGTCTATGGACTACATCCTTGAGGAGTATATGAACTAAGAGATTTAAAGGATGGAGTGAATGGAAGTGGATATGATGATGACTTTTCATATGCTATGGAGGAGATACATGAAATAGTGAGGAAGACCTTGACAGAGAACACCATGAAACATAAAACCAAGGTGGATGAGCATAGAAGAATAGTATAGTTCAATGTGTGTGAATTGGTTATGGTGCATCTTAAAAAATCAAGACCTAAAAAGGGAATCCCTCACAAGTTGTAGATGAGGAGGATAGGCACCTATCCTATCTTTTCTAAGTATGGTGATAATGCATTCAGAGTTGAGCTAGTGGATGAAAATGGATTGTCCCCTATCTTCAATATTGTAGACTTAGTCCATTACAAAGGACCACAACAAGACATGGATCAAAACCTTCATGAAGTGATCAGAGATGGGGAAGATCTACAATTACCTACTACTATAGTCATAGGAGCTGAGAGCATATTGGACACAAGGGTCTATAAAAAGACTAGAACCAAAGCATACAAGGAACACTTGATCAAGAAGCATGGTCAAACTGATGCTGATGTAGTATGGATAAAGGAATCGGAGTTCAAGAAGATGGGAAGTGACCCAAGCATCATCAATCCAAGGGTGGATAGAACTTTTTTTTCAAGGGAGGATGGTGCAGGAGCACACCTAGGCTAACCTCCATGTTAGTTGTTTTGCCTTGTAATTGACTTTAGCCTAGTCAGGATGCTAATTTTTTTTGAGACCTTAGAAGGTCATTTCAATTTGGGCTACGTGAGCTAGTCATTAGGACTAAGCTCACACAAATAGCCATTGTTAGTTGTTGATTAATTTCCTTAGTGTTAGAAGCTTAAGGTGAGATTAGAGTCTTTAATGTGTTATAAGAACATAATGAGGTTGTAAAGATTCCATAAGGTCATTAATGATCTTGGATCCTTGAAATATAGAGAGGATAGAGGTCCTAAGAAATAGGATCAAGGCATAGAGAAAGATGCCAAATATTGTTAAGAAGTTGTCATGACAACATTTGCAATTATTGCAAATGTTGCATGCAACTTAGTTATCTTTGGATCCCCTAAACTATAGGAAGTAGGAGATCAGCCAACATGCCCTATAATGATGGAAATGGCATCTTATGTTTAGTAAGGCTCAAATCCTGAGGTTAGACAATCATTGTAATAGTTTTTTGAATAGCAATAGAGCTCTGCAACACTGTTTCCAGGAAGATCCTGAGATTTTGTGGTGAAAGTCATGTGCAATGGATTGAGTTAATAAATATAGTGGTTTTTCAGTGTTCTTTATAAATTTCTAAGACTTTTTCATTTGATAAGAAATTTTTTTAGAGTAGATATATTGTGTCGTTTAAATTATTTTTGATTTAGAGTTCCCACAGGCCCTGTTCCGACCAGTCAGTGCATTCATGGCTCCCCCATGAAATCTAGCCAATGGAAACACCTAAGGAGGGATGGATATATTAGGGGAGTCATTAGTGTATATATTTTAAGGATTAGGAGTCTTGAAATTATGGAGAGCTATTTTTACTACTAGGCCCTAGGTGAGCAGACAGAGCCCGATTAGAGGTCTAGGATTGAAAGATTGAAGATTTCTTGCAGAGTAGAAAGGTACTGTATGAAACATGTATAGGTTCAAGAATTATTTCATCATATCCTAACATGTTATGAGGATTGATCCTATGCCAATATATTAGACCAATTTTTGAACAAGATTCATACTAGGATACAGTCAATCCTAGAAAATAGGTCTTTTAGCCCTATTTGTCCTAGTTTGTAGGAAGGCAATGTATGGAGGTTACTAGGACCCAAAACTTGTAGAATATTTAGTAAAAGACAAAAGGGTATCCAAATTACCAATTGGTTTTGTAGGTTGTTTGAAGAATTTTGGAAAGAAGGGACAAAAGCCTCTGCAAAAGGCCACAAGAAAATAAGCCTAATTAGGCCATTTGAAGGTGGAACCTTGAACCCACTGGAAAAGGGCTTGAAGACCCAATCAAATGGATTCAAATGAAAACATTGGGAATTTTTTCATGATGATGGAAACCACTGCAATGAAGAATGAATTTTGTGAGAAGGTAGCACTTAGAGCTTTCTAAGTGAGGGAGAAGAATTGTACTATCTAAAAGGTTTTTGTCTTTTAAGGTGAAACAAAAAGGATAAGAACTCTTAGAGAAGAGTTAGAATTGGACTTAATTAATCATCTAAGCCAATCAGGATGTAGAGGAGACTAGGTTCCTAGAAGAGACAAGCTATGTCTCTTAGTTGCAGTGCAAGCAAGCCTTGAAACACTTACATCATAGATAGGCATGTCTCAAGATCTTAAGGATATGGAGGAGACTCTTTTGGCCAAAACTCATAATATCATATCCAAAGAGGAAGTGTACTAGAGACAATGGTCAAGATTGAGATGGCTAAAAGCTGGAGATAAGAACACTAGGTTCTTCTATATGTCTGCTTCTAAACATAGAGCTTCCCACAAAATTTCTAGACTCAGGTTTGAATCTAGTGTGGTAAGTAATGATAATGACATTTCTTTGGCTATGGTTGACTTTTTCTCTTCCCTCTTATCTAAAGATAACACACTTTCCCTAGAAAACCAAGCCTTACTTCTTGATGATATCCCCTCCATCCTAGATGATGTTACTAATAAGAAGCTGACTATTATCCCCTCCTTGGAGGAAATCAAGCTAGTTGTGTTCTCCTTCGAGGGTGATAAATCCTAGGGCCCGGATGGGTTTCCTATTTTCTTTTTCCATAAATTTTGGCACATCATAGTCCTAGATGTCTATAATGCTATGAAAGAATTATTTGGCTCAAGAAATATGCTTAAACAAATTAATGCTACCTTCATTGTCTTGATTCCCTAACAACTTGGATATGATTCTATCAATTGCTTTAGGCCGATTAGTTTATGTAATTTGGTGTATAATTTTTTTCCAAGGTTCTCACCGTTAGACTACTGGCTATTCTCCCCAATATTACTTTTCCCCAGTAGAGTGGTTTTGTCCATGGTAGGAAAATCCTTGATTCTATTATGAAGGTGCACGAGGTCATTCACTCTACTCACTCCTCTTACAACTATTGTTTTTTGTTGAAACTCGATCTCTCAAAGGCTTATGACTGGGTGGATTGGGATTTTTTGATCTAGGTTCTTCATTCCTTTGGTTTCTATGATAAAATCTTGCAGCTAGATTTCTAGCTCATTAGTACTTCTATGGCTATCGTTATTGTGAATGGATCTTCTTCTAGATTCTTTAATCTCTCTAGGGAGCTCTGTCAAGGTGATCCCTTGTTCCCTATTCTCTTTTCCATTTTGGCAGAGTGTCTTGGTCACTATTTTCAGAGACTGGTGATTGATGGGTCCATCAAGGGTCTCACTACTTCCTCTGCTTCTAGGTCATGATCCCATGAGCAATTTTTTGATGATGTTGTTATCATGGGCTCTTCAACCATCCAGGAGGCTAGAATGATTAAACATGCACTTTCTAATTATTCTCAAGATAGTGGTCAAATTGTTAATTGGAATAAGATATCTCTATATTTAATAAACATGTAGGTGTAATGATATAATACAATTTCCAGGATTATTGGTTGCAAAATTGGTGTTTTTCCTGCCACTTACCTTGGTCTACCTTTGGGCTTAAGACCTGAATCTTTTTGGACTGTTATTGTGGACAGATTCAATGGGAAATTAGCTAGCTAGAAAGTAGCTCTACTAAGTCAAGCTGGTAAACTCCAACTCCTAAAGGCCTCTCTGTAGAGTCTCCCTATCTATGCCCTTTGTCTATTTAAAATCCCTGATAAATTTACAGACATGATTAAGAAGATTCAGAGAAATTTTCTTGGAATAGGGGTGGAAGAAAGAAAGAGATTGGCTTTAGTTTCTAGGGACAAGGTGTACACTCTAAAGAAGTGGGGAGGCTTGGGGATCCACCCCTTAAGAGTTATCAATCAGGCTTTACTGGCTAAGAAAATTTGGAGGATCTTTGGTGAGAAAAAAAAGTGGAATGAGATCATCCATAATAAATATCTCTTCTCTTTCCCTCATATATTAGATTTTATGATGTTTGTTGTGAAGGTGCATGGCTCTTTTATTTGGAATTTTATCTAGTAAGCTAAGGGGATGACTTTCAAGGGAGCTAAGTGGTATTTGGGTAATGGTAGGAGAATTAAATTCTGGGAAGATTTTTGGCTTAAAGATTATTTAAATTCATTTTTCCTTCTCCTTCAAAAAGTGGTTTGCATGAAAATACTATGTTTTTAAGGAGTTACTATCACTTGGATCAGCATAACAATTTTTTAATATATGATAACGATGTAATTCTTTCTAGATTATATTTGTAACTTTAATATCTAAAGGATGCAATTGGTTTTATTCATTTTGGGTAAATATTTCATAGTTTATTAGGTTCTAAAGTGATAGTAACTATAATTTAGACATGAGGTCACTTGGATCTCTCTAACTTGATATGTGTATATCAAAATTCAGTTTTTCTTTTTTTAGTAGAAAGGTAACAAAAATACTCTTTTTCTACATATTTTTCATATTTTTTTTTGTAATTTACTATTTTTCCTGAAGTCTTGAAGAGACAGGTTGTTGAATGACCAAACAACCTATGTTTAGTTAAAGTAATATTTAAAAGTGATAATGAACTCAATATGTATTAAAATTTTATTCATTAGAAAGCTTGTTCCGAATAGCATCATTTTACATTGTATGTTTAAAAAAACCATATTGTTTAGTCCTTGCTCTAGGCCTCAAAAGACCATTTTTTTGTAGTTCACTTATTTTTTGAGGGAAAAATTTTAGTTTAGGGGTGCTCAAGCGAAGACCCCCTTTGCGCGAAGACACCTAAGGAGCTTTGTGTGAAGGGTCTTCACACGAAGACCCCAAAGTGAAAAGTCTAGTGAAGAAACACCCTGTAGGAATTTTCCCCAAGCTACTTTGAGCAAAGTCAGTCGGCTAGTTATGAATTTATTTTGTAAAATTTTTTAGAATGGTATAAAACTAATTCATTTTATTTATATTTTATACCGAATTGCAATAAATTAATTCATGTTTTCTATTATTTTTTCTATTATTGATCAATTTTTACAAAGGTATTTTTTGGAGGAGGATTACTATTTTTATTTTTTTCAAAGGCATAATTTTGGAGAGGAGAAATATTAGATCAAAATATATTTTGAAGAAGAGAATTTTTATTGGCGATCTTGTGGAAGACATTTTTTGGAGAGAAGAAATGGGGAACAAGAAGGGAAGATAAAGTAAATCTGCTAGAAAAGGTTCACCTGGTACTGAACAAAGAAATTGTGAAGGTAAATTGACATATTATCATAAAACTAAAGAAGGTGAAAGACAAGCTGACATAGGAGGGTCAAGTCAAGTTGAAGAATTGCACATTAAAGAAGGGTCAGGATCACTTCCTATGGAAGCTCAAGAAATTGATGTTGGAGAAAGGTCAAGATCACATGCTCCTACTAGTATGGATAAACTTTTAAATCTGGCTCAAACTGTAAAGAGAAATATTAACTATAGAAACTTAGATCTTTTACTTACAATGGACATAGAGAATTTGAGATCAATTGCTAATGTTCAACTCTTAAGTTTTTCTAAGAAGAGATTAATGAATATGATAGAAAGATAAATATTGGATAAATTTGATAATTTGGAAAGACTTTAACAAGCCTAATTGATTTCATTTGTACTTATAAACAAAAATTTGGAAGGGGCATTAAAATTATTGGGTATAACACAACATCAAAGAAGAAAAAAGTTGTTGACTTGCAAATTGTTATGATTGAAAATCTTAGGAAAGGTTTGAACTAGGTAGGGAAGTGATCTTGAACTAAAGATAAGATCACTACAAGAAAATTTATGTTGACATCCATTGTAGGTAACACTATGCTCCAAAAAAAGAAAGATATCTTTAGTTTCATCTCAATTTGGTTTAAATAGGAAAACACTATCATGATATGTTAATAGGAGAATACTTTTGGATGATAGCACCTTGGAAGGCAATTGGACAATCATGTGTAGAGCTCCTCATTCTAATAGGATTGATGAAGGAATCAATAATTTGGTCACTTTATTTTGGAATGATAATACACGTCCTTCATCAAATAGTAGAGATGTTATCAAACATAGAATTTCAGCTAATCAATATGAATATCATATGAAACATTGGTTGGACACAACACAACATGAAATGTATGTATCATTTTTTAGTTCAAATCCTAATATAAATATTGGGCAAACATTGTTTGAAAGATTGAAGCCATATTATATCAGGACAAACAAAATGTTTGAAACTTGGTGTTGTCGTTATCATATTGAATTTGATCTCCACTATCACATTTTTTTGAAAATTTGTAGAAGACACTTATGGTTTTGAAAATGCTCCTCCTACTAGATGAAGTGAGTTCATCTCATCCATTTTATGTGACCAAAGAGATGATGTAGCTCGATAAATAAATTCCATAAAAGGAATATGTCAAACATGTGCTGATTTTTACATGTAACTCTAAAACACATGTCAAATATGTGAATATGTCAAACATAAGCTAATACTAAGGGTTCTTAAATAGTTTTATTTCTATGTGAATAAAATTTATACATGTAACTCTAAAACATATGTACATAATTTAGAGAGAGAGAGAGAGAGAGATTCGTAATATTTACTAACTTTAAAAGAAATTTAAAAACAAATATTCAAATTAATAATTTCTATATAAGATTAGTGGAACCTAAGATACATGAATGGGTCTTATGACATACTAAGATACATTAATGGGTCTTTGGGGTCCTATGTGTCTTAAGACATCGTAAGGGATGGATAAGTTTCCTAGATTGTATTAAGGGATCACATGTGTTGTAAGTGGTCCTAAGGGATCCTAGGATATATTAATTGATTCTAGTATATATTAAGGGTTATTCAGGGTGAAAATGTGTCCTCATATCAATTAATAGATCCTAAGATACATGAATGGATCCTAGGTAATCCTAAGATACATTAATTGGTCTTGGAGGTCTAAAGAGGTGACATGTATCTTTAGATGTCATAAGGTATGGATAAGGTTTCTAGAATGTCTTAATGTGTTAGAAAAAATAAAAAAGTAGTAGAGAAAAGGAAATAACCTAAGTATGAGTGCATGAAATTAATTTACCAAGATCACGCACACACACACACACACACACACACACACACACACACACACACAGAGATTGCTTCAAAGAATCAAGCCAAAAGATCACCTAAGTGCTCCAAGAACAACAAGAACTCAAATATTTTGAAAGGGGAAAAGAAAAGAAAAACCCATTGTGAATTATATGAATGAGGCTCAAATCCTAAGGAAGAAGAAAGAAATGGAGCACAAAGCTCATTACAATTTGGAGAGTAAGAATGAGAGAATAGGGAAGATTATTGAGCAAGTGTGAGAGAGGCATCTTTTAAGTAGAGATGAATTGAGGAGTTTGTATGTAACTCTCATCTAAAATAAATTCCACATTCATAATGTGTGTGTGACAAATGTGAGATTCCTCTTAAGGAGGAATATCTAATTTCCTTATTAAAGGAATTACAAAAAAGTGTCATGTCCTCCTACTTGGACTAGAGGACAAATACAATATAGGATACCTTGGTTTATCCTTTAAATACATATTTTCACCAAGGAAAGATCAATTTCTAACACCCCCATTTAATATTTACTTGGGGTATTTACATCAAGGGGTATCAAACCCAAATTGTTACAATAAAATTCAAATTTCTCTCTAGAAAGAGGTTTGTCAAAATATCTGCAACTTGATCTTCACCTTTACAATAGATTAGGGAAACTTTCTTTTCTTCAATTTTCTCTCTAATGAAATGGTGGTGGAGTGAAATTTTCTTTGACTTTACATGGTAAACCAGATTCTTTGCCAAGGATATTTCACTTTGATTGTCACAATATAAAGTTGTTGGTTCTTGTTGAGGTAGACCCAAATCTTCAAGTATTCTTCTAAGCCATAAAGCTTCTTTAGAGGCATGAGTACAAATTTTATATTCAGCTTCGGTAGAGCATAGAGAAATAGATTGATCTTTTTTCCCTTTCCAAGACATAGCACCTAAACCAAGAGAAAAACAATACCCAAAAGTAGATTTCCCATCATTGGGGTCTCTACCTAAATTTGAATTAGTAAAACCTTTTAAAGAAAAATTAGAATTTGCATCATAAAATAATCATAAGTTAATAGTACCTTTAATGTATTGTAATATTATTTTAGAAATTTTGAAGCATGTTTGTTGAGGTTTGGACATGAATCTTGAAACTAAACCAACACTAAAATATAGATCAGGTCTAGTGAGAATTAGATAACTTAAAATACCTACAAGTTATCTATAAGGAGTAGCATCTATGAATGGAGCTTCCATATATATCATTAACTTAGTTCCTAATTCACATGGAATTGAAACATGATTAACATCATTCATATGAAATATATCTAGAAGATCTTTAGCATATTTACTTAGAGAAATACAAATACCCTTAGGAGTTTGCCAAATTTTCATTCCTAGGAAATAATGTAAAAGTCCTAAATCAGTCATTTGGAATTTTTTGTTAAGTTGCAACTTAATATCAGAAATTAAATGGTTAGAACTAGAAGTAAGAATCAAATCATCAACATAAAGAATGATAATAATAATGTCATCTTCACTATGCTTGATATACAAGTTAGGATCATTTTTACTTCTGTCAAAACATTGAGAAATAAAGAAAGCATTAATTTTTGAATACCACTCTCGAGGTGATTTCTTTAAACCATAAATAGATTTATTTAGTTTTCATAATAGATGTTCATGACCTTCTTTAATAAAACCAGGAGGTTGAGACTTATAGATTTCTTCATGAAAATCACCATTTAGAAAAGCACTTTTAACATCCATTTGGTCAATAGGCCAGTCCATGTTAGAAGCCAAAGCAAGAAATACTTTAATGGTAGACATTTTTGCAATAGGGGAAAAGGTCTCATTATAGTCTAATCCTTCAATTTGAGAGAGACCTCTTGCTACTAATCTAGCTTTAAACTTACTAACTTGATTATTGGCATTCAACTTAGTTTTATATAACCATTTGCATGAAACTAAATATTTACCATGAGGTAAAGGATCTAAATCCCAAGTAATATTAGAAATTAAAGTGTCATATTCCTCTTGCATAACAATTTTCCAATGAGGTTAATTTTTAGCTTGAGAAAAAGTTTGAGGATCATTAGAATGCATAAGAGAAGACATTAAAGCATAGTTACAATAATTAAGTCTCCTAGGTCTAAGACCACCCATACTAGTAATATAATCATCACCTTCATTAAGTAAATTTTTAAACTATTTAGGATTTCTCTTAGAAGTAATGGAAATATCACTATGAGGATTAAATTCATCATCATCATTATGAACACAACTACCATCATCATGAGAAAAATTATCACTATGAGAAGTAGAAATATTCTTACTATCATCGTAATCTTTTATAATACTAGTAGGAATAGAAATAGGTGCATTAGGAGTAGGGTTTAGAATAGGAGGTTGGTCCTCCATGAGGTCAAGAATACCCCCTTTAAATTCATCATCTTTGGCCTTGAAACAATCATGTACTTCATTTTCTGTAATAGCAACATCTCTTGCAATATGTACCTTGTTAGAAATAGGATCATAAACTCTATAACCTTTAGTAGATTCATCATATCCAACAAAACTAAATGAAGAAGATTTAGAATCTAATTTGTGTATTTTTTGTTTGGGTGTGTGAACATAAGCAATGGATCCAAAAATTCTCAAATGTTGTAAATTGGGTTTCCTACCGGACCATGCTTCCTTAGGAGTTATATTTTCCAAGGCTTTAGTAGGAGTTCTATTAAGAATATAAGTGGCACAAGCCATTGCTTCAGCCCAAAATTTGTAATGAAAATATTTAGGATGTAACATACATCTATCAATTTCCACAATAGTTAAATACTTCCTTTCTGCCACAACATTTTGTTGTGGTGTATAAGGAATGGTAAGCTGATGTTTTATACCAAAAGATCTCAAGTAAGAATGAAAAGAATTATTAACATATTCTCTACCATTATCTATTCTAAGAATTTTAAGTTTAGAACTAGATTGTCTTTCCACAAACATATGAAATTCAGAAAATGTGTCAAGAACTTGATCTTTATTATGCAAGAAATAAATCCAAATTCTTCTAGTGAAATCATCCACAAAGGTGAGAGCATACTTTGAACCTTGTATTGAGTTGTTCTCCATTGGACCCAAAGGATCACTATGAATAAGATGTAACTTACGAGATGCCCTCCATGAAGTACTATGAGGAAAGGGCTCCCTTTTCATTTTTCCACTCATGCATCCTGTGCATGTAATTTTATATGGAACAAGAGGAGGCAATCCTTCAACCATGTTAGATTTTTGCATCAAAGAAATATAATCAAAATTCAAATGGCCAAGCCTTTCATGCCATCTATTGAAATCAATATTCACTTTCAAAGAGTACATAGAAGAGGCAAACTCATAGAATTTAAACAAGTTATCATGATCCAACTTAGCAAATTAGCAATAGCATGATCAATGTTAGGACCAATAATAGAGAACATATCCTTATGAAATTAAACTTTGTAATCTTGACATAATTGAGCAACTGAAAGAAGATTGGATTTCAATTCAGGAACATAAAGAACATTGTGTAATTTTCCATTTGGAACATTAACATCACCAACTCCATCAACTTTGCAACTACTATCATCAGCTAATTGAATAGGAATATTAGTAGTATCAGGTTGCCAATAATTAAAAACTTCTCTATGAGATGTAACATGATGAGAAGCGTCACTATGAATAATCTATTCTAATGCATGCGAAGCTTTATAACAAGTAGTAAAAGCATGACGAGATTGATTACCTTGAGATTTGAAGTAAGTTTGATTATTGTTATTCATAGGCTTCTTATCATTTTGCTTCTTAAAACAATCATTAGTTAGGTGACCATCTTTACCACAATAAGTAAAATGTGGTTTCTGATTTTGTTGATTATTATAATTATTGTTATTATTGTTGTATGATGGCCTGGAATTAGACATGTTATTTGAATAATTATTATTATTTGAATAACCATTATTATGATGATTATTGTTATTGTTACGATAATTACTAATGTTATTGGAATAATTATTGTTATGATGATTATTATTATGATGATTAGTATGAGACTTATTATTGTGATTTTGAGTTTTAGATACAAAATCTTGTTCAAAATATTTAATAGTACCAAATTGCAATAATTTCACCTCCTCTTGGCGCAACAAATTTTAAAAAATAGGATAAGTTAAAAGAGGAGTTAAATTAGAAATAGCAAGCTGAGAGTGGATGTTAGTGATAAATTGCTGAAACTCTTTAGGAGGACATTTCTTAAGAATTATAGTAATCAGTCTAATATATGTAAGAGTAGCATTTAAACCATTTAATTGAGTTCTAATAGCATCAAACTTGAGTAAAAATTTATCCATTGATTTAAAATTTGTATACCTTAGGTCTTCCAAGTTGTCTTGGAGCTAAATCTTATGTGATTTGAAGGAGCTATCAAAGGTTTTCTTCAAGATGTCCCATGCTATGTGAGTTTTGGTACAATGTCCAATCAATACATAGAGATTGGGACTGATGGAGAGTCAAATTAGACTGAGTGCTTCATCGTTCTTACCTTGCCATGCATCTTTGATAGTTTGAGCAGCAGTGCTAGCTAGTTCAAGAGCCACATTCTATGGCAACTTAAAGAAAATGTTTAAAATGGAATAGAAAAGAAACATGAGTTTTCCATTAATGATAGTTATAGCTAGTTATTTTAATTTTCAGAATTAGAGTAGACATGTTGAAAGTGGAAAGAAAATGATATCAAAATGAGATTAATATAAATGAATCTTGAATTACAGAAAAAAAATTAATAAGAAATGAATAACAACAATGTCATGTCCCCTTTTCAAATAATTAAAAATGATAACTTTTTCTAACGTTGGCAGGTTCAAAAAGTAAAGTTTTAGGGAAGGAGGTTAATATTGAGAAACCAATGGAATAATAAATGTTAAATATTATTAAAATATGTTGAATTCCCCCCTCTTGGTCATGAGTTAGGGTTATGCCCTCTTTAAAAGTGGTTTGGAGGCATTTCGGGCTCATTCTAGAACTTGATTTTTGCTCATTGCTTTGTTGTTCTTCAGAGGCTGCCAAACCTGTGGAGAAGGAGACCCAAAGATGGGAGTTTTCAGGTTTCCAAGAAGGCTAAGGATGGTAGTTTTAGGCCATTCCATGTGCAAGTTGATGCAAAGTTTTCCCTTGCGCTGAACAGTGCAAATTTGTGAGTTTTCGGGTGTGTTTCTTGTAAGAGTTTGGTGTTTCTGGTTGAGTATTTCATATTAGTTTGGTTTGCTGCTTTATTTCAGATATTTTGATATTAAAATAGAGCTAAATATATGTATTGGGTCATGGTCATAGTTCTATGATAGATTATTAGTGTTTTGTGGTGTTTCCGGGCTATTTTGTGTTGTTTTTGGGAGCTCGATGAGCATTGTTTTTGTCCTCCTTTTTGGAGCTGTTGTGTAAAATATTTTTAGATTTTGAAATGTCATTTTGTAGGCTGTTATGCTGGAAAAATTTCTTTAAAAATGTCTACTTTCAGATTTATGAATAATATGTGACGTTGTGAAGTTTTTGACACTAATTTGAGCATACCCGATTTGGGTTTTATTGAGAAATTGGTTGAACTTTTGCAATATTGGTTGTTGGATGTTGAAATATAATTAGAGGCTTTAAATATCATATAAAATTAGAAAGGGGACATTACAGTGGTATTAGAGCTACGATCTTGCTAGCCTGAGGGTTTGTAGAAGTTTGTATGCAACTAAGTGAAAGAGAAAAGAGATATTTGCAGCGAGAAAAGAACAAAGAAATTTTGATCAAACCTCCAATTGAAAATAAAAGGAAAAAATCCAAGGAAGGAACAAGCATGGATGACCTAGATGAGATGATAAAAAATTTCTTCCAGGACATCCAGAACACTCAGAAGCAAATAGTGGATAGTTTGGCAGAAACTAGAGAGGCTTTATGGGTATTGATAGAAAAACTCCAAGGAGTTGTATCTACTAATGAGAAAGGGAGCACTTCAAAGGAGCCAATAAATCTAAAACCCATGCTCTCTAAATCAAAAAAAACTATTTTCTTGCCTACAGATGAGCCACCAATAGCAAATCCAGCCCTTAGTCCTATGGAAGAGGTTACAAGTAACTTGATTGCATTAAGAGCTACTTATAATGGCTTAGATGATGACTTTCTCAGTTTAGTTCCTTTAAGAGAATATGTGGATATGATGAACACTTTGATGCCCAAGAAAGAGTATAGGAGGGAGTAGGACATAAGTGGAAGAGAGCTCAAAAATAAAATAAGCAAGTTTACAACACCTACTTTTGATGAAACAAATAAAATTTCAACTAGAGCATGGCTACAAAAATTACAGACCTTCTTCACACTTAACCCCATGAAGGAGAGTGATGTCGTTCAATTCACAAGTCTACACTTGGAAGATGCAGCCTATGATTGGTGGTATCATGGAATGACTACTCAAGTTCATGATCAGGTAACTACATTTGATGATTTTAGTCAAAGATTGATAGATAGATTTGATCTCAAGGATGATGAAGAGTATTTTAAAGAATTATCAAAGTTAAGGCAAACCAAATCAGTTAATGAGTATGTAGAAGAGTTTCAAAAAGTGGTTGTTATGGTACCTGATATGAGTGAAAAGAGGATTGTTTATCTTTTTCTTGATGGTTTGGAAGATTCTGTTAAGGGTTTGGTTAAGGCTTTCTCACCCTCAACCTTACAAGAAGCTATCAAAAGAAGCTTGCAACTTGAAACTTGTGTGCCTATGAAACCAGTCACTAATCAAAAACCCCCAAATATTTGGCAACATAAGGGGAATTTTTAGAAAAAGACTTTTCCAACACCACCACCAAAGAATGTGACAAATGTAGCAAAAAGAAGGAAGATGAAGAGACTAGGAGTGAATTACGAAGGAAAAATCTTTGTTTCACTTATAGAGAGCCATGGGTTCTAGGACACAGATGTTTGGGGAAAGGTCAAGTGCACTATATTGAAGTTGCTTCAGAATCTGATTCAGATAAGCATGAGGAATTTCATGACACTAAGGAGGAGGAAGAAGAAGAGAAAGAAAAACAAATCAGCAAGGATGGCACTTTAGTAGCATTATCAGGAGTCCCAAAATACCATCCATTTAGAATTCAAGGGGTACTAGTAGGGAAAAGGTTGATAGTTCTTCTTGATAGTGGAGAAACTTACAATTTTATTGATGAGGGATTTATCATGAAAAGAGGGCTTAAAGCGGAAGATTTTGAGGGATTCAATGTTACTGTAGCTGATGGATTCACTATGCCTTGCACATGGGTAGTGAAACAACTCAGGATGACTTTAGGAGATTATGAGTTATGTGATGACTTCTATGTTGTTGGCATTGGGGAGACAGATCTTGTATTGGGTGTTCAATGGTTGCACTCTATTGGAGGCTATTACATGAACCATCAAACTATGGAGTTTAAATTTCATTCCAATGGGAAAGAACTCTTATTGAGAGGCCTATCGAATGGAGCACCTAAGGTGGTCACTGCAAAGAGGATGGAGAGGACTTTTTGAAGAGGAAAAGTAGCATGGGTAGAAGGAGTCGTAATCCATCCAACAAGCTCTCCAAAGAATCAAGGTAATTTCCATTTTGAAATTCAAAATATTCTTGATAAGCATAGTATAATTTTCAATTATTTTCCTCTGGGATTACCACCAGATAGAGGTTTTGAGCATGTTATAGAGTTAGAATAGGGTGCCAAACCAGTTATAACAACTCCAAATCATCATCCAAGAGGCTACAAGGAAGAAATAGGAAAAACTATTAAAGAACTCCTCGACATGGGATTCATAAGGCCTAGCTCTAGTCCATTTGTATCATCTCTGGTACTTGTCAAGAAAAAGGATGGTACAATGAGAATGTGTATAGACTACAGGGCTCTAAACAAGAAGACCATAAAAAATAGGTATCCCATACCACGCATAGATGAGTTACATGGTGTTGTATACTTCTCAAAAATTGACTTAAGATCAGGGTACCATCAAATCTGCATGAGGAGGGAAGATGTGGAAAAGACTGCTTTCAGATGTCATTATGGGCACTTTGAATTTCTTGTTATGTCATTTGGCCTCACTAATGCACCATCAATGTTCCAATCTTGTATGAATAAGGTATTCAACAAGCATCTTCACAAATTTATTTTGGTGTTCTTTGATGATATCTTGATGTACAGTACAACATGGAAAGAGCATCTAGAGCACATAGACATTATTTTGGAAATCTTGGAGAATAAATCCTTCTATGCTAACCTATCTAAATGTGAGTTTGGTTTGACTGAGATCCTATATTTGGGACATATTATAAGTTCTAAGGGAGTACAGGTTGATCAACAAAAAATTTAGGCGATTTTGGATTGGCCTCCACCTACTAATCTTACACAGTTGAGAGGTTTCTTTGGGTTGTGTAGCTACTATAGGAGGTTTGTCAAGGGATTTTCTCATCTTGCTACCCCCTTGAATAATTTGATAAAGAAAGGAGCTTTTATTTGGATAGAAGAGGCACAAAAAATATTTGATAAGCTTAAGGAGGTAATGAGTTCATGCCCTGTGCTTACAATTCCAGATTTATCTTTACCTTTTGTTGTTGAATGTGATGCTTCTGGAGAAGGTATAGGGGCTGTCATAACTCAAAGGGGACATCCAATAGCATTTGAGAGAAGAAAATTAAATCAATCAAAGAAAGGTTACTCCATCTATGATAAGGAAATGTTGGCAATCATACATGCACTTCATAAGTTTAGACAATATTTGGTATGTGGGAGATTCATTGTAAAGACAGATCATAATAGCCTCAAGTTCTTCTTGAACCAAAGGGATTTGAATGATCATCAACAAAAATGGGTAAGTAAATTGCAAGCTTATGATTTTGATATTGAATATGTGAAAGGAAAGAATAATGTGGTTGTTGATGCTCTCTCAAGAAAGCCCACTTTGTGTTCCTTAACATCTATCTCTGCTGATTGGAAAGTCTCCATAATTTTAGAGTATGCTAAAGATTTCTTTGTCACCAAGATTTTAGATAATTTAGTGGATGATAATAGGTACTAGGTTGTTGATGAATTGATTTATTACAAGAAGAGGATCTTCTTAGTGCCAGGATAAAAAATTAAGGAAAGGATATTGAAGGCCTTTCATGACACACCTTTGGCTGGTCATCAAGGATACTTCAAGACATACAGGAAACTTCAAGAGTAGTTTTCATGGAAGGGTATGAAGGAGGATGTCCTTAAACACATTAAGGAATGCATGGTATGCCAACAAAATAAGAGTGAGAAAATTTTTCCTGCAGGATTGTTGCAACCACTTCCTATTCCTGAACAAAAATGGGAAAGTATTTTCATGGACTTCATCACTGGGTTGCCCAAGGTTCAAGGTAAGGATTTCATATATGTGGTGGTAGATAGAATAACTAAGTATGCACATTTCTTTCCCATCACATCTGATTTCAAGGCATCACAAGTGGTAGAATTGTTCTTCAAGGAAATTTTTAGGTTACATGGCTTGCCTAGAAATATTGTCAGTGACCGGGATAGTAGATTCTTCAGCTCTTTTTGGAAGGAGCTCTTTCATTTGGTAGTAACTAAACTCACTCCCAGTACTAGCTATCACCCTCAAAAAGATGGACAAACTGAGATAGTTAATAAATGGATAGAGGGATATTTGAGGAACTATGTTTCAAATCAACAACATGCTTGGGTGAAATGGTTGCACCTAGGGGAGTATTGTTACAATACATCTCATCACATGTCTATTGGTATGCCTCCTTTTCATGCTCTCTATGGTTATGATGCCCTTTCCTTTGTTTATTTAGAACTTTCAGATAGTAGAGTACCTGCAGCAAGTGATTTCATTAAGCAAAGCCAAGACATAATAAGGTCCCTTAAGGATAATCTACAACATGCACAGAACCAACAAAAGTTGTACACTGATAGGAAAAGGACTGAAAGATCTTTTGAGATGGGAGATTTGGTATTTTTTAGGTTGTAGCCATATAAGCAAAGCACCTTGAAGAGGAGTGGGGTAGAGAAGCTCAAGTCAAGGTTCTATGGGCCTTATAAGATCATCAAGAAGGTAGGAGAGGTAGCTTATGAATTGGAGCTCCCACCAAACAGCAAAATACATAATATTTTCCATGTCTCTTGCCTAAAGAAGGTTCTAGCCTAGAAAACTATGGTATCTATAGAATTACCACCTTTTGATGATGAAGGTAAATTAGTCTTAATACCAGAAGAGGTTTTGATACAAGAGAGAAAAGATTGAGAAATAGGAGCATCACAGAGCATTTGGTCAAATGGAAAGGATTACCATTAGAGGATGAAACTTGGGAAGGAGCCCATATTTGTGAGCATCCCAACCTTCATTTCTTAAGGACAAGAAATATTTGGGAGGGAGGACTTGTCATGTCCCCTTTTCAAATAATTAAAAATAATAACTTTTGCTAAGGCTGGCAGGCTCAAAAAGTAAAGTTTCAGGGAAGGGGGTTAATATTGGGAAATCAATGGAATAATAAATGTTAAATATTATTAAAATATGTTGAATTCACCCCTCTTGGTCGTGAGTGAGGGTTATGCCCTCTTTAAAAGTAGTTTGGAGGCGTTTTGGGCTCATTCTAGAACTTGATTTTTGCTCATTGCTTTGTTGTTCTTTAGAGGCTGCCAAACCTGTGGAGAAGGAGACCCAAAGATGGGAGTTTTTAGGTTTCTAGGAAGGCTAAGGATGGGATTTTGAGGCCATTCCATGTGCAAGCTCATGCAGAGTTTTCCCTTGTGCTAAACAATGCAAATTTGTGAGTTTTCGGGTGTGTTTCTTGTAAGAGTTTGGTGTTTCCGGTTGAGTATTTCATATCAGTTTTTTTTGCTGTTGTATTGTAGAAATTTTGATGCTAAATATATTTATTGGGTCGTGGTCATAGTTATGTGATAGATTATTAGTGTTTTGTGGTGTTTCCGGGCTATTTTGTGTTGTTTTCGGGAGCCCGATGAGCATTGTTTTTGTCCTCCTTTTTGGAGCTGTTGTGTAAACTATTTTTAGATTTGGAAATTTTATTTTGTAGGCCATTATGGTGGAAAAATTTCTTTAGAAATATCTACTTTCAGGTTTATGAATAATATGTGAAGCTGTGAAGTTTTTAGCACTATTTCGGGCATACCCGATTTGGGTTTTATTGAGAAATTGGTTGATCTTTTGCAATATTGGTTGTTGGATTTTGAAATCTGATTAGAGGCTTTAAATATAATATAAAATCAGAAAGGGGACATTAAAAACAATTTAAATAATCAAGTTGATGTATACAAATGTTTATCAAATGCTTAATAAAATTATGAAAAATAAATTAATTTAAACTAATTATTAATGATGATGAACAAAATTAATAAAATAAAGTAATTAGAGATGAAATGATTCAAGGAATCGTACAAAGTAAAATAAGATAAACTACAGCTAAATGATTACCCAGCAGTGAAACCATTATAATAATAATAAATTACACCAAAAAGATAATGATATCAGAATATTCTTCTCCTTGTAGGAATAATGAAACGCATAGTAAACTCCCTATGAGAATAAATAAAGAAATACTACCAGAGTCTAGCCAAATGCTACGAAGGACCAGTCAAAAGGAAGAAATGAAAATTAAAGAAAATGTTTGAAACTTCTTGCACATCTTAGAATAATAACCATAGTCAAATGAATTCCTGCGAAAGAAGACGGTTACAAATACTATGTTGAATGCTGGGTAGATACAAATGTTGTAAATATGAATTCAAATATAGTAAACAAATAAAATGTTAATATCTTGAGATGTTGTTGTGTGAGGAGAGGGTAAGGTAAAAAATGTTAGTATATTAAACCTACTCTGATAAAAAATGTTAGTATATTAAAATAATATGAAATGTTTGAAGATAAAATGAAATGTTAATATTGAAATGATATATTGATTGACTTAAAAAAATGTTACTAGAAACGTTATATTGAGTTACTTAAAAAAAATGCTAAGAATAAAAGAGAAGCATTTATTCCAAATGTTTTTAAAGAAAACGTTGGAAAAAAAGTAATAATAGAAAACATTTTAATAAAGATATTGAGACAAAAAAGGAACAATGAAACATTTTAATATGTAAGATGAAAGGTTTTAATATATGAAACATTTTAATAGATTTTAAGTTATTAAATATGCTAAGTTATAAACCGGCAAAAAGCAGAGATAAAAGAATAAACAAAAGAGGTGTTTCCTGCAACAAATGATAAGAATATATAAAATGTATAAATATAGAAAGAATGATTTTTAAAAAAAAAGTATGAGCAAAATTTTTAATGAGATGTTTTTTCAAGAAAGATGAATATGGAATACATTAATGGAAGACGTTATGGAATACGTTGGAATATGAAAGAGAAAACAATTAAGAGAAATTTTTTTATTAGAATGAAATGCTATCTTGCAGAAGTATATGTAGGAAAAGATATCGATATTAGTATAAATTAAACTTGCAGATCATATATAAATATTAACATGAATATATGAAAATAGAGATTGAATGTTAGTTAATATATATTAAAAATAGAGATATCCTCCAGATTAAATAGAGATAAAATAAAAAAATAGATGAATGTAAATCTTGCAACAAGGATGTTAGAAACTAATTTTAATATTGATCAAAAGATGAAATATAGAATAGGCTAACTATAAATCCATTGCAGTTTGCCCGACAGAGGGTATGTTAGATTAAATAAAACTTGAAATGAGATGAATAGACTTAGATCTGGCAGCAAGCCATTCAGAACTAAGAAGAAAAAACAACTAATATGTTAGATTTCAAGAAAATAATGAAGAAAAACCTATAAATAAATGGCTAGATAACAAAAAAGGAGCTTTCTCCTTCACAACCGAAATATCCTTCGAATTTCCCTACATGCAACACTCAATAACCAAGGGTTAAACTTTCTCTGATACCATGTTAGAAAAAACAAAAAAAATTATTAGAGAAAAGGAAAGAACCCAAGTGTGAGTGCATGAAAGGAATTTACCAAGATCACCAAGAGAGAGAGAGAGAGAGGAATTGCTTCCAAGAATCAAGCCAAAAGATCACTAAAGTGCTCCAAGAACAACAAGAACTCAAATATTTTGAAACGGGAAAAGAAAAGAAAAACCCCTTGTGAATAATATGAATGAGGCTCAAAGCCTAAGGAAGAAGAAATAAATGGAGCACAAAGCTCATTACAATATGGAGAGAAAGAATGAGAGAATGGAGAAGATTATTGAGAAAGTGTGAGAGAGGCATTTCTTAAGTAGAGATGAGTGGAGGAGTATTCATGTAACTCCCATTTCAAATGAATGTCACATTCATATTGTGTGTGTGAAAAATGTGAGATTCCTCTTATGGAGGAATATCTAATTTCCTTATTAAAGCAATTACAAAAAAGTGACATGTCCTCCTACTTGGACTAGAGGACAAGTACAATATAGGATACCTTGGTTTATCCTTTAAATACATATTTTGACCAAGGAAAGATTAATTTCTAACATAAGGCTTTGTAGGTGTCATAAATGCTTCTAAGGGATTATAGGTTAAATTAATTGATCCTAATATATGTTCAAGGTCTTGGAGGCAAACAAATGGATCCTCTTATGTATTAATGGAATGTAAGATATATGAATAGGTCCCAGGACATCCTAAAATACATTAATGTGTATTGGGTATAGGTATCTTAAGATGTTGTAAGGGATGTATAAAGGTCCTAGAATGTCTTAAGGGGTCATATGTGTCATAAGAGGTCCTTATGGATTCTAGTATTTCTTAAGGGGTATTCAAGGTGACAATGGGTCCTTGTATGTATTAATGAAACATAAGATACATCAATGGATCCGAGGACATCCTAATATTATTTAATGGGCCTTGGGGATCCTAAGGTTTCATATTTGTTTTATGATTTCATAAGGGGTCTAGATAAGGGTCCTAGAATGTTAATGGGTCATAGGTGCAATAAGTGGTCCTAAGGAATCCTACATTACATTAATTGATCCTAGTATGTCTTAAGGTTTCTTTAGGGAAACAATGGGTCCTATGTGTCTTAAGATAGTGTAAGGGATGGATAAGGGTCCTAGAGTGTCTTAAGGGGTCATGGGTAACATAAGAAGTCCTAAGGGGTCATAGGTTACGTTAGTGGATCCTCATATCTATAAATTGAATCTAAGATACATAAATGTGTCCTGGGACAACTTAAGATATGTTAATGGGTCTTGAGGATCTGAAGGGGTCGTATGTGTCTAAAATGTCATAAGGGATGTATAATGGTCCAATAATGTTAACGGGTTGTAGGTTTGATAAGTGGTCTAAGGGATCTTACATTACATTAATTGATACTCGTATGTCTTAACGGTTCTTGCAGGCAACGATCGGTTCGCATATGTATTAACAAAAGCTAAGATAGATGAATGGGTCCTAGGACATTTTAAGATATAATAATGGGTTGTATGGGTCCTAAGGGGCTGTATGTGTCTTAAGATGTCATAAGTGATGTGTAAGGAACCTAGAATGTGTTATGGGGTTGTAGGTGTCATAACAAGTCCTAAGGGATCATAGGTTACATTAATTCATCCTAATATGTCTTAAGGAGCCTTGAGGGAAAAAAATGACTCCTTGTATGTATTAATAGAACCTAAAATACATCAATGGGTCCTAGGACATCTGAATATGTATTATAAGGTCTTGAGATTCCTAAGGGATCCTATGTGTCTTAATAGTCGTAAAGGAGGGATAAGGATACTAGAAACTTAGTACTACAATTTTATAACATGTTCTAACATACTACTATCATTTTATAAAATTTATCTTCTATTTTCTAAGATTTCTACAAACTAAAAATTATTTAAAACAAATAACTAGCTAATATTTACTAACTTTTCTTAAAATGCGTGTACTTGAGAGAGAGAGAGAGAGAGAGAGAGAGAGAGAGAGAGAGAGATTCCAAATATTTACTAACTTTAAAAGAAATTTAAAAAAAATATTTTTAATAATTTCTATAAGATCTTAATGTTTTCTAACATTTTCTAATATTTCTACAAAGGTTTCTAATGTTTTGTAAATATTTTCTAACATTTACTAACAAACTAGTACGATTTTCTATCATTTTCTAACATACTAAGTTACAATTTTATAAAATTTTCTAATATTCTACTACGTTTTTCTAATATTTTCTAATGTATACTAGAAGTTACAATTTTCTAATGTATACTAAGTTACAATTTTCTAATATTTTCTAATGTATACTAATTTGCAGTTTCCTAATATTTTCTAATGTATTCTAAGTTACGATTTTCTAACATTTGCTAACCTAACATTTATACTGTAGTTTTTAATGTTTTCTAACATTTTCTAATAGTTCTACTATGACTTTCTAACATTTTCTAACATTCTACTATTATTTTCTAACATATTCTAAAATTTAACTACAATTTTCTAACAATCATACAAACTAAATTTTTTTAAAACAAATAACTAACTAAAATAAATATAAAACATATAATTTACAATGAAAAATGAGAAAAATGTGCGTACCTGATACTACTAAGAATTTGAAGAGGTCAAAAAATATCAAAAGGTGTTGATGTCGTACTGGACATCACTTGTTTTCTCTAATCCCTAGGTGCACAAAATCAAAATAGTAAACAATGAAAATAAAATATGAAAGCCAAAAATTCATAAAGAAATCTAGCTAAAAGGGGCTTCGCATGAAGACCCCCTTCGTGTGAAGTACCCTATGTAGGGTACTTCACATGAAGTGGGGTCTTCATGCGAAGTACCCTACCCAGGGTACTTTGCATGAATAAAATCTTTCTCTTCACCTGAAGTACCCACTCGGAGTGAAGGCCCTAAAATTTACTTTTTTTAGAAACCTGATTTTCTTCGTCCCAAAAAGTAGGACACACTATTGCAATTTAATCCTGATATTTGCTTATAGAGATTTTGTCAGTGGGTTAGAGATTATTGGGGGCACTAGTCTTGGGTTTATCTTTCTACTATTGATGTCTCTCTTAAGGCTTAGATACTGGATCTGAATGTTTGGAAAGTGGACTCTACCAGGGAGGACAATTTGATTTGGGGGATGCCCCCTTCTAGAATCTTTTCTGTCCCCTTTGCCTTTGAGATTTTTTTGAAGCAGATGAATCCTCCTCACTTTTGGGCCTAGGTTTTTGATAAATGATTAATTCCTAAAATTAAAATTTTCTTTTGGCTCATTTTGTAGAACAAGATTTTTACTATTAATAATCTCCAAAAGAGAGCCATGATTCTTCCTAATAGATTTATTCTATGTATGAATGCTAAGGAGTCAGTTTACCACATGGCTATAGACTATCAGTACTCTTGGGAAGTTTGATTCCTCATTTTGTAATGTTGGAAGTTATACTAGTCTTTCTTGGACAATATGGAGAATTTCTCCACTCAATGGAGAAACGTTGAGGTTCCTATGGATAGGTTGTTGTGGAACATCATTTCTTCTCATTTTATTTGGAAACTGTGGAGAAAACATAATGACAGAGTGTTTAGAGACACTGCCCTACCTCTAGTGGTGATGGCCAAGAAGATTAAGAGAAGTATTAAGGAGAACTGTACTACCATGAATGGAGCTAAATAGGTGAAAAATGGAGCTTTAACAATGCATCTAACATTCCCCACTATTCATTTGACTTTTGAGTTGGAATTGAATAAATAATGTAAATCTAGAAATGCTTGAAATTATATAAGATAAGATACATACCTCATGATGGAATTAATTCTAGAAATACCTATTTTTTGATGCTTGTGTACAGTCTCAAGAAATTCTGCAACAAGATACGAGACCAAAAAACTGCAATAGAGAAAACCTAGAAAAATTTTGTCTCTTTGGAAGTAGGTTGACTTTGGCCCAAAAGGAGGGGCACAATCGTACCCCCCATTGAAGGTCGTTCTTGACCCAAAATAGCTCTGACAAAAATTTTGTTAGTGGATCTTGAAAGTTTGATGAAAAGGGTACTCAGATCTACATTTCAATTCTCAAAAAAACAACTGGATATATTTGAAAATGGTGTTTTGGGGTGTTTATATAAGGTTTTTCCTTAGTCAAACCCCCATTTTAGTGATCTCCACCTCCACAAATAGCTAATGCCAAGATCTAATCCTCTCGATTGAAACCCTAGCATGAATATGCATGAGAAATAAATATATAGATTTAAATAAGATAAGAAAGCATACCAAGCCCCCAAGGCTAAAGTACTCCTACCAAACTCATAATATGTAATTTATACCCCGTGATTGTATCTTTGAGTGCTTGAATATTGATAATGGTGGATCAAGGAAGAAAGGATCTCTCTTGCCCCAAATAGATGTTCACAATGGTGTGCTCACAAAAATGCTTGATATCAAAAATGGCTTGATCTTATATATCATCCTCTTGCAATCTTGCATATTCATTCGACCATTTATTTCTTTCTTGAGTCAATTATGTCTCCACTTGATGTCTTGATCCTCAAATTTCTTGGAGAAAATGAGGGCAAATCAGAGTCTTTATATAGAGGTTTCAAGGTGAGGCTGCTAGAGTAATGTGAGGACCCATATATCAAATTTCACCTTGAATTATGGTCCAATCACAATAACCAACTAAGGAGGGAAAATAATTAAATGAATTTCAAATTAAAAGCCTTCTGCATTCGGATCCGAAAGCCTGACATTGATTTTGGGGCCCTCTAGGACCAAAATTTGAAAAGGGGTATCAAATCTCGAAGGAGGTCAAATATGACCTTGACTCTAACCTAGGTTAGAGATGACCTCGAATCTGACCTAGGTCAAGGTCGACCTCAACCTTGACCCAGGGGTCCAAATCCTACCAGAATGAGAAATAGGAGGTCCCGGGGATGCCTAGAGACCTAAAAATGCAATCAGAACAAGGAAAAGTGCCAGAGAGAGGCACAAAATCCTATGATGAATATGATGAAGGCTAAGAGGACCTATTCCTAAGTCCTACCTAGAAAATAGAGCCATAGAGGAGGTAAATTAAGGAGAATCCTCGAGATCCTAACCCTAATTTCACCTAGAATGAAGGAATCAAGTTCAGAATGCATCCTAAATGCATGTCTATCATGAAAAATGCATTAAAAGAGGGTGCTAAACCTATCAAGATGGAAGTGCTTCCATTTTAAGATGATACATTTAACCCCCACTTTATCTTAGATATGACACTACATGAATATGCAAGCTAAAGAAAGAAAACATCATAGTATGTAAAAAGGATATAGCCAAGTCCTCAATGTAGAGATCCTGCAAAAAAATTTTAGAACCTGCAACACACAAGGTTAATTAAAATCACAAATCACCTAGATCTTACTAAATGATAGTTTGAGATGTGCATAAAGCCCCTTATGCCCCCCTGTTTCAACTTTCTACTTCTGAAGGGTGAAACAGGGTAATCAGGACAACTCTATACACTAGATATGGAATTTTCTGAAAAGTCCTTTTGTAAAAAAATTAGAAGGATTCCTACCCTTCCTAAATTGGTTTAATAAGTTAGGTATCTGAATCACAATTCCAACGCCACTGACAACACTAAAAATGGAGTTACCAAACTCAAGTTATGATGAAAAGTGTGAATGTCTATCTAGATGCATAAAAAGGGAAATCTGAGTTTACCATGAGTAAACCCTAAAAGAAACCCTAAAAAAATCCAAATTCTAATTGTAAATAAGTAAAAGGAAGACATAATTACTCATTCTTACCATTTTTAGATTCGAAAAGAGGAAGCAAGATGCCAAGGAGAGAAGAACTTTAAGCGATGTGCATGGAGGTTTTGAGATAGTGCCTAGCTACTGGACGGTCACTTCCTAATGTGAGTTTGTTGTTGTTTGTTCCTGTACTCTCCAAATTATTGATTTCTATTGGTAAGGTTGACCTTGACCCTTAAATGTTGACCATGACCTAATCAGGTCGACATGAACTGGAAGGTCTCCACCTATTCTGGGATGAGGTCAACCTTGACCCAACAAGGTTGACCCTAACCCAAGAAAGTTGACCTTGACCCAAGAAGGTCGACCTTGACCTATCTAAGGTCAAACTTGACCTAGTCAAGTTGGATTTGCAGATTTGATGATGTAGAATGCTGATATGATGTTTGTTTGTGCTTATGGGTAAAGGCACAAAGCTGTGTCATGTTTCAGGACAACTTATCGGCATAGCTGAATTTGAGTATTTCTAACTAAAATTATTTTTTGTCAAACATATGGTCTAGCTAGATTCATTCTAGCTAAGTTAGATAAGTTCTTCACCTTTTCCAATTTGAAATATCTATTAAATGCATGTTTTTATAACAATTACTAAAGAAATAAAATTATTTCAGAAAAGCGATGTTTCAATAAATCTTACTCTTTTTAATGATATTTTTTTTCAAATATAAAAATACCCTTTTTTAGAGCATAGAGTCAAGATTATCATCATATAATTTTTATAATATTTTAATTAGATTTAATATATTATAATTTCAAAATACTCCAAGTAGGTATTTTAACATTCGAGAACAAGATGCTTCAAAAATAGAAAAACATAGTAAATCTTATCAAAAAAATTGAAAATTTATATTTAACACTAGAGGAGAGAGTTATCTTGAAGAGTGTGTAATTTGTTTTCTAAATGGTGTAGATTTGATAGGGGAAATTTGGTGCAAGATGAAAACTGTCGATTTCAAGTATGTTCGACTTTGAGTAGTTATATTAGAGAAAATATACATTGAAAACTATTTTTTCTTCTTTTCTGCACTAGCTATACATTTTATCTATGACATATTTTGAAATCAAAGGAAAAAAAGAGTATTTGCATATACTTTTTTGTTGCAAACAAGACCCTCATTTTTCAGCATTTTTCAGCAAGTAAAAAATGGACTTCAAAATTTTAAAAACTATGTGAATTCTTGTTCAAAAAAAATTTAAAAAATTATAGGCATAAACTTCATCCACTTTTACACATTTCATTAGTTTACATCATCTCCAAATTTTAAACATAAATGCCATTTTTATGTCATTAAAGTTAAAAAATTTGTGTGTTGTTGACCTTTTCCTTTATAAAAGTGTGACATAGCTTTGTACTTTTACCCTTATAGGATGCGGTTTGTCAAGAGCATCCCTTTGGAGAGTTGCCATTGATCATCAGAAGGAGACTATTTGAGCTCAGTAAGGATGAGATGCAGCTGCTAAGAGACATAGGACTATACTAGGTAATAGTCCTAGCACATATTAGGCTACACTGAACCATGCTATCGGCTCTGATAGAGAGGTGGGATGAGGATACATGCTCCTTCCATCTTCCCTTAGGAGAGATTATAGTGACACTAGAGGATGTCTACAGGATCTTGCAGCTTCCAGTCTGAGGTTAGACTATCAAACCTAGAGCATAGCGATTTTGAGAGGAGATCCTTGCAGATAAAGAGTATTTCTTGGGATGGGTTCCACAAATGCGAACTCGATCAGATCAGGTCCTTTTGTTATCCATACTGTTAGGCCCTACACCTTTGGTACGAAGAGTGATGCTTTATATAGTATCCTTGGTTGTGTTACCCAACTCAAAGGGTACCATATTTTCTACACCTCTTACCCATCTTATATAGAGGATAGAGAATGAGAGGACTATGTTCTCATGGGGTCGCAACATGTTAGCCCAGTGATACCATGATCTATGTCAACTAGTGAGACACTAAAGAGAGAGTCTTTCGGTATGCACACTCTTGCAGATTTGGCTATTTGAGCATTTTTCATGTACACATCCATAGGCTGTTCCAATGATGGTAGATGCGAGTACACTAAGAGTCTTGGCCTATCCCTTGGGAGATGCCTAGAAGTTTGGAGATATCCTCTATTGGAGGGTATGTCTAGACCGCATTTCGGGCACATATGTGATATGGAGACCCTATTGCCAAATGATAGAGTGGTGGAATACATGATTCTAGATGAGACATTCATAGCGGTAGAAGCTGCTAGAGGGTCATTAGAATCATATAGTGATTCCATACTATTATGATCAGGTGATGAGACACTTTGGCCTATTATAGGGAGTCCCTAGAGTAGTACCTCATTATGTACATCCAATGAGGTACTATCAGAGACCCAATGCCATATGCTGACCATCAATAGAAGACATAGAGGATAGTGATGCAGATGAGACAAAGGATATAGAGGTACCATCATATGTGACCTATTCAGGCATGAGCTGAGATTACATCAGGTACTGGAGTCTACAGGGGACCCACCCCATCTTCCTTAAGGATTATCCTACAGGTGATCCAGGTCTTTTAGAGAGGACACACTAGGATAGTGGTACAATAGAGGAGGATGAGGATCTCAGAGATGAGGATAGGAAAATCCCTAAGGGAGATCCCATGGAGGAGAGAGTAGAAGAGAGAGAGTAGAGGAGATGCCCCTAGCTAGTGATACTAGTGCAGATGTACATATTTTTCATGCATCACCACTAAGATCATCACGGCCTCCATGCAGCCACATAGAGACACTAATAGTGAAGCCTAGACATAGCGAGTGTGGAGAGATTAATCACTCTATGCCCCCACCATCTAGACCCTTTAGTGACATCTAGGAGGGAGACCCAGGTATGGAATATGAGTTTTGATAAAATATGTAGTTTGAGTTGAAAAACTACCAAATTGATAAATGTAATTTCATTCTGCAACTAGCGTAGCAGATTGGAGGAGCTTTGTATCCAAGATTTTGAAGGATACATTTATATCCTAATGACTACCAATGAGCAAGCAAGAATCCTCTCTTGGCAACAGAGATCCCTACAGGCATGCTGATATCTTTGCATGTATCCAATGAGAGCTGAGGATGTGTAGAGAAAGGGAGGAGAAGCTGATAGCTGACTTACAGAGTACCTGAGGGTGTTAGCATGGTATGAGCATATTGAGGAGCCACACATGGACACATAGATCTACATCTTCCTATCATAGGCCAGAGAGATCCGGAAGCCATCGACCATCAGAGCGCAGTGTTAGACGTAGTGATAAATAGGGCCATGGGCCACATATGTATCAGAACTTGAAAAACTTTTGATGAATGAAAAAATTTCTCTACTAATTAGTTCTATGTTTGATTAGTATTCTTTCATCAACATAAAAATTAACAAAATGAAAGAAGGTGCATTAATATATTCAATATGTAATTTTGCTAGAATTACATAACCTATAAAACAAACTTTGTAAGGAATACATAAATGCAGAAGGAAATAATGAATGAAATTAAGGATAATAACGTTTGAGATTCATAATATTAATAGGTTCCTTAAAAGAAACACCATCCATATCAACAAGTTTGTAAGCACCTAAACCAAAGTCTTCAATGATAACAAAAGGTCCAAGCCAATTAGGGTTAAACTTTCCTTTTTCACCAGGTAAAGCATTCACATTTTGTTGATTCTCATATAAGACTAAATCACCAACCAAAAATGTTCATTCAATTACCTTATGATTATATTGCTTCTGTAGAGATTTATGATAAGCTTTTATATGTTCTAATGCATGTATTTGTTGTTCATCCAACATTTCTAGCTCTTGTAAGCGTTGTTCACGAAAAGTATCTTTGTCAATTATCCCATGAAATGAAACATGTAGAGAAGGTATTTATAAAACCAAAGGCATAAGAGCATCAGTACCATAGAAAATATTGTAAGGAGAAGTACTTGTGGCAATACAAACACTAGTCCTATAAGCCCATAAAGCATAAGTCAGTTGAGTATGCCAATCTTTCGCATGCTTACTATTTTTCTCATAATTTGTTCAATGATTTTATTTGATGCTTTAGCTTGTCCATTAGATTGAGGATAATAAGGAGTTGAAAATCTATGTTGAATTTGATATTTCTCCAAGAATTTTGTGACTTCTTTGTTTTTAAAAGAGGTACCATTATCCAAAACTATTGTTGAAGGTATACCAAATCATGTTATAATATTGTTAAGGATGAAATCACAAATAACATCTGTAGTCATTGAATGAAGAGGGATAGCTTCAACACACTTCATGAAGTAATCTGTAGCAGTCAAGATGTAAGTATGTCCTTGAGAAGAAGTTGGTGAGATTTTTCCAATAAGGTCAAAATCCCAAATACTAAAAGGCCATGGAGAAACTTGATTACAAAGCTCACAAGCAGGAGCATGAATCAAGTTACTATGTTGTTGACATGAGGACATTTCTTAAGAAATATTAAAGAATCTTGTTCCATTGTTTTCCAATAATATCCCATTCTAAGAAATTTATTAACCAAGGATTTTCCACCAAAATGTCCCCTACAAGAACTAGAATGAGCTTCTGCCAAAGCTATGGGGATTTCAGTTCTATTGAGACATCTTAATAGTAATCCTTCATAAGAGCATTTGTAAAGCATATCTCCTAGAATGATGTAACACACTGCAAGGTTCCTAATATGATTATGCATGTTCCTTATTCTTGATTCAGGAAAAGTACCATCTTTCAAAAAATGGAAAATATGAGAGTACCAATCATCCAAATGCAAATTAAAACAATCAGAGGTAACATTTTTAGAAATTGCATGGATTTTAAGATTTTTTATAGTAAATTGAAAGTTTTCAGCATTATTCTCAAGACACACCATAGAAGCTATTCTTTCCATGGCGTCTGCATGGCGATTATCTTTCCTAGGTAAGCTTTGAATCGTATAAGAGGAGAATTGAAAAAGCACATCAAGAGATAAATCTCTATATTGTGTCATTTTATCATTCTTAGTCTGATAACCTCCTTTAATTTGTTCAACAATCAATTGTGAGTCTCCATATATTTGCAAGTGTTTGACATTAAGGGATGAAGCTTCTTGTAGGCCAACTATAAGAGCTTCATACTCCATAATTTTATTAGTACAAGGAAAGGTAAATTTGTATGATAAAGGGGTAAGTTTTTTTGTAGGAGGAATTTGAATAATACCAACACCAGAACCTGTCTTACATTTAGACCCATCAAAATATAATTCCCAAATATCATCCTATTGAATAGCAACAATATTGTCATTAGGGAATTCCAGTAAGTAGAACATGTATCTGGATGATGACAAGGAGCTTTAGCTAAATAATTTATTAAATCCCATCCCTTAATAGACTTCTGAGAAATTAAATTAAGATCAAATTCTATAAGTAACATCACCCACTTTGCCAAATGGCCAGAGAGATCAGTTTGTGAGAAAAGATGTTTCAAAGGATCAAAATTAACAATCACATTAACTTCAGCATTTATAAGATAATCCCTGAGTTTCTGACATGCATAAACTACAACTAAACATTGTCTTTCCAAATCTGTGTATCTTGTTTCATAATCAAGTAAAGTCTGAATAATGTAGTACACAGGTCTTTCCTTACCATTATTATCATTTTGAGCTAACAACGCACTCACAACTTTCAGAGTTGCTGAAGTATACAAATGAAGTGGTTTATCAAATTTAGCTAGTTGCAAGATATGATGATTTGCAAGATACTCCATAAATTTCTCAAAAGTTTGTTTACATTAATAATTCCAAGAGAAAGTGGTATCCTTTCTAAAGAAGGAAGTAAAAGGAATAGTTTGATCAGCTAAATTAGAAATAAAGTGACGAATAGCTTGTATTTTTCCTTGTAAACTCTTTAACTGAGAAATATTCTTAGGAGGAGGCATATTAACAATAGCTTCAATCTTTTCAGTAGCTACTTTTATACCTCTCTTAGAGATTATAAATCCTAATAATTTACCAGAATTCACTCCAAACGCACATTTCTTAGGATTCAATCTCATGTTGTAACTTCTAATCCTTTCAAATATTTGTCGTAAAATAGTAACATGATGTTCTCTTTGTATATATTTTGCTAAGATATCATCTAGATAATCTTCAAGAATCTTATGAATGTAATCATGAAAAATCAAAGTCATAGCTCATTGACAAGTTGCTCCTGCATTTTTTAATCCAAAAGGCATCATGACCCAACAAAATGTTCCCCAAGGTGTTATAAATAGATTCTTAAATTGATCTTTAGGAGGTATAAATATTTGATTATATCCCAAAAAACCATCCATAAAAGATAACAAGGCATGGCCCACTGTTGAATCCACAATCATATCAATGTTAGGTAATGGGAAATCATCTTTTAAGGATGCCTTGTTTAAATCTCTAAAGTCAATACACATCCTTATCTTATTTTCTCCTTTTGAAATAGGCACAATGTTTGAAATCCAATCTGATTAATCAGAAGAATGGATAAATCTAGAATCCAATAACTTTTCAATTTCTATTTTAACCAACAAAGAAATTCGTGGATTCATTTTTTGAATTTTCTGCTTCACAGATTTCATATTTGGTTTTAAAACAATGTTATGAGTAACAATATTAGAATCTATACTTGGCATATCTGAATATGTCCAAGAAAAAATGTCCTTAAATTCAAGTAAAAGGGAAACCAACTGATCATGTTCATCCTGATTCAAACATTTCCCAATCTTTATCATCTTTTCAGTGTCATTCTCATCCATTTGAATATCAATAGTCTCAGTTATTAACAAATCACTTCATATCAAAGGATCCATCAGTAACAGGAGAATATCTTGTTCATCATGTTCCCCAAAGTAAGCACCAGTATTTAAACAATAAGGCTTTCGTCATTTGTGATGAAACTTAGGTAAATCTTCATAAACCTGTAAAAATTCCATTAAGGTTTCATCTTCAGGAAAAATATCCAAAGTAGGTGCTTGATTAATGTCAATAAGGAGTGGATTAACTAATTTCAACTATCCACTACATATATAATTAACATTAAGAGGAAAATTTGATGGTTGTCTATAAGGATTGAATCCTAATCCATATGTATGATCATAAATTTCATTATCTAAAGGTACTTGTATACCTTGTTCATATTTACCACATCCTTTCCCATTAAATACTGATTTCTTAAGAAAATGATAACCAGAACCTTATCTATCAGTCATATTAGATGGAGTCCAAGGAGTGGCATATGTCACAATAAAAGCCTCATATGGAGTCCAAGGAGCCTAATCAAAGAATTCAAAATAAGAATCATACATGTTGAATACAAAGCAATTCTAAAAGCATAGAAATGTAAATCTTTTTGTATTTTTAAAAGCTTTTTGCAACTTTTTGGTATTTTTGAAATATAAATGAAAGAAAGGTATAAATGCAAGAAATTTAATCTTATAAGCATGCAAGATTTAAATCTAACACCAAAAAGAAAGAGTTTTCGTAAACAGATTCACAAAAATGAATAGGTGAAAAATGGAGCTTTAACAATGCATCTAACATTCCCCACTAATAATGGTATGCTTTAAATGTGAGTCTAAGATCACTTGATGTATTGATCCTTGATGTCTTGATCCTCAAATTTCTTGATGAAAATGAGGGCAAATGTGAGTCTTTATATAGAGGCTTCAAGGTGAGGCTACTAGAAGCTTTAACAATGCATCTAACATTCCCCATTTGAGGAAAAGAATAAAATTCCCCATTTGAGCTTTAACAATGCATCTAACATTCCCCATTTGAGGAAAATAATTAAATTAATTTCAAATTAAAACCCTTTCATATTCAGATCTGAAAGCCCGACATTAATTTTGGGGCCCTCCAGGACCAAAATTTGAAAAAGGGATCAAATCTCGAATGAGGTCAAAGATGACCTTGACTCTGACCTAGGTTAGGATCGACCTCAACCTTGACCCAAGGGTGCATATCCTACCATAATGAGAAATAGGAGGTCCCAGGGATGCCCAGAGACCTAGAAATGATATTAGAATAGGGCAAAGTGCTAGAGAGAGGCACAAAATCCTATGATGAATATGATGAAGCTAGGAGGACCTATACCTAAGTCCTACCTATAAAATAGAGCCATAGATGAGGGAAATTAAGGATAATCCTTGGGATCCTAACCCTAATTTCACCTAGAATGAAGAAATCAAGTGTAGAATGCATCCTAAATTCAAGTCTATCATGATAAATGCATTAAAAGAGGGTGCTAAACATATCAAGATGGAAGTGATTCCATTTTAAGATGATACAAGAGCTAAGCTATATTTTTACACTGGAGTTAATCCTTCTGGAACCAAAGTGAACTCCTCTTCCCAATGGGAGAATGCCATCTAGCTTTCCCCCCCTCCTGACTGGATCAAAGCTAATTTTGACAGTGTAGTGAAGGGTAACCTGGGGCCTATTGGCTCTAGCAAGATTATTTGGGATGACATCACTAATTGTCTTACTGTTGTGGTGCTCCCTATTGGTGTCCAGACCAATCATGTGGTAGAGGCTATGGCTCTCCTTCAAACTTTAAAAATAATAAAAGATGACATGCCTTCGAATGTATGGATTGAAGGTGACTCTATGAACATTTTAAACTATATCAAAGGGGTAACTAATCCATCATATTCTATTAAGTAAATTATAGAGGAGGCTTGGATTATCATTAATTCCTTTAAGCAGGTTATTATTTCTCATAACTTCAGGGAGGCTAATAGTATTGTGGATGCATTGGCTAACATCACTGTTAGGGCCAAGGACATCATGAATTGGTATGGATGAAATGATTTGACTCTCAATTTGAAGGCCAAGTTGGTGTTTGATATGGCTCACAACAAAAGAGGATTTTGGGGTATCTTAGAAAGCTATGATGAAAAGATGCAAGTTAATTAAAGCAGTTATAAGGGATACAAAAAGTCTCAACTTTTCTAAGATGGCTGAGTGTAGACACGTGTATATTAGCATGGTGTTCAATTTGAAGTCTACCATTGTTTTCTATATTTTTATTATCTTTGACATTTTTGTTGAGAGTCTATTCTTTGGGATCATTATGGGTGGAGGGCTTGACCACAGGGAGCCAAAGAATTGCAAAAAAAGGAATAATAAGACTAAGGTCTGGGACAAGCGTAGGAAGAGAGCACTCACCATGTACATGGAACACCTTCATGGGTTCAAAGAAGATGTCATGACGGCTTTCATTGAGAGCTCGAAGGATGGCACTATGACTATTGGGGGAATGACAATGAAAATCACCAAGGAACTTATTAAAGACGTGTTTGGATTGAACACCACGGGCATGAATTTCTATAGAGACAAGAAGATCTCCCAACATGTGATTTAGCATTTCCATAAAGACAAGGAAGAGGACGAGTGCTTGGTGAAGGACTCTAGTGGCTATTATGATGTGGACTCTCTCAAGGAGATCTAGGTGAAGGTTATGACTCCTATTATGGAGTGAATCATTCTGGATGAAAGGTATAAGAATTCTCACTCCTATCATGTTGTCTACTTTTTCATTTTAGACTTAAGGTTAGGGTTTCTCTCCTATTTTTTCTATTGCAGTCCCTTCACCATAGCATAATTGATCATAGGAAGAAAGTGAGAAAGCCCATTTTGCATGAGGGTCTTATCCTTTTAATTGTGGAATATATTAAGAAAGTTTCTGTTAGTATCCCTATTATCCCCTCACCTAGGGACTCTAATTTTTCCAAGACTTTGGGTGAATAGATTAGGGAGGGTGCAAGTAAAGAGTAGATGACAATGGGTAAAAACTTGAAATTTAAAAAGAAGGATGGCATGGAAACTAATTTTGAAGGTGACAGTGTTGATGGTTATAGGATTACTGAAAGTTCTCCCTACACCTAGTCTAATGAGGAAATCAAATACTCCCTATCAATGTCAGTTAGTGATTTTGGTGAGGAAGAGGAGAAGGATGAGTATGCCAATGAAGCCAAGGAAAAATTTGATGACCCTAAAGCCAAGGATAAATATGTGGATGTGGGTAGTTAGATGGTCCCCATTCTGGTTAATTATGCTATCTCTGAGGAACATGATGTTCCCATTTCCCCCAAGTTTGAAATTGTCATTAAGGTGCAATCAGATAGGAAGGAGGATAATGAGATTCCCATTTTGGAGTTTGATGAGAAGGGTAATAACCCTTCTAGATCTAGGAACATTTCCTTTGTGAAAATGGTTGACATGCAGGAATGAAATGTTCATTTCCTTAAAGAGGACATGGATGAAAAGATTAATCCCCCTTTCGGTGTCCTCCAAATGGTGAAGGTGATGTCAATGTATTCCTTCCACCTCATGAAATGGGTTTTCCAAGAAATTAAAATCCTCAATCTTAGATTATGCTCCCTCTCTATCAAAGTTGATCTTCTTTAGGGGAATCTAGATACAGGGTCAGCATAGATGAAAGTTTGAAAGGACAGAGAGGATGAGAAAGAAATGAAGGATATGTGGGACATAGTAGAAAATTTGAAGAACACTCTTAAGAAGCATATGCTAGACAATAACCCTTTTATGGGTTCTACGATGGAGTTCTTCAATACCATCAATTTTGAGCTCGATTTTGGGTCTCTGACTATGAAGCTTGAAGATGACAAAGATGATGTAGGTGATGTAGGTCGAGGAAAGTGTACATGGTTTGTAAAAAAGAAGAAGATCCATGACAGGATCTTGGAGCTTTGAGATTTTAATGCAGCCATCAAGAAGGTGTCTAAGGCTAAGAAAGAGAAAGAGGGAACTCTTCTAGAGTTCTCCTAGGTCTTGATGTTCCCCTGTTTCTATGTTGGTTTAGTTTTATGTTTTCTGTTGCTAGGCATTGTTGTTGGTTTCTACTTTTTTGGTTTTTTGTGCTGGTTCTAAGTTTAGCGGGTTGGTTTGCAGTCATGTTTTAGTTCTGTGGGCTTAATGTCTTTTCCTATTTTGTAAGTATTGTAAGGGATTTTAGGTCCTCCTAAAACCTATTTTTACTAGCAATCAAAATCAATTAAAATACAATTAAACATTTAGTGATTTTCATAAGAAAAATTTTCTTTGTTACCATAATTCTACTAATAAGGAGATTTCTTTCATTGCATCTTAAACAACAAAAATAGAGAGGATAAATAAATAGATTTCATAGCCTTTCAAAAAGAATAATTCAATGCTAAAATGGAGCAAGATAATAGAAGTTGGCTTAGTGCATTGTAAATTTTGCATATTTCATGATTTTTGTATTACTTGTTGAACATTAGAACTCTAAGAAAAATTAATACATAACATTAAATAAAATCTGCATGAAAACAACATGATAACCATGGGAGGTGAGACTAGGACATTTCATAAGGTACTTGCACACTCATCTTTGATTCTTAAGGATTGTCAATCTAATCTTTTAGTACCGAAAACTGAAGTAGATTACAACTACCTTGGTGAAAATATTTGCAAGTTTTTATCATCTACTAATAATTCTACTTCCTCTCTTTGCACCAAATTTTAGATGAAATGATAATTCAAATAAAAAAAAATCCTAATATGATGGATTCGATTCTTTACTAATTTGATAGCACTCACATTGTCACAAAAAATATTGTAGGTTGAATTTTATTTCTCCTATTTCTTCATGAGATTTTATAAGACAAAGAGCTTGCACACCACATGAAGTGAATTGTACATACTTTTCTTGTGGGTAGAAATAAAACATGATTTTCTTTTTTTGAGATCCATCTAATCAAACTAAAAGAATAAGAGAAACAATTTCTAGGGTAAGTGCAATAAATTGAGTTCACTTATAGTGGAAGTTTCATACTTATCCAAATTCTTGAAATAACACTCAAAACAAAGGGGTCTTACATAGAATGAACATGGTCCCATTTAGCTTCGAGACCCCAAGCCTAAAATTTTGGAAACAAGATATTGTTTCAAAAAAAAAATAACTTTTTAAGAAAACCTTCCCTCAAGTCATTTATCCATTATTTTAAAAAAAGGCAAACATGGTTGCATTTACTAAATTCAATCTCCTTTCTAAAAAATGAATTCTCAAGCACACTTTTGGAATTTTATTTTAGTTTGGAGAGAGACTTGGGTGGTCAAATTATAGACTTGGACCTGGCTTGACCTACAATTTGAAGGTCATGCCAGTGTCCATTCAAAATACAAAATTTAGACATGGGTATGTGCAGGATCATGGTATACCAAACTATGGCCTTAACTAGCAATGAAAAATTAGAAAATTGGGGTTAGTCAAGTTGATGTAAAAGGTTGAACATCTTATGAACCTTATGTAAAAAATTTGTAAGAGTAGAATCTATAGGAAATTGAATGTAGTTTCTAAACTACTAGCCCTTGTTTGAAATTTTTACTGTCTAATTGTTCAAAATTTTAGATTTCAATGCTGTTCTACAAAAATTTTAGGGAAAAGATAAAGATTACATGTATGTCTGACCACCTTAATAACAATCAAATGATGATATATTTTCCCAAGATTCTAGATATAAGTAGTAGACTCATGCCTCGATGTGACACATATTTTTTTATAATTTTTGGTCAAATAAATAATTAATTATGAATTTTCTGCTACAACTTTTTCAGAATAAAAAAATCTTATGTCTGACCACCTTAACTAATTAAAAATTTTACCAAATTCAAAACTTTTTTTTTCTTATAGTAGCCGAAGCATAAAATGTGACACATGTTTCAGATTAAAAAAATGTTAAATAGTTTGAAAGTTATAGTTGTTTTACAATCAGTATGTCAATTACAACTTTAAAGATAGCTCAATTGAAAAATAAGAAATAATTACTTACTGAACTCAAAATTTGACAACAATTATATTGATGGAAAGCTAACAATGTCTTTAAGAAACCCTTTTCATTTCATCAATTTCGGGTGAAAAAATAGTCGTCAGCTACATGGTCAAAGTCTCGATATCAAGAACTATCTCCTAAAACATGCCTAAAGGGTTGACCACCCACATTTGGTAATGCCCAAGAAAATACAAAGCCTAATTGGATAAAACCGGATATCTGATATTTTTGGATATCTGATAATATCGAATATCTGAAAAATCCTGCCTATTTTGAAATTTCAATTGCCCCACTTTTCCAAAATTCAAGTTTCATAATAAATGTATTGTTTTAATAGTCTTATTAATTGTGTTATATTAAGTTGTATTCTTTTTATGTTAATATTAATTGAAGTTTCATGTTAAATTATATTTTTTTTATGTTAATATTAATTTCATTTTAAATATTAATATTAAATAATAATAGCATAGCATTAATATTATAATATAAATTTTTATATTAGTATGTATTATATTATTTGATATACAAAATGATTTCAAAAAATACATGCACAGTTGATTTGAAGACAGATAGTTTCAGCCCAAATCCTCTTGAAAGTATCCAGCACAGGGTTTTTGTACAAACTCCTTGTAATTTCAGCGGTCTAACTATACTGAATAAGTAGATGTCAATGGAGTTCCCCTTGATTAAAAACAATCAATTTATTTTTTAACTCTCAAAAAGAAATTTCACACAGATGTAGAACCACCGTACGCTCATCATCTATTCTAGAAACTAACAATGCCATAAAAATTTATGTAAGAACATTTAAGGTACATTTTCCACAAAAAGGTATATGAAACCTTTAAATATACATTAAAAAGTGGAGGTGAAGGCTCTAGATTTGAGAGAGAGAGGGGGCAAAGGGGAGAGAGTAGGAGAGAGAGAGTATGAGAGAGAGAATAGGAAGGGGAGAGAGAGAGAGAGAGAGAGAGAGAGAGAGAGAGAGAGAGAGAGAGAGAGAGAGAGAGAGAGATGTTAGAATAACTGAGAGGGGGGTGAATTAGTTAATCACTATCCCAATACAAAATGTATAATCCAAAAAATAAATACTTCAACTTTTGTTGCTCAGTAACTTAAAATACTTTTACTGTCTGTGCATTTACCGATTACCAGTCTAAAACATATAGTAGTTACTAATCAAATCAAATATGCAACATGAAAATATGACATCAAACAAATATCACAATCAACACATAACATAAGAGATTTAACGTGGAAACCCTGTGAAGGGAAAAACCACTTGGGACCGGCAACCCAAAATATTCACTCTTCTGAAGTGAAGTCAGTGAAGACCCAACCCTATTAAAGGTTACAAACACACTGTTAGGTGTGACCTTGTTAGAGGATTTAAGACCAACCATTGTCATCCAACCAATAGTCACTCTGGGGTTGACAGGATAACAATGTTCATTCTATGAATGATACATAATAAGACTTTCTTAGTTCACTCGGTTAAGAGATTTGATTGTGTACAATGGTTAAATATGTAACAGTTAGTGATATGACATATTACAACTTCAATTGCAGATATAGAGATCAATATTTAGCTCATACAAATCATTCTGATCAATGTAACATTTTTTATTCAACAATATATCAACTTATTGTCCATCGGTAATTACTCTCTATTGCTCAGTAATAGTCTACAGTACGGTTCTCCTTAACCAGTATGATCAGAATGCATGAAAACTTGTTCACATGATGATTTTGTAGTTTTCTTTTCTTCCGGTATCACATTCCACTTATGAAATGTCCAGTCTTTTATATAGACATGTAAACCATTTTCTTCTACTCCATTAGATTTTGCCGCTTAAACATCTTCATTGATTTTTTCACTTAAGCATACCTTGGTACTTGTGTCAATAACATGTTTGATTCTCATCCTTTAGATCTTTCCTAATTTTTTTTAGCCATCGATTTGTGTAACAAATATTATCTGTTACCTCAAAATCATACACTTTCCAGCTCATCAATCTTGTCAGCTAAGCTAGTCATTTAGTTCCTCTGTTCTGCTCAGTTAACAAAGAAATGTGTCGGTGAACACAAGCTCAATTTACACTGTGCTCGGTATACACTACACTCCGTCAGTGTATTTTGAAACGCTTCATCAACCGACAACACTGCTTTGTGTCTTTCAACTCTTTTCCTCATCATAGATGAATGCAACATAATCAAGTCAATAACATAAGGTCATAGACTCATTAGCAAGTTACTCAATGTATTCTTTATCCTCATCTATCATATCCATCTTCCTCATGTAGATATTTATGTTCTTCATCTCTTTCACTCCTTTTCTATAGATGTTTCACTATAGTAACTTACAAGATAAGGGTTGTCAAACTAGTTGACATCAATGGAAACATAATATTGATTTAATCATCTTACATATCTAATCAATCATCTTGGTGATCTAAAATCACAAATTATTCAATCAGGTTCTAAATCAATTGTAGTTCATCAATCTCTCCCTTTGGCATTGATGGCAACTCAAGTAATATGAAATATACCATACACATACCAAACATATATTCTACAACTCTGTGAACAAATGTTGTACAAGCTCTCCCTAGCTTAATATGTTTAATCACTACATTACTCAAAAACATTACAAATGTAACTTTGACATTTTGTAGATAAGATCTTTTCATCTCTCGGTAACTAATCTTTAGTGCTCTCCCTTTCTTCAATTTTGTCTCTCCCTTAGATATTTCTCATCAGTGCCAATTGTTTCATATTGTTTATCTCTCCCTTTGATAACAATGCCAAAGAAAACAAATAAACATACAACTCTTCAGTAGCCAATTAAATCTCCATTGTCCAATGCATTCTCTATATCTTTGTATACTGATATGCCAATATGTTCCAGTTCTCCAACTTTTCACAACCTTAGACATGATCCAAAGTGTGAACTATGCTGCATCAACATGAATGATCTTCTAATAAGATTAGGCTGATGAAACATCTAGATCACATTAGTGATTGGTAGATAGGGGATGGACCCCAAGTCTAGTCCTTAAGTACTCAAATATATCCTTCGGTAGAGCTTTTGTAAATATGTCTGCAAGTTGTTCTTTTGATGTAACAAAATATAGCTTAACTTTCTTCTCTTGTACTTGTTCTCTCAAGTAGTGATACTTAATTGATATATGCTTTGTTTTAGAGTGCATCACTGGATTCTTTGAAATGTTTATTGCACTTGTGTTATCATAGTATATAATCACTGGCTCAGTGATTATCTCATTCATACCTTCCAATACTTACTTAATATATACAATATTTGAATAGTTTATAGCAGTAGCAACATACTCTACTTTAGCTGTAGACTGAGAAATACAAGCCTACTTCTTACTTGTCCATGTAACAAGTCTTTAACCAAAGAAAAATGTTCCTTCGGTGGTACTTTTTCTATCATCCACATTTCCAGCCCAATCAACATCAGTGTATACCTTCAATTCAAACTTGGCTTCCTTAGGATACCATAATTCATAATTCTCTATTTTCTTTAGGTATCTTAAGATTCTTTTAGTAGCAATCATGTGTGATTCTCTAGGATTAGCAGAAAATATAGCAACTATTCCCACAACATGTGCTATATTTGGTCTACTATGTACTACATACATTAACTTACCAATCATAGATCGGTAAAATGTCTGATTTACCTCTATAGTTTCATCTTCCTTGGTTAGTTTACATCCAGTAGCCATTGGTGTTCCCATAGGTTTAGCATCTTCCATGCTAAATGTTTTCAATACTTCCTTGATATATTTGGATTGTGAGATGAATATACCATCATTCTGCTAAATCACTTGTAGTCCTAGAAAGAACTTAATCTCTTCGAACATAGACATCTCAAATTCATTCCTCATTTCATTAGAAAAATATTTACAGATTTGATCTTGACCTCCAAAAATAATATCATCCACAAATATCTCAGTAGTAAGAATAGTATCACCAATATATCCTTTCATATACAAATTATTGTTCTCACTTGTTCTTACAAATCCTATACTTAACAAATAAGTATGCAACCTCTCATACCAGGCTCTTAATGCTTGCTTCAAACCATATAAATCTTTATGTAATCTACATACCATATCTTTCTTTTCTGGATCAACAAACCCTTCAGGTTGTTCTATGTAGACTTCTTCTTCAAGTATTCCATTCAGAATTGCTAAATTGAAATCCATTTGATAAACTTTGAATTTCTTGTGTGCAGCATATGAAAGTAGCATTCTAACTCCTTCCAATCTAGCAACAGGTGAAAATGTTTCACCATAATCAATTCCTTCCTCCTGTGCATATCCTTTACATACCAATCTAGCTTCAATACTTGTTACTTCTCCATTCTCATTATGCTTGTTCCTAAATATCCACTTAGTACCGATAACATTCTTATCTTTAGGTTGGGGTACTAAGGTCCAAGTTTTGTTCTTCTCTATTTTCTCTATTTCTTCTTTCATTGCATTAACCCATTCATCATTTTCTAATACAAATTTTACATTTTTTGATTCATAATCACAAACTAGACATGTACCTTGTCTTGCTTTGCTCCTTGTTTGCATGCCAGCTTGTCTGTCTCTAATAATTTGTCTTAGTATGATGTCTCCTAACAAATCTTGCTAGTACTTTGTCTATTCTTTCTTGTTCATCCTGTGCAGGTTCATTTTCTTGCTCGGTAGGTCCATCATGCTCATCGATTTCTCTTTCTTGTTCCTCGGTATTATTTTCCTATTGATTGGTTATCACAAACTGTGACTTCGGTAGATACTTTGGTTGTTCAATGTAAGTAAATCTACTGTAGTCCTCTGGTTCCTTTCTACTTTCCTCTGTGTTCTTTTCATCAAACTTGTCAACTCAGATGTTAGTACTTTCAATCATTTTATTTGTAACCTTGTTAAGATATTTATATGCTTTAATTTTAGTAGAATATCCCAAAAATATCCCTTCATCACCTTTTGAGTCAAATTTACCATTTCTCTCATCCTTTAGAATAAAGCATTTACCTCCAAAAATCTTGAAATAACTTATAGTCAGTTTGTGTCCAAACCACAACTCATAGGGTGTCTTGTTGGTGTCCTTCTTCAGTTGAACTCGGTTAAGAACATAGACTATAGTGCTAACAACTTCTCTCCAATATGTCTGGAAAACATTCTTTTGCAACATTAGTGTCCTATTACAGTCAACTATTGACCTATTCCTTCTTTTAGTAATGCAATTTTGCTAAGGTGTCCTCAGTGCAGAGACCTATCTTTTAATACCATGCTCATTATATAAATTAGTAAATTCATCAGAGATAAATTCACCTCCTCTATCAAATCTTAAGCATTTCAATTCCTTACTAGTCTCTTTTTCTACCTTAGCTTTATACCACTTAAACATCTTAAATGCTTTAGATTTTTCTTTCAAGAACATAATAGTCATCAATCTAGTATAGTCATCAACAAAAAGAATAAAGTATCTATCACCATAATAACTTTGAGTTCTCATAGGACCACATAGGTTGGTATGAACCAACTCAAGTATCTTCTTTATTGAATAATCCTTGCTTTTGAAACTAGACTTAGTCATTTTCCCTTTCTGACATTCATGACACATAACATGATCCAGTTTTGACAAGTTAGGCAGACCTCTAACCTTTTTCCTTTTACTTATCTTAATCATGTTATCAAAATTCACATGGCATAACCTTTTATGCCACAACCAAGCATCTTCATTTTTCATCATCAAGAAAGAAGACTCATTAGTATCAAGATAAAATAGATTACCTTGTGATTGTGCTCCAGTTCCAACTAGTCTTCCTCCATCATCAAAGATTTTCACTTTCTTGCTCTCAAAAGAAACTCGGTGAATTGAATTGTTTAGTTGTGCTACACTTAACAAGTTAAATTTTAGTCCATCTACCCAATAAGCATTATCACATTTTATCCTATCATTTATCATCAAGGATCCTTTACCTCTTACCATACAAGGTGTGTCATTACCCATCTTAACTAATCCTCCATCGTATTCTTCAAGTTGATCAAATTTCTCTTCATCATTAGTCATGTGATGTGTACAGCCACTGTCTATGATCCATGTCTCATTCTTGTTAACTTTAGAGATCAGTGTTGTTTCTATATGTTTATCTTCTTCCTTGGAGTCATCTTTCATAGTAACAAATACAACTTCTACATCATCATCAGAATCAGAATTAGATTCATTATCTTCAGCTATGTAACATACCTTTTTTCCATTGTCATTACTATCTCGGTTGTCTCTATTGTGTTGGTAGTCTCTATTGAATCTTCTCCCATAGCTTCCTTCAGATTGGTCTTTGGTTCTTTCATCATCTTTCTTATGTGGACATCTAGCAATGATGTGCCCAACCTCTTTATAGTTAAAGCATGTTAAAGGTAGCTTACCTCTATACCTTCATTTACCTTTAGGTAACCTTCTTGCCATAAGAGCTTCAAATTCATCAAGCTCATCATCTGTATTGCTATCGCTATCATGATTCTTATTGTTCCTGCTAGACTTACCAATCTTCAGAGAAGACATGAAAGTAGATTCAATAGATGCTACAACACTATTATCATAATTGTTCAGTTCAAATGTTGTAAGCTTTCCAATCAGATTATCAAGAGTGAGTGTGTTGTTAGGTGCTGACCTATTTTCATGAATTGCAGATATTCTAATGGCATAGATAGGCAATAAGGTTCTTAGAATTTTTCTTACCATAGTGTCTTCATCAATAACTCCATCAGACGCTCTAATAGCATGTACTGCCTCTTTCAATCTATTTGTGTATTGCACAATAATCTCACCTTCCTTCATCTTCATATCATTGAATCTTCCCCTTAAGGTTTTAGCTCTTGCTCTCTTGACATTCACATCTCCACTGTAAATTTGAGAAAGTTTATCCCACATGGTTTTTGCAAAATTGCAACTTTTAATATCTTCAAATTCGGCATCGGTATAGGAAGCAGCAATCTCCATCATAGTAACATTGTGTTCATTCCTATATTTTAGTTGATCAAGTTTCAAGAGACTAGGGCTCAGTTCTATATAGCCATTCTCCATCAATTCTAGTGCAGAATTCCCAATTCCAGATATGTGCAACTTCATTCGGCTTTTCCATACTGTGAAGTTCCCTTTGTTCAACTTTGGCACTTCCGTCTTATACATTTTGAGATCTTTGTACTAAAGTCCTTAAAACTCTATTCCAAGCAACCAACACTTTGATACCAATTGTTAGAATAATTAAGAGGGGGGTGAATCAGTTAATCATTTTCCCAATACAAAATGTATAATCCAAAAAAAATACTTCAACTTTTGTTGCTCGATAACTTAAAATACTTTTACAGTCTATGCATTTACCAATTACTAGTCTAAAACATATAGTAGTTACCGATCAAATCAAATATGCAACATGAAAATATGACATCAAAAAAATATCACAATCAATACATAACACAAGAGATTTAACATGGAAACCCTGTGAAGGGAAAAACCACCTAGGATCATCAACCCAAAATATTCGCTCTTATGAAGTGAGCTCAGTGAAGACCCAACCTTGTTAAAGGTTACAAACACATAGTTAGGTGTGACCATGTTAGAGGATTTAAGACCAATTGTTATCATCCAACCTGCAGTCACTCTGGGGTTGAGAGGATAATGATGTTCATTCTATGAATGATACATAATAAGAGTTTCTTAGTTCACTCGGTTAAGAGATTTGACTATGTACAATGGTTAAATATGTAACAGTAGGTGATCTGCTCTATTACAACTTCAATTGCAGATATACATATCAATATTCAGCTCATACAAATCTTTCTGATCAATGTAACATTTCTAATTCAACAATATATCAACTTATTGTCCATTGGTAATTACTCTATCACTCGATAATGCTCTACAGTAGGGTTCTCCTTAGCCAATATGATCAAAATGCATGAAAACTTGTTCACGCGATGATTCGGTAGTTTTCTTTTCTTCCAGCATCACATTCCACTTATGAAATCTCCAGTCTCTTATATAGACATATAAACCATTTTCTTCTACTCCATTAGATTTTGTCACTTAATCATCTTCATTGATTTTGCCTCTTAAGCATACCTCGATACTTGTGTCAATAACACATTTGATTCTCATCCATTAGATCTTTCTTAAATTTTGTTAGCCATCCATCTATGTAACAAACATTATCTATTACCTCAAAATCATACACTTTCCAACTCATCAATCTTGTCAGCTAAGCTAGTCATTTAGTTCCTTTATTCTACTCGGTTAAAAAAGAAATGTGTAGGTGAACACAAGCTTGGTTTACATTGTGCTCAGCATACACTAGACTCCATCGGTGTATACTAAAATGCTTCATCAAGTGACAACACTGCTTTGTGTTTTTCAGCTCTTTTCCTCATCATAGATGAATGCAACATAATCAAGTCAACAACATAAGGTCATAGACTCATCAGCAAGTTACACAATGTATTCTTTATCCTCATATGTTATATCCACCTTCCTTTTGTAGATATTTATATTCTTCATCTCTTTCACTCCTTTTCTACAGATGTTTCGGTATAGTAACTTACAAGATAAGTGTTGTCAAACTAGTTGATATCAATGACAACATAATATCAATTTAATTATCTTACATATCTAATCAATTAGCTTGGTGATCTAAAATCACAAATTCTTCAATCAGGTTCTAAATCAGTTGTAGGTCATCAAGAGAGAGAGAGAGAGGGGTGGGGGAAGGGGAGAGGGAGGGAGAGAGAGACAGAGAGACAGAGAGAGAGAGAGATTTTCCCAAAATTTTGGTAGGAGATATTGGATATCTGATATTTTTGGATATCTAATATTATCGTATATCTAATTCTTTTTACTGGTAAAATATGAAAACAAGATTCTTTGGGTCCTTCCAAAGAGTCGCATTTTTTTCCTAAATTATAGGATTCAAGTTGTAGTGAGAAGACAAAAATCCACTTGTTGGGGTGATTTTCTTTATTACCAAAGGTATTTGCATCTTCTTTTTGGTCTAACTATGGGGAGTAGTAGTCGTCGAAATCATAAACGAAAGAGGAGACCTACAAATGAAGATGTTGAAGTGTATAGAGAAATAGATAGGGTTACCCATCGGAACAAGAGATGAGGTATGTTAAATATTAATCAAGATGTTAGCATAGACCCACCTTTGAATGTGGTTTCTCTTACCATAATTTTCCCATTCTATACAAATTTGGCTAAAATCTATCCCCAGGTCCCTGTTTTAACCCTACCAAGCATCCCTAAAAATTTCATGGTGTTCTACCCTATTCTCTAGCCTCTACAATTTTATAAAGGTCCCTGGTCTACGGTCATAAAATTCATAAAACTAGCCGTTATAAGCAAAAAACCCTAAAAAACCCTAGGGCTCTATTCTAATTTGTAGTTAACTTTATCGACCACTTAATTTCCATCAATTTCCATGTGCATAATTAAATCATTCAGTCGCCAAATATTTGATTCTTGGTATTCAAAGCTCTAACATTTAGCAATCCCATGAGCGGTTACTTTATGAGTTGGCGGTCTTTGCTTAGCAGCTAAAATCAAGATTCTTCATTCGACAGTTGTCCCATGATCTCATGGCCTCAGAAGATTCCATGAGATCTTGCAATGACCATAGATCTTCCTATCTGTAGAGTGCGGTTGGCAGTGGGTCTAGCCACATTATCCAAGCTATACACCTATGATTGGTCAAAGACTTGTGATTCAGTGCCATGTTAGCCTGGGCCCTTTCGGTAGTCAGAGGCTCTGACATCTACAAAGGATTGATGGCTAGCATATGTCCACAAGGAGCTTTTATGATACATGCAATCATGCAATAGCCATTGATCTTGCTTTATCTCTGGGCTCTGTCAAGTGGGTCCTCAGTTGCTAACATGCTCATTTGTTATTGGTTGGCTAGATGACAGCTTGGATCTGTTAGTGGGACCATGTCAGAGGATCTGTGGATGTGTCAGAAAGGCTAAGATCTATGATGGTCATATGATCTCATAGAATCCTCTGACCCTATGAGATCATGCACCTGCCATTAGATTGGAATCATAGTTGCAGTGGGTCTGTGGTTGTCAGGGATGCTAATTTTCTCTCTTTCGATTGGCTGTTGACTTCCATGATGGTTTTGACTTGTCAGAGGGGGATTTTAAGTTGTTTTCTCAGCATATCTAAGCCATCCATCTACTGGGAAACATTAGATATTGACAGACATGTTTTAAAATGATCAGTAGCCATTATGATTTGAATTTGAAAATCTCTGTGAGGGTTTTGCTATTTTTTCTACCCTTTCGGCCATGCACGACATCAGGTCACTCATGAAATAAAGTCTCAGGATGGTTGTGGTTGAGAGGGTGATGGAGATGATTGTTGGCCAGTGTTGCAGGGTACCATTTCATGTCAAAGGTGCTAAATGGATTGGTGCCACCTTTTTCTAGTGTTATTATTGAAAATACAGATATCTTTCAGATCAGATTTGTGAGCCTTCATGGCTTAGTGGAGTTGCAGGTGGGTAGTTGGACTGAGGTTGCTTGTCCACAGGTTGATTTCAGTACAGAGATGGGCATGAAAAGATGAATATCTGATCGGTTGAGATATTTGCAGAGATGTATTTGTGATCATATTTGAAAGCTAGTTAGGGTTTGATTATTGTATTGTAAAACTATGTAACCCCAGTTAGGTTTTTGACTCCTACCTGTGTGTAGTGGAGTATGTATATATTGTATTTTTAGAGATTTTGAGCTCAGAGTTGGACAATTGTAAAAGAAATTCACTTTTCTTAAGGGTCATCTATGGTATCATTTCTACCCTCTAGCTTATACAATTGTAAATCTTTCATTGATAATTCAAATATTGCAGAGGTATTTTGTGACAATTCTTCATGTCCCTATGCTTCCTTGTTTGAATCATCTCTTAATGAAATGAAGTCTATGCATATTTTCAATGACAACTTAGGGTTCCTGATCCTCTTACTTTCTATAATTGTGTGTGTTACTATGTTTGATCTAATTTAGATATTTTTGTGGGTATACTTCATCCCCCTAACAGTCTTGTCTCAATCATACACCGAGTTGTAGAAGTGAATGTCTCCTTATAGGTCATAGGTTGTGTCTTATGTTCAAGCCCTCCTATGAAATAATTATGCAAGCCTATTCAGTAAGTTGTGACCTACTAGACCTAAGCCTTTCATTGGTTATATCCCTCTATGCTGCAATTCATACCCTAATTTTGGTGTATCACCTAGTAGGTAGTTTGCTTTCAGTCATTTCCCTTTCCAAGCATTCTTTCTATCCCTTTCTCTCAAAAGCTTTACTTTTCATGTCAAGAAGCAAATTGGGGTGATTATCCAAGAGGAACTAGCCTAGAATCTAGAGGTCTCATCTTAGTTAGCATAGGTCCCACAACTTGGAGATGATTCCCATGTTATACTAATCTATCAAGACTATGAGAACTTGAAACAAGGGTGCAAACTTAGTGTATAACAATTCTAGCATGCCCGGCGGGACTACAAAAGAACAAATAAAAGTTCAAAGATGTTCCTATTGGTTCATCTGCAAAAGGATTAAAGAAGTTCAATACACAGGGACTATCAATATAGACTCAAGCTCAAGGATACCCCACCTTGGTGCCAGTGTATAACAATTATGGCCCACCTGGTGGGACAAGAAGTTTATCCAAATTCAAATTATGCTATCTCTGATATACAGATTACATAATATAGACTTCTAAAAGATTTTTCTATCAAGTATATCTGGCGACTCCACTCATTTCAAGGATCAGGGCTAGCTTGTTCAAAGTTTATGAGAAAGATTGAGACTAGGAGCTCAAAACCCACTAAATTTTTAGAGTTTCCTTCAAAGGGAAGTTATAAAGGTAGGTCAACTCAAAGAACATCCCCTGTAAGGAGAGTTCAGTCTACACCTCCTGACACTATAGAAAGGAGACCTTTTCCCTTTCATTCCAAAAGAAGAGGTAGATCTCTAACCAGAGATCTAGAGGAGGATTCAAATCCAATAGCAAATACAACCCACATAGTTGTCAATCTTCAAATTCCAACTCCTGCAATGGCTAGGTAGTTTTCCTTTGCACCTTTCAACCAAGGGAGCCCATTAGAATTTTCTCAACATCATGATGTGCCCTTGGTGGCACTAAAAATTATACCTAATTTCAATGGTGAAGGCTAGACAACTGCTTTTGAGCACATAAGAGATGTGACCACCATCTGCAGCATACACGACATAACTCAAGAAGATGTGGCCACAAAATTATTAGTAGCCTCTCTAAAAGGTAAGGCTCTTGAATGCTTTAGAACTCTAACTATTGGTTCTATTACTTCATGGGATGAATTAGGGGATGCATTAAGTAAGCATTTTGAAGATAAATCAGATAACTTGTCTCTAGTAGAATAGTTAACAACTATTAGGAGAGACCCTCAAGAGCAAATGAGAGACTACAATAGTAGATTCCTCAAAATATGGAATAGAATTTGAGTCTCTGTGAGACCATCAGCTGACCATTCTTTTCTATATTACTTGCAAAGCTTGAATGGTCAAATTTCTGTCATGATCCAGTCTATGGGTGGTACTTCTTTACCCCAAGCTTTTGACATAGTTGTCAGGGCTGAAAATTGTTTAATCCAAGCAGGTATGATTTCTAGAAGGCCTCCTATGCCCATCTTCCCTAGCCTTTAGCCCATTGCACCTGCACAAGTACCCCCATTTACCCCTATTCCCACCATATTGGCACCTTAGGCTAGTACTAGTGGTCAAGAGCTAGCAGCTAGTTTCTCTCAAGAGTTACAAGAGATAAAGAATAGCCAACAGAGCAGTCAGCAAGAGATGACAAATTTGTTGCAGACCTTGACTAAAGAGGTCAAAAATTTGAAGAGGCAGGGTCAAGGAATCAGACCATCCTTTTAGCCATGAAGCCAAAGTCTTAATCAACAATATCAAAATCAAGGACAACCTTATCAACAAAATAGGCCACCATACCAAGGAGGGTATCAAGGACAAAGACAAAGTTTTAATCAAAGACCATTCCAACCATATAACCCCACACCTCTAAATTCTGCAAATCCAGTGAGGGATACGGTTCCTAGTCAAAATAATATGGCTATGGATAATGAATGGTTTTTTCCTTGTAATCAGCCTCATAATCAGGCTACATGTTCAAATGGATGGATGAACCAAGCTCTAATGGTTCAGAATGCCTCCCAAGCTCAATCAGAGGCTTCATCTAGTGGGTCAGTGCCTTAACAAGAATCACAAGAGAATGAGACTTCTCTTTTCAATTGGGAACAACCAAACTTCAATGGAGTCAATGATGAAGTTGCTTTTGTTTCCTATACAAGAGAAAAAAGGAGAGCTCAAGATATGGAAAGAGAAGATTCCAATGCCAAAGCCACTACATCTACAGAGCCACTGCAACAAGCTAATCCCATCACACCTAAGGAGGCTCCTATCATCACAAGCAAAGAAGGCCAACATTCCAAAAAGGTGGAGCCCATCATAGTGAAAGCACAACCAATAGTACACAATATAGCACCTTATAAAATTGTAGACAACATGAAGAAGGTGAACATTACCATGTCCATGTGGGACTCTTTGGCTCTTCCAAGACAGCCTGAAATTTTGAAGAAAGCTATGATAGAGGCAACAACTCCTCAACCTACAAAAGAAGCTGCAAAGCCAGTGATGGTTAACACTGATCAAGAAAAGGAGGCTGCAAGTAGAAACTCCAAGGCCAATAGCATTCAAGTTAGGAATTCAAAGCCACCCCCCTTTTATGTATCTCTAATTATTAGAAAATCTTTAGTGCATAATTGTATGGAAGATAGTGGAGCTACTAGCACTGTAATGCCCAAGAAGGTGGCTGACCAATTAGGATTGAAATATGAGCCCTTTCAAAAGAAGGTTACACAACTCGATGGATCCTTAATCAATACTATAGGTGTGGCCAAGGATACCAGTCTAATCCTTTATGCTAGTCCTAATTTTTCCATCCTTCTTGATATATATATCATAGATCTCCCTGCATTATTTGGTATATGTCTGTCAAGGGAGTTTACAGCCAAGATAGGAGGCTACCTATCTTTTGACTGGTCTCACATGTTATTTCATACAAGGTATGGGACCAAGGTCACCATTAAGTCAGAACCATTGGTAGCACACCATATAGAACCATATGTGTCCAATACCATCAATGTAAACTGCCCTATATTTGATGGCAGTGACTTCCAACCCATTAGTGAAGCAAGCATAAAGATAGAGAGTATCCCTGATATTCTTCTAAATGAAAGAACTTTAGAGGTCCAAGAAAATCTAATTTGAGATTTTGGTTTGGGAATTTATTTAATACAAGAAAGTGGAGCCATAGAACCAAGCCTTCTCAAAGAAGACATTGATTCAGAGGATCAAAATAATCAGGTTTGAGAACTATTTTTTGATGGGGCTAGAAGTAGACACAATTCTAGTGGTGGTGCTATGCTAGGGTCCCCAAAAGGAGAAAGGTATTATACTGCCCTTAGATTCAGTTTCTCCTACACTAGTAACAATGAAAAGTATGAAAGTCTAGTCAATGGACTAGAATGGGCTAGAAAAAGATGGCTTAAGGCCTTAAAATTTTATGGTGACAGTGAGTTAGTTGTCAGCCAAGTGAGAGGGATAAGTGAAACCAAAAATGACACCTTGAAAGCATACAAGCATAGAGTTTCACATGTAATTGAAGATTTTTATGCTTTCAATATTGTTGCTATCCCTAGGAAGCTAAATCAAAATGTAGATAGGTTAGCTACTATTGGATCTCAGTATGACATTCCAAATAGTGTTTCAAAAGAATTAGATATGTTGGCTCTTTTCCTTGTAGGACCAAGCTTGAAACAAATAGTTGGGCCTCAAACACAGGCTAGGCACTCAAACTTGATAAGGAAAACAAACCAATTGATGAGGACAAAGAGAAATCCTCCTTCTTCTTTGAGCTCCACATTCAATCAGGCGGGTATTACCTTGTCTGCATATTCAAGACATCTCATGACAAAACCAAAGGTCTGTAGATAGATTAATGTGGAATGGTTCTCAAACTCCTAGGTATCTTGTACCTCAAAGAAGCTAATATCTCATGCAATAGCCCAACTTGCATGGAGTGAGTATGAAAACTAGAAACCTACACTAACAACTTGAAAGGGAAAGGTTGGGATAGAAATGAAATGATTTTAAAGATGACTGAAAGGTCCCCTGAGATGCCCTAAATCTCTGATAGACCAATGCCTTATCTAATGGGCCACAGAGTCAAATACCCTACTGCAAGAGACAACTATGAAATAAGAAAGTAATAGATTCGATGTGTTGATGCCGACATCAATCACACACCATGACCAAACCTCGACTTAACACCCACCTATGCATTCAAGCATGCTATTATCTATCAAAAGATTTTAACCATCCCCTTAGAAGAGACCTGTGAAGGAACAATACATTAACCAGCATCCACTGGAAGACAAGCATGACCTATCTTTGATATTTTAGCTCATACATGCATAAACACTAACTCTGAACTAGTTACCTCTGCGAAGATAACTCCACTTTCAAATACTTAGGCAATACAAGCAGAAAAAATAGACAACCTTGATGTATGATTAATTCATTCAGAATTCAAATGAAGATAGCTTAGTGACAGTAAGAATAAATTAAGTCCTCATACACCAGACAAATCTACTACAGCATGTATTATATTCTCAGAACCAACAATGGAAATAGAACACCCTATATGCAAAGAGAAGGAGAAAATCTATAGAGCAGAAACTTTCATTGGAACTGACAAAATGCAGAACCCTTTCTAAGTCAAAAAAATGACTACATATACCCCTAGCTACCTTAGAATTCTCAGAGAGAATGCAATAAGCTATGAATAGCTAGGGAATAGGGTTTCACCCACCCAACCAATTCAAATAGTCACAAAATTTACTGCAGGGGTAGGAAGCATAAGCAACCTGGAGAAAACAAATCTGTAGGAGATCAACAATCATGAGAATCTGTGAGCTCAACATAGTACACCATGAATGCCATGAAAATTATTCAAATTGACCACCTAAAAACAACTCCTCGAGCACAAAACCATACTCCACCAAGTACAAAAGTCATCATGCAATCAAGAAACAAGCCCCTAGACCACCTCGCAACACCTACCACCATCAAACCAATAAGAAATCCACCCAAAATCATTAAAACTAAGTACTTCCTATCACTACAAACTCTCTGAAAAATTTGAATTTGAAATCCAATGGTTATATCATTGGCACCCAGCACAAAAACAATGGCCCACATTCAAACCACGACCAACTTTATATCCCTGCTGTCAGATCATTATACTTCACAGGCTCGGTAACTTAACACTCAACTTTAGTGGCATAGTCGCCCTGTCATATCTCTCACCACCACAAGAAATGGGTCTTAAATAATGCTTGGTCACATGATTGCAAGGCACCAAACTAACCATTGCGATCATGTGACCATGGTCTCCAAACCACAGCCAACGGTCAGAAACCCCACAGGAAAAGTCCCTATCAACATTACCACCATAACTCTACAACCATGATTGACACGTGGTGCCCTATCACATGATCGCATAGCTGAGAGATGGGCTGTGAAATCATGTGGCAACCCACAAACCATTACCGCAACCACCACCACATAGAGATAATATCACTGCCCGCAAGCCAAAGCGGCCACCGCACAACTCTGCAACCGCCTTACCGTAAGGGGTTTGTCGCATGATTGCATAGCTAATTTTTGGGCTATGTGAACATGTGACAACCTGCAAACAAATCTGCCAAGCCATAGACCCCACCATTAACTCTATAATCATGATGCACGACGTCACCTATCACAACACCATTCGAAGAAAACCACCAGGTCACCAACACTGGACCCACGCCCAACAAGCCTTTTGAAAATGAATGGTTGGCATAAGATCTCATGGCTCTGACAAATCGCATGAGATCTTACACCAACCATTAGATCTATCATTACCACAGACCCCACTTCTAACTCTGCAACTGTGATGCCACCTTAGCACCTACCGGCCAATGAAAATCAAGCACATCACTCCACTGGCAAATGGAATAAAATCTGATGGATGGCACATGATCACAAAGGCTTGGAATATTCCTTGCAATCATATGTTGACCGTTAGATTAAAGCTTCAATGTGGGCACCAATGACAAGCCAACCCATCACCACGGTCACCAACAGGAAGATGCCAACTCAGATCACCAAAACCACCGCCACAACCATCACCACACTGCTGTGGACATGTGGCAGGTGGTCGCATGATCACATGTCAGAGAAGTCTGACATGCAGCCATGTGATAGCCAATAAGAACATGCCACATCATCACCTTTGGGACCACACCAAAGAAGCCACACCATTAGGAGGATCAGATGGTGGGTGCATGATCACATGGGGAAAGAATATTCCATGCGATCACACACTGACTGTAGATCTTCGATCTCTGACACCGGGTAATGAAAAGAACTAGGACCCCCTTGAACCACTGCCAAGCATTGAGTGACTACATGACTAACCATCAGCCAAGTCATTGGAGGTTAGTAGATAACTGCCAACCTTTCAAAGATCACGTGACAACAGTCACCGAGTCACTGGATGCTTAGGGATTAACCGTCAGAATCAAGAGACCAAGTGGTAACCCCAAGTCACCAAGTCATTGGATGAAGAATAAACTGCTAGGTAGGATAGTCAATAGGAATAATCAGATCCAGACAGATAGGTGGTAGGCGGTCGCATGATCGCATGTCAGAGAAGTCTGACATGCGGCTATGTGGCAGCCAATCAGGAGGAGCCACCTGTCATGCCCACATAGAAAAACCAACAGCTGTCGCAAAAGTGCAAAGGCTAAACATCATGCAACTTTTCCATGTGAACATATGACAACCACTGATCCTCCCTAAACTTTAACTATGTTGAAGCATGAAGAACAAAGACCACCACATAACCATTAGGTATTTAGTGACAATGCGACAAACCATCTGTCGGGTCGCTGGATGATAGCCACAAACCGCCAAGCATGAAGAGATCACGTGAAAACACAGTCACTAGGTCACTGGATAGAAAAAGTAACCACCTAGAGACCTGGAGAAAGTACAACAAGAAACATTGAAGGACTGGGCCCCACCACCCATCGCACTTGCGCAGTTAGAGAAAACACCAGCAAACAAGGAACTAGTGCGAGGTCAAAAATACACAATATTTTTTACGAAAGAGGGCCGAAAACACATAGATTTTTTGACATGTCAATAGATAAATGCACAAAACAAGAAGCACAAGGTCAAAAATAACGCAGGTCAAAAACACACAAACTGAAAACATGATGCACTTTTTGAAAACATTGTGGGTTTTCGACACTGATGAAGATTTTGAAATATTTCCAACAGGCATTAAACTTTGAATAACTTTCTGGGCATAATGACTTAGGAGACACAGTTTGGACTAGGGCAAGGTGACACAGTGTAGAACACGGGGCCAAGAGACTTAACACATACTTTGCAAGGAAGAGGCCATTTTCATAAACTTTTGCAATGACAGGAAAATACACTAATAGTGGCTCTAGCTGGGGATGTATGCCTCCTACAGGCATAGCAAGGATCCAAATCTCTGGGAAGAAGTAGACCAACTCAAAATCATATTCCTTATCACTCCCAGAAATCAAAACTCAAAACTCCAAGGCTCTTGAAAATTGGCTCTTTATTCCAACTAACACTACTGCTGAAACAAAACAACTGTACATATTTACACAACTAAGACTGCTAAACCACGCCAATCATTTACCTCTATCAAACACTTGGTCCTCATCCCCCTGCATAGAAATGACCCTGGAATTTTTCCTTTCATGTGCATGGTCAAACTCATGAAAACTCTTGACAAGCAGATCGACAAGAATGTAATAAGTGTATTCATCTTTGCCCAGTGTATGAGGATCAAAATCTATCTTGTCATACTAGACTACCTCACACATACACCCCTTAGAATCAAGAGTAAAATTAGCCTACATCAAAACCTTTTAACCTCTTCCCATTACATCTTGCAAGCTAATGTGAGGCTGATCATCATGAAATGTGAGGACACTTACTAGCTAAGAATTAACATCATCTTTATCACCATGTTCAGCACTTGAATTCAATTCAAAACTAAAACCCTCATACTCACATTCATCCAACTTAGAAACATAATCAGCACCCTGCAAATAATTACTGCAGCAACTATGAAAAGAAAAACTTTCATAGTAAGGCATGTCTTCAAGCTCATCAGAAACTAGAAAACTATCACATACATCCTTTTCATCACTAACCAAATCCTGTTGGAAACAGAGATATTTCGGTTGAAAAAGCTCTAGAAACACTGTGCAATACATTTTCAAAACATCATAACTCCTCACTATTTCCAAGTCTGAAAAACACATTTCAAGAGGAATATCACTTCCTCTTTCCTCTTCACTTTCCAATGCAGACCTGGCACTTGGATCAACCAGATAAGTAGTATTTACATTGACTTTACAATCTAGTTCTTCCTTATCTAGCTAAACCAAAATATTGATTTCTTCTTCCATATCTCCATAGGTCTCCACTGAAAAACCTTCAATTATTGGCACATATAAATTTGAAGGTGGGATCATACTAACATCTCCATATATGTTCTTATCTTTAAAAAGAAATTTACCTTCAGATTCATAACTTGAGTGATGTTCATCAACAAACCCTTGTTGGTTCAAATCCATCACACTTGTAGACTCATGATCGGTATCAAAAGAATCATACTCACATTAATACCACCTATCTTCATTCAATTCATGTAAAAATGCTACCCAACTATCATCATTCAAACCAGAACTACCCACTTCATCAGATGAACATTTATCATCAACAAAAGACTGATTATAAACATTACTAATCATACCTTCATCTGATACACTTTCAACATAACACTCTTCTGATAGACAGCTATCCAGTTCATTGTCATAATCTGAAGGTACACACTCACTGGACTGAGCAAGTTCTCTATCCATAGCTCTACACATCTCTAGTTCTTCAAGTTTCTTACCATTAATGGCAAGGGCTAACTCTAGTTCCTCAATTTGCTGCAAGTGCCATGAATATAATCATTCATCATATTGAGTTTTAGCTGGATATACATCATCAATAAGTTCATCATCCACACAAGCTTCAGTTACAATGCAATCTTCTTCTTCAAGTGATGCAAGATATGGCTGTAAGTTACTTTCATTTACATGATCATGGACCATATCCTGCCTAGAAAACTGAGGCACATCACTAACAGGGACAAGAATATGCCGATATGGCTCTAAACCTTTTAGTGCATCCCCTTTCCTACTATCTACCACATTCTAAGAATGAGAATCAAAATCAGCAGCAACATGTGGTCTTCTTACAACATGATATCTCCAATTAGATTCAATATCCATTGCAAATTGAAAAGCCTGATACAAAGTTAGTGGTTCCCTTTCCCTTAAGTCAAAATTCAAATTCTTGTCAAAAGCATTCAAGTAGATGATCAAACAGATATCATCACTTGGCCTGCACTTCCCAGGGATATTTTCCCATGTCTTGATAAATTTGGCATTAAAACTAGGAACCAACTCATCTTCCTCCATTTGTATATCCACAAGGGCCTTAAGCATGTCAAAGTCATTCACCCTTTCAGCAAATCAGACTAAGAAACTTGCAACTAAATCATTCCATGAAGAGATGTCATTATCAGGTAAACATGAGAGCCATTCCCTTGCATCTCCTATCAGTGACCGAATGAATAATCTCATTATCACATCTTCATGCTCAACACCATAGTCACACATCAGATCTAAAAAATTTCTAGCATGTTGATAGGTAGACTCAAAGCTTTCCCCATTGAACTTTGGTAGAACTTTTATAACATTTAGGAGAATGGGGTTTGGGTAACCAGGTATACCAACAAAATTCACAACTGGATAACCTCTTAAGCAAAAATTTACTTTAATACCCATGACTTAACAAATCTTTTCAAAGGAGTCAAACCATTTACCATTGAAGTTCCTGAAACTTAATTTGAAAACACCTTTGAAACCACTACACACTTAGAAAAGGGAGAAATACCTAGAACACCTCCTGAATGTTGCTGCCTTCTTCTCAACTAAATGCAGTCCCAACAAAACTGCACAACTCAAGTTTTTTAGCATAGAATCACCACCTCTCTAAAGAGGACACAAACTTACTGATCTGTCTTGAAACTTCAATAGACTCTGAGCACTCCCATAGCAAATCTAGATAACACACTTGCAAATCTGAAAAACATTTTTCAGACTGGAAAATATATAAGACTCTTCCCCAAACCGGATACAGCAAGACTCTAAGGTACTCTTATTAGTAAACTTATTTCATCTCCCCAGTAGAGTCACCATTTTTTGGCTCTTTTCCTTGCACGACCAAGCTTGAAACAAATAGTTGGGCCTCAAACACAGGCTAGGCACTCAAACTTGACAAGGAAAACCAACCAATTGATGAGGACAAAGAGAAATCCTCCTTCTTCTTTGAGTTCCACATTCACTTAGGTGGGTATTGCCTTGTCTGCACATTCAAGACACCTCATAACAAAACCAAAGGCCTGCAGATAGATTAATGTGGAATGGTTCTCAAACTCTTAGGTATTCTGTACCTCAATGAAGTTAATATCTCATGCAATAGCCCAACTTGCATGGAGTGAGTATGAAAACCAAAAACCTACACTAACAACTTGAAAGGGAAAGGGTGGGAAAGAAACAAAATGATTTTAAAGATGACTAAAAGGTCCCCTGAGATGCCTTAAATCTCTGGTAGACCAGTACCTTATCCAATGGGCCACAGAGTCAAATACCCTACTGCAAGAGACAGCTATGAAACAAAAAAGCAATAGATTCAATGTGTTGATGCCTGACATCAATCACACACCATGACCAAACCTCAACTTAACACTCACCTATGCATTCAAGCATGCTATTATCTATCAAAGAATTTTAACCATCCCGTTAGAAGAGACCTGTGAAGGAACAATACATTAACTAGCATCCACTAGAAGACAAGCATGACCTATCTTTGATATTTTAGCTCATACATGCATAAACACTAACCCTGAACCAGTTACCTCTGTGAAGATAACTCCACTTGCAAACACTTAGGCAATACAAGAAGAAAAACTAGACACCCTTGATGTATGATTAATGCATTCAGAATTCAAATGGAGATAGCTTAGTGATAGTAAGAATAAATTGAGTCCTCATACATAAGACAAATCTGTTGTAGCATGTATTATATTCTCAGAACCAACAATGGAAACAGAACACGATATATGCAGAGAGAAGGAGAAAATCTACAGAGCAAAAAATTTCATTGGAACTGACAAAATTTAGAACCCTTTCTAAGTAAAAAAAATGACTACATATACCCCTAGCTGCTTTGGAATTCTCAGAGAGAATGCAACAAGCTACGAACAGCTAGGGCATAGGGTTTCACCCACCCAACCAATTCAAATAGTCACAAAATTTACTGCAGGGGTAGGAAGCATAAGCAACCTAGAGAAAACAAATCTCTAGGAGATCAACAATCATGAGAATCTGTGAGCTCAGCATAGTACACCATGAATGCCATGAAAATCAATCAAATCAGCCACCTAAAAACAACTCCTCAAGCACAAAACCATACTCCACCAGGTACAAAAGTCATCATACAATCAAGAAACAGGCCCCTGGACCACCTCGCAACACCTACCGCCATCAAACTAGCAAGAAATCCTCCCAAAATCATTAAAACCAGGTACTTCCTATCACTGCAAACTCTTCAGTAAATTTGAATTTAATATGCAATGGTTACATCCTTGGTGCCCAACATAGAAACAATGGCCCACATTCAAACCACAATCAACTTTATATTCCCGTCGTCAGATCATCATACTTCGCAGGCTTGATAACTTAACACTCAACTTTAGTGGCACAGTCACCCTGTCATATCTCTCACCGCCACAAGAAATAGGTATCAAATAATGCTTGGTCACATGATTGCAAGGCACCAAACTAACCTTTGCGAGCATGCAACTGTAGTCTCCAAACCATAGCCAACGGTTAGAAACCCCACAGGAAAAGTCCCTGGCAACATTACCACCATAACTCTGCAACCGTGATGGACACGTGGTGCCCTATCACATGATCGCATAGCCTAAAGAAAAGCTATGCGATCATGCAGCAACCCACAGACCGCTACCACAACCACCACTGCATGAAGATAATATCACCGCCCGTAAGACAAAGCTACCACCGCACAACTCCGCAACCGTGTCACCGCAAGGGGTTAGTCGCATGATCTCATAGCCAATTTCTGGGCTATGCAAACATACGACAACCCGCAAATAAATCTACCAAGCCATAGACCCAGCCATTAACTCTGTAACCATGATGCACGACATCACTTGTCAAAACATCATTCACAGAAAACTACCATGTCACCAACACCAGACCCACGCCTAACAAGCCTTTTGAAAATGAATGGCTGGCGTAAGATCTCATGGCTCTGACAAATTGCATGAGAACTTACACCAACCATTAGATCTATCCTTGCCATAGACCCCACTAACAACAGCTCCACTTCTAACTCCGCAACTGCGATGCCACCTCAGCGCCTGTCAGCCAATGAAAATCAAGCACATCACTCCACCCAGCAAATGGAATAAAATTTGATGGATGGTGCATGATTGCAAAGGCTTGGAATATTCTTTGCAATCATATGCTGACCATTAGAATAAAGCCTCAATGTGGGCACCAATGACAAGCCAACCCATCACCACATAGACCAACAGGAAGATGCCAACTCAGATCACCAAAAACACCATCGCAACCATCACCACACTACCATGGACACGTGGCAGGCGGTCATGTGATCGCATGTTAAAGAAGTCTGACATGTAGCTATATGACAACCAATAGGAACATGCCACATCATCACCTCTAGGACCACACCAAAGAAGCCACACCATTTAGAGGATCAGATGGTGGGCACATGATCACATGGGGAAAGAATATTTCATGTGATTGCACGCCGACTGTAGATCTTCAATCTCTGACACCGGGCAATGAAAAGAACTGGGACCCCTCCGAACCAACCATCAAGCATTGAATGACTACGTGACTAATCACTAGCCAAGTCACTAGAGGTTAGTAGATAACTTCCAACCTTTCAAACATCATGTGACAATAGTTGCCGAGTCACTAGATGCTTAGGGATTAACTGCCAGAATCAAGAGACCAAATGGTAATCACAAGTTGCCAAGTCATTGGATGAAGAATAAACTACCACGCAGGATAGTCAACAGGAATAATCAGACCTAGATGGATAGGTGGTAGGCGGTCACATGATCACATGTAAGAGAAGTCTGACATGCGGCCATGCGGTAGCCAATCAGGAGGAGCCACCTGTCATGCCCACACAGAAAAACCAACGGCTGTCATAAAAATGCAAAGGCTAAACATTGTGTAACTTTTCCACACGAACATATGAAAACCACCAATCCTCCCTGAACTTTAACCATGCTGAAGCATGAAGAACCAAGACCACGACATAACCATTAGGCATTTAGCGACAATGTGACAAACCATCCGCCGGGTCGCTGGATGCTAGCCACAAACTGCCAAGCATGAAGAGATCACATGACAACATAGTCGCCAGGTTGCTGGATAGAAAAAGTAACCACCCAGAGACCTAGAGAAAGCATGACAAGAAACATTGAAGGACTAGGCCCCACCACCCATCGCACCTGCGTAGTTAGAGAAAACACCAGCAAATAGGGAACTAGTGTGAGGTCAAAAACACACAATATTTTTGATGGAAGAGGGTCGAAAACACACAGAGTTTTTGACATGTCAATAGATAAATGCACAAAGCAGGAAGCACAGGGTCGAAAATAATGCAGGTCGAAAACATACAGACCAAAAACATGATGCAATTTTTGAAAACATTGTGGGTTTTTGACACCGAGGCAGATTTTAAAATATTTCCAGTGGGCCTTAAACTTTGAATAACTTTCTAGGCATAATGACTTAGGAGATGCAGTTTGGACCAGGGCAAGGTGACACAGTGAAGAACACGGGGCCAAGAGACTTAACACATACTTTGCAAGGAAGAGGCCATTTTCATAAAGTTTTGCAATGATAGGAAAATGGACTAACAAGATCAACAACATATCAAAGTGATTGTCAGACCTTCTATTCCTAATAATGATGTCAATTGGCAAGTGTTTGACAATGATGAACAAATTCTACAATTCTTGTTTGAAGATGTTTTTTCAGAGCATAATCAAGATAGGCTATCTTAAAACTATGGTGATCAAGTGATACAACTAAAGTCCAATAAGATGCCTAGAGGTCTTGTTACCCTAGAGACTATCTTCAACAAGGATGATGAAGTTAAGAAAAACAAATCTGGCCTAGTAGTCCAACAAGAACATTGTGTTGAACTAGAGTTGGAACCAGGTAAGAGCTTACAATTTGGAAAAGTAAACACTGAATTGGAAAAGGAAGATTAAAAGAATTCAGTGATGTGTTTGCAAGGAAATATAAAGACCTTAAAGGTTTTGACCCTACTCTTGCTCAACACACTATTGAGTTAGAACCTGATGCCAAACTAGTGAGGCAAAAGAAAAGGCCTATTAATCCCAAGCTTGAGCCACTTATGGATAAAGAAGTACTCAAACTAATAGAAAGTGGTATCATCTACCCCATCAAGCATACTAGTTGGGTTTCCAAACTTGTTCTTGTCAGGAAGAAGAATGGGGAGTTGAGGTTATGTGTTGACTTTAGGTATCTTAACAAGACCTCATTAAAATACCACCATCCATTACCCTCTATGGAACAAATCTTACAATGTGTCTCTGGATCTGAGAGATTTTCATTATTGGATGGCTATTTAGGATACAATCAAATCTTAGTGAATGAAGAGGATCAATACAAGACTGCATTTACAACCAAGTGGGGAACCATGACTTATCAAAAGATGCCCTTTGGTTTGTCAAATGCAAGTGCTACATTTCAAAAGGCAATGGATATGGCCTTTAAAAGCCTCATGTACAAGTTTGTGTTGGTCTACTTGGATGACATAACTATCTATTCTAAGCATGCAATAGACCATATCAAACATCTGAGGAAGATTTTTGAAAGGTGTAGAGAGTTTGGGATATCTCTTAATCCCAAGAAATGTGTGTTTGCAGTTCATGAAGGAAAATTGGTGGGATATGTAGTATCCAAAGAAAGAATTACAGTTGATCCTAAGAGAATTACAGCCATCTTAGAGCTACCATTGCCACATCATAAGAAAAGTCTCCAATCTTTCATAGGAAAGATTAATTTTGTTAGGAGGTTCTTGCCTAACATTGTAGACTTACTTAAGCCTTTGACAACCATGTTAAAGAAGAGTTTAGCTTTTAGTTGGACCAAAGAAAGGAAAGTTAATTTCCAAGCTATCAAAGAGGCCTTAACAAAAGCCTCTGCTCTCCTAAACCCAAATTTCAGTAAGGATTTCATCCTTTATGCTTATGGAGGTCATGATGCTATATCTGCAATGCTGACTCAAGAAAATTCAAAAGGATTGGAGCAGCCTGTTGCTTTCTTTAGCAAAGGTTTAGAAGAGTATGAACAAAGATACTCTTTTGTAGAGAAACATGTACTCGTTGTGGTAAAGAGCCTTAAAAATTTTAGATATTTGTTGACCCATAGCAAAGTACACTTGAAATTTACTCATCCAAGTGTTAAAGAATTTTTTCTCTCCAAAGATCTAAATGAGAAAAGAGCTGGTTGGATCACCAAGGTGATGGAATATGACATAGATATTCAAACTACCAAGCTAGTTAGAGGAAGAGGTCTTTGTGAATGTATGGCAAGGGATGAGATTTCAAAGAAATTAGAGCAAATGGATGCATCTCTCGTGGTGCATTCTACAAAAGAAAAATCCAAGGAAACAAGTTGGTTGCCTAATATGATCAATTACTTGAAGATAGGACAATGTCTTGCAAGCCTAGATTCAGCAAAAAGAAGGTATTATAGATTACAATCTATTCCTTTTGTGCTGATAAATGAGGTTCTTTTCAGAAAGGATCATAGTGGTGTCCTTTTAAGATGTATAGATTCAGAAAAGATAGCTGATGTACTATTTGAATTTCATGATGGACCTTCTGGAGGTCATTTCTCTCCTAGGACTACTACTTTTAAAATCATGAGGGCTAGATACTATTGGCCATCTATCTTTAAGGATAGTCATGAGTATGTGAGAAAATGCATCAAGTGTGCCATGTTTGTAGGAAAAGAAAGGCTTGCAGCCTTGCCCCTATAGCCAGTTAGAACAGAGCGACCTTTCATAAAATGGGGTATAGACTTCATTAGCATGATCAATCTTCCATCTACTATAGGCCATAAATGGATAATCACTACAATAGATTACTTCACTAGATGGATAGAAGCAATTTTTTTAAAAGAATAAAATGAGAGTGTTGTCTTAAGTTCTTATGATGATATAATTCATAGATTTGGCACTCCAGACTCCATAATTTTAGATAATGCATTGGCATTCATAGGCCTCAAAGTCTCAGAGTGGGCAGTCAAGAATGGCGTCTATCTGAATACTAGTTCAAATTATTACCCTAAAGGCAATGGCTTGGCTGAATCAAGAAATAAGAATTTGATTAAGATAATCAAGAAGACCCTGCAAGACAACCAAAGGGATTGGCATACTAAGCTTAGGTCTGCATTATGGTTAGACAAAATTACCCCAAAAAAGATTATTGGTAATTCTCCTTACATGCTAGTGTATGGTAGAGAACCTAAGTTATCCATTTCAACTGAATTACCAACTCTGGACTTGGCTACTTAGTATGCCCTATTTGAAGAAGGAGATCCCTTGTAGATCAGATATGCTCAGTTGATGGAGTTGAAAGAACTCAGAGATAAATCAATGCAGGATATGGAGTTCCATCAGATTCAAACAAAAAAAAGTTTCGATAAGAGGCCCAGGGTCAGAAATTTCAAAGTTGGGGATGTAGTCCTCAAGTGGGATGAGTTCAGATCCAAGCCTAGCAGACATATAAAATTTCATTCATTCTGGAGTGGACCATTTGTTATAACAAAATGAAAGGGGACTAATGTTTTTCAGCTATCAAATCTTGAAGGAGATCCCTTACCTATCCTAGTAAATGGATTCTACTTGAAGCCCTGCTTTGAGGTTAATCCTTCTCTATAAATTCTTGTAAATATGTGTATTTTTGCTTTGTCCCCCTATTTTCTAGGTTAGATTCCTGCTTTTCAAGAAGTTCCCTAAGCACACCTTTAGTCGTGTCTCCCTATGAGAATTTTTTATTTTTGATGACCCCATGCCCAATGGATTGTTTATAGGCTACTGATCTATGTCTAACAGGCTGACATCCAGCAGAAATCACTAAAATGTTACCATAATTTTCCTATTCTATATAAATTTGGCTAAAATCTATCCCTAGGTCTTTGTTTTAACCCTACCAAGCATCCCTAAAAATTTCATGGTGTTCTACCCTGTTCTCTGGCCTCTGCAAATTTCTAAAGTTCCCTGGTCTGTAGTCATAAAATTCATAAAACTAGCTGTTATAAGCAAAAAACCCTAAAAACCCTAGGGCTTTGTTCTAATTTGCAGTTAACTTTATCGACCACTTAATTTCCATCAATTTTCATGTGTGCAATTAAATCCTTCAGTCGCCAAATCTCTGATTCTCGGTGGTCAAGGCTCTAACATTTAGCGATCCTGCGAGCAGTTACCTTTTGAGTTGGTGGTCTCTGCTTAGCAGCTAAAATCAAGATTCTTCATCTGACGGTTATTGCATGATCTCATGGCCTTAGAAGATTCCATGAGATCTTGCGATGACTGTTGACCTTCCTGTCTGTAGAGTGTGGTTGTCAGTGGGTCCGGCCATGTTGTTTGAGCTGTACACCTGTGATTGGTCAAAGACTTGTGATTTGGCACCATGTTAGCCCAGGCCCTTTCGGTAGTTAGATGCTCTGACATTTGTAGAGGATCAATGGATGGCATATGTCCACAAGGAGCTTTTATGACACATGCAATCATGCAACAGCTGTTGATCTTGCTTTATCTCTGGGCTCTATCAGGTGGGTCCTTTGTTGCTGACGTGCTCCTTCATTATTGGTTGGCCAGACGATAGCTTGGATCTATCAGTGGGACCATGTCAGAGGGTTTGTGGATGTGTTAGAAAGGCTAAGATCTATGGTGGTTGTATGATCTCATAGAATCTTCTGACCCTATCAGATCATGCACTTGCCATTAGATTGGAATCTCAGTTGCAGTAGGTCCGTGGTTGTCAGGGATGTTGATTTGCTCACTTTTGATTGGCTGTTGACTTCCACGATGGTTTTGTCTTGTTAGAGGGTGATTTTAAGTTGTTTTCTCAGTGTATCTGAGCCATCCATCTGTCGGGAAATATTAGATATCAATAGACACATTTTAAAATAACTGGTAGCCATTATGATTTGAATTTGAATATCTCTATGAGGGTTTTGCTATTTTTTCTCCCCTTTCGGCCATGCATGATGTTGGGTAGCTTAGGAAATAAAGTCTCATGACGGTTGTGGTTGAGAGGGTGATGGAGATGACTATTGGCCAGCATTGTAAGGTACCACATCATGTTGAAGGTGCTAAATGGATTGGCACCACCTTTTGCCAGTGTTATCTTGAAAATACAGATATCTTCCAGATCATATTTGTGAGCCTTCATGGCTTAGTGGAGTTGTAGGTGGGTAGTTGGATCGGGGTTGCTTGTCCGCAGGTTGATTTTAGTATAGAGATGGGCATGAAAAGATGAATATCTAATTGGTTGAGATATTTGTAGAGATGTATTTATGATCAGATTTGAAAGGTAGTTAGGGTTTGATTATTGTATTGTAAAACTATGTAACCCTAGTTAGGTTTTTGACTCCTGCCTGTGTGCAGTGGAGTATGTATATATTGTATTTTTAGAGCTTTTGACCTCAGAGTTGGACAATTGTAAAAGAAATTCACTTTTCTTAAGGGTCATCTGTGGTATCATTTCTACCCTCTAGCTTATACAGTTGTAAATCTTTTATTGCTAATTCAAATATTGCAGAGGTATTTTGTGACAATTCTTCATGTGCCTATGCTTCCTTGTTTGAATCATCTCTTAATGAATTGAAGTCTATGCATTTTTTCAATGATAACTTAGGGTTCTTGATCCCTCTTACTTTCTGTAATTGTGTGTGTTACTGTGTTTGATCTGATTTAGATATTTTTGTGGGTATACTTCAGCCCCCTAATAGTCTTGTCTCAATCCTACACCGAGTTGCAGAAGTGAATGTCTTCTTGCAAGTCATAGGTTGTGTCTTATGTTCAGGCCCTCCTATGAAACACTTATGCAAGCCTATTTAGTAAGATGTGACCTACTAGACCTAAGCCTTTCATTGGTTATATCCCTCTATGCTGCAATTCATACCATAATTTTGATGTATCACCTAGTAGATAGTTTTCTTTTAGTCATTTCCCTTTTCAAGCATTCTTTCTATCCCTTTCCCTCAAAAGCTTTAATTTTCATGTCAAGAAAAAAATTAGGTTGATTATCCAAGAGGAACTAGCCTAGAACCTAGAGGTCTCATCTCAGTTATCACAGGTCCCACAACCTGGAGATGATTCCCATGTTATACTAAGTTATCAAGACTACGAGAGCTTGAAACAAGGGTGAAAACTTAGTGTATAATAGTTTCAAGTGAAGAACATGAATTTGAAGATGAAAATGTAGGTTTTGAAAATGAGAATTTAAGTTTTCAAGATGAAAATGTAGATTTTGAAAATGAACATGTAGATGTGGCCAATGGAAGTATGGACATTGTTAATGATAGTCCACCGATTGAATATGAAGGAATTGACAATGATAATGGTGCAGTAGAACCAAATCAATGTTACACATCTCCAAATTATATGAGAAATGAAGTCCCTTCAGAGAAAGAAAGATAAACTTCAAAATTGAGACCTTTAAGAAGAACTAAATGGTTACTTGAAATTGATGAGAACATAATGAGCAATTTTGATGGCAAGAGATAAAAAAGAACTGTTCAGTTGTGGGTTTCAAAACTTTTTGACCAATATTTTAGGCACAAGATGTTTGTTGAGAAATGTAAAATGTTTGTGCAGTTGTCAAAGATGCAGAAGATGAGATGAATACTAGTCAAATTGAAGATTAGTGTGAACAAGAAAAAGGAGTGGAATGCTATTTTTGTGAGAAATCATTTTAGTGTTCTCAATTCCATTGGAAAGACTACCAAAGAAAAAGATAAGAGAGCAACTAGGTGGGTTATTACAACCTCCTCAGTAAGTCATCATGTGATAAAGGCTCATTTGATGAGATAAACTTATGTTGACTTGAATCTAAATCGTAAAAATTTGGATAGAGCACTTGCAAGAAGAGAAAGACTTGATGATCCTTTTCAAAATGATACATGGGCTTATAGTGAAAGACTTTCATGTTGTGATAAGAAGCTTACCGATGCTATGAAGGATCAAATTCAACTATTTTGGCAATCTAACTCAAGAGTTTCACCAAATGTGAAGGATGTCTTGAAGTTGAGAATTGGCATTTGAGATTGCACCCTGCATCCCAAAGATTATTTGGAGGTGAGTCAAACAATTTTCTTCAAAAAATTTGTGAGGCACATCCAACATTGAAAATATCAAAAAGAGCTTTTGAAGCCCTGAAGCCTTTTTTTGTGTGCCTTTTAAGATTAGAAATACTTGTTGTTGCAAATATCATGTGGAGTTTTCAATGCACCATGAATTGTTATGATCCATTCATTCTACTTTGCATAGTAGTGAAATGTTGGAGGAGTGTGTTGCAAGTGCTGTTCCAAAATCATCAAGAGACTAGACAGATCATTTTTTATGTCCTAGAGATGATGAATGTTTCTTTTATAGAAAAGATTGCTTAAATGATAAGTACTCCAAAGTGTGGTGGGCTAGTGAAGTTTGTTGAATGTATTCATGAGGGTTGTGAACAAGATTTTGGAAAGACAATTGTCCACAAAAAGTTATATGAAACTGTTAAATATACATTAAAAAGTGGAGGTGAAGGCTCTAAATGTGAGTTGGTTACTAAAGAATACAATGTAGCTGATTTTATTTCAGATTTTAGGAAGAATCTATTTTACAAGTATGCAAGGCATAGTCACAGGTCTCAATGGTTGGATCAACAATTCAAGATGTGTAAGGACACTTTCCCAGTTGGCACTATTATATTGGTTGTTGACTTGGTAGAGAACTATACATTGCAACCCCAAAATGAGTTACAAGCTCAATATTACAATTCTATTCAGGTTTCTATTTTTGTGCACATAACATATAGATTTTCCCCTGATAGTATAGAAGATGACTAAAAGATAATGAGAGAGTACCATTTTTATATGAGCAATGATAGATCACACACATCCATGTTTGTTCAACAATGCTTTTGAGAATTATTTTGAGTGGGTGAAGGAAAATAATATTGCTATGGATAGACATCTCATTTGGTTAGATAACTACACAGGACAATTCAAAAATGCTCATATGTTTTATTGGTTATGTAGAATGCATGTAGAGAGAGGTATACCTCATATATGGAGTTTTTTTGAGGCTGGTCATGGAAAAGGGGAGCATGATGGAGTAGGTACATGCGTAAAGAGAGCTCTAGTTAAGGAGCAACTAAGGATTTTAGGTGCAAAACTTATTGATGCCTATTCTATTATTGATTGGTGTACTTCAACATTGTCACAAGAGGGGACTCTTGATTTAGCAATTTGCATAGATTCTTTTTGGTTGGTTGAGTTGGGAAGAATAGGAGATAGGTTAGATTGTCAAACTATGAAACATTCTTCAAAAATGCATTCATTTCAAAGCTCAGATGCTAGTACATGGACCATTTGGACATGAGAGTTGGCTTGTTATTTTCCTAGTTGTCTTTAGTGTGATTGGGATCAGTGTGAGTCAAGTGAGTGGGTTGATGCATGGGTTCCACATTATCTTACTCCTTTATCTCTCACAGTCTCTATAATAAATGATGACATGGATTGTTCACTTGACTATGACCATCTTTCAGATCTTCTATAGCTACGACATGTTTTTGCATTGTTTGCACCAGAAGGGAATGATGAGAGATCAAATTACTGGTTAGCATGTTGTGTATGAGGAAAGTAGAAACTTTCACAACTGACGATAGATGATGATATGTTCACATATCCAATAGGATCACATGTTGTTGTAGGAACATGGTTGTGCACATATATGATTAGAAATAATGGAATTCCTGCATTTGAAGACTATGAGAAGCACAAAACCATTCTCATGTATTCACACCTTGTAATAGCAGCCAATGTTAAGTTGTTGAAACATCAAGGAAAACCAAAGACAAATGAACTTTGGACTATTAGTACTACTGATCATGAAGCAATACTGAATACTCTCAAGCATAGAGATGACCCTTTAGGCACACTTTAGTAGGTAAGTTCAACATAAGTTAGATATAGTTGTGTAATTTACATATTTAGATACCAAAATGACACTTCTTATATTCTCTATTAACTTTTCTTCTGCCTTCTGAATGTAAGGATTGGAGGAAAAAAGGACACTTTTTTTTATATATAGTTGTGTAATTTGCATATTTAGATGCCAATTTTTGTATATAAAACCAACAATCAAATGTAATGTGCATAGTTAGATGCCACAATTTGAATATAAAAACAACAATCGAATGTAATGTGCATATTTAGATGCCAAATTTTATATATAAAAACAAAAATCAAATGGAATGTGCATATTTAGATGCCAAATTTTATATATAAAAAATTAGATGCAAAATTTGAAATATAAAAGAGCCCATGGGGTTGATTTGCAAATATTAAAAGCCCACATTTGTATCATCTTAATGCCATGTAAAGTGCAAAAAATGTGTTTCCTTACTATGAATGTTGTATCCTTATATAATTTGTATCATCTTAATTTTGTATCCTTACATTTCTATTGTCTTAATTCCATTACATTTGTATCATCAAATGATGTAATAGTTGGAGTCATTGAGTCAAAATTGGTCAAATGTGTCCAAAGTAAAATGATGATTCCCTGGGGTGAAGGAATTTAGTGTTCAAGGATTCCATCTTGGCACCAAATGGAATGTTCCATTAGCTTTGGTTGGGTGAGTAAACTCTAGGAACAACCCCATTTTGACCACTGAGTCAGTAGAACGTTCCAGACCATGCCAAACCAAAGTGTCCCCAAGGTGCACTAAGCACAATTGGGCAGAAAAATTTTGAGGCTCATAACTCATACCTCATGAGAGGTATTGATGATTTGTGAGATGCTATAGGGCTATGTTTCCAAGGCCTACTATAACCTCTCTCCATTCTAGGAGATTCAAATTTATTTAAATTTGGCACGCCAGTCTCGCTAGATGCCAAAACTTGCAGTGAGGGTCAATTGAAAGCTCCACCACTAGATTACTTCTAAATTGTTCATCTTGACACCAAATGGACTATGCAATTAGCTTCAGTTTGGTGGGTAAATGCTAGGGACAACCCCATTTTTACCACTGAGTTAGTAGAACATTCTAGACCACGCCAGACCATAGTGTCCCCAAGGTGCACTAAGCACGATTGGGCAACAAACTAGGCTCATAAATCAAACCCCATGAGAGGTATAGGTAATCTATGAGATGATACATGACTATGTTTTCGAGGCCTACAATAACCTCTCTCCATTCTGGGAGATTCAAATTTATTTGAATTTGGCATGCCAGTCTCACTCGATGCCAAAACTTGCAATGAGGGTCAGTTGAAAGTTGCACCAATGAATTTCTTCCAAACCATTCATCCCAGAACTAAATGAACTATGCTATTAGCTTTGGTTAGGAGGATAAATGCTAGGGACAACCCCATTTTGACCATTGAGTTAGTAGAACATTCTAGACCACGTCAGACCAAAGTTCCCCAAGGTGCACTAAGCACAATTGGGCAGTGAAATTTTGAGGCTTGTAACTAGGACCCCATGAGAGGTATCAAAGATTTTTTAGATGCTACAAGATCATGAATCTAAGGCCTACAATAACCTCTCTCCATTCTGGGAGATTCAATTTTTTTTGAATTTGGCACACCAGTCTTGCTCGATGCCAAAACTTGCAGTGAGGGTCAGTTGAAACTTTCGAGGCTCATAACTCAGACCTCGTGAGAGGTATTGGTGATCTGTGAGATGCTACAAGACCATGTTTCTTAGGTGTTCCTAGGGTATTTGCAGGGGTACAGGTAGAGTACTGATATTTTGTCCAAAAGACCAATACTTAAATTTGAGATATATTTTGATATGGCCAAAAGGGTGTTTGATTATTGCCAAAAGGGTGTTTGATTATGTAATTAGGCCAGTGTGAAGTTTTTTAGCCATTGGGAGTAAAGGGTAAGTCTAGAAACCTTGAAACCACTTTAATAGATATCCTTATATACCTCAAATGATGAATTACATGTGTGAACACACGTAGCACATAAAGCATCCACATAAATTTTCTAAAGTCATGAAGCATATATGTAGCATATAGATTATAAAGCATACCACATGAATTCACTAAAGTCATGCATGTAGCCCATACACATGAATTTAAGTTATGAAGAATGTACTTGAATATACATGAATACACTTAAGGCATAAATCATACACAAGAGTACATAGACACAAGAATATTTACATACTAATAATGAATAAATGTACCCATGTAATTAAGAAATTGGATTGAATATCAAGTTTCATATATATATCAAAATGAATAATAATTTTGTACATATTTACATGTCAACATATCTAGATACAATGTGTCATATGCCATCTCAAAATGTGTCATATGACATCTCAAAATAAGAAGTTCAACTACAAATGTTTCTAGGACATCCTATTCTATTGGTGGATCATCAAAATGCAGCCTCTTTGAAGTTGATGTAGGAGCATCCTAGGTGTAAGAGCAATCTTGCATCACCCAAAAATATTTTTGGTTTCTTTTCAATAAGGGCTATCTTGGGTAGAGCTGCTATTTTTGCAAAGTTACTAATTTTAGTAAGTTTTCTGTTCAGGCTCAGAATGGTCTATTTTCTTCTCTGGAGGTTCATTTTGGTCATATCAATTTGCCAGTAAAGTTTCATTGACAGATCAAGTCTAGTTTTGTAGATATTAAAATTTTTTGGTATTAGCAGTAGGGTACAGAAACTTTGAACTCAGTTTTGAAGGCTTTAGAGGCCCCGGATCAAGTTGAAACTTTGGCTAAATAAAGCTAATTTAGGCATTGTAGAGCTCCTCACGCCCTTTCTGAATTGGGGTCATAATAGTCAACGGGTGATGACTTATGGTCTTCGGAAGTTGGGCCACCTGAAATGGTGGAAAATAAATTTCCTTCAAAATTTTGGTTTGGGTTTCAAAAGTTGTTTTGAGTCGACTTTGATGTAATAAATTGTAAAATAAAATAATTCTAAGTTTGGTTGGCCTTATTGGCTAAAATTCTGGAAACTTCCCAGGCGGTGGAAAATTGCCTATATAAGGAAGGTTGTAGCGTTGTCTTAGGTAGTTCAGAGCAGTTCTAGGTAGATCTAGGTAATAATTCGAGGCTTTGTCCTACAGAATATTATAAGGGAAAATGCCCATGTGGCTTTGCATATTGTAATTCCACATTTATGAAGATAATAAGAAGCTCATTTTTTGTTCTTGCAAATTGTTGTTGTTTCTCTGTTTCTGTTATGTGTTTATGGTATTAAGGGGAGCACCCTTCATCAAGTGATATCAGAGCACCCTTCATCAGTGGTATCAGTGAATACCTATTCCCTGATAAAGGATGGAGTGTGACATAAGCTAAAACCATTGAAGGAAACAGAAGAAAAGGTATGTGGTAATGCAAGAATAACTTTTGTTGATAGAGAAAATTTCTTAGATGGTATGCGGCATGAGCATATGTGTTTTATCTTAATTCTAAAGGCTAGGAAAGAGGAAATAGAAGATGTACTTGTAAAAGTTATAGAATTATTGAATGAGTTTCAGGATATTGTATTCGATAATGTGCCTGATGGATTACCACCAGTAAGAAAGATCATTCATTAGATGGACCTAATTCCAGGAGCTAGTTTGCCAAATAAGGTAGCACATAGAATAAAACTAGCAGAAAGTGAAGAGTTGAAGATAGATTTGAAGTTTAGTTCATCACATCATCCATAGATTGTATATGGAAGTAGTCCTAGAAATGCTTCAGAGTTGAGAAAGATAGATAAAGGAGAGATAAGTAGTGCTGAAGCTGAAGATTTTGCAAAACACTTGAAGAACATCCATGAGGAGGTGAGGAAGCATAGTAGCAAGATGAATGCACAGTATAAGGCTAAGGTAGATGTGAAAAGGAGGCATAAAGAATTTCAAGTTAGAGATGAAGTCATGGTTCATTTGTGGAAGGAGAGATTTCCAGTTGGTACATATAACAAGTTGAAAATGAAGAAGTTTGGACCATGTAAGATACTGAAGAAGCATGATTTAGGAAATGCATATGAGGTACAATTACCTACTCAGTTGAATATTTCACCAATGTTTAACTTTCAAATTTGACAAAATATCATATAGGAGATGTTGAAGATGAGATCACAACAACATAGTGGAGTATTCTAGCAACTTGTTCAAATACCAAGGAGATTGAGGACATACTAGATAGTCATGTTGGAAAAAGCACAAGGAACAAGACATATGAAGAATATCTCATCAAATGGAAATGATGAACTATTGAAGATTCATCATGGCTAACAAAGAAGGAGGTTAACCATCTTGGTTTCCCTCTTCACACCTGAGTCGTGATAGGGTCACTTTTCAAATTACCCGAGGTGTTTGATGCAGGAGCAGCTTGGGTGTAAGAGCAATCTTGCATCACCCAAAAATATTTCTGGTTTCTTTTCAATAAGGGCTATCTTGTGCAGAGATGCTATTTTTGGAAAGTTACTAATTTTAGTAAGTTTTATGTTCAGGCTCAAAATGGTCTATTTTCTTCTCTAGAGGTTCATTTTGGTCATATCAACCTACCAGTAAAGTTTCATTGATAGATCAAGTCTAGCTTTGTAGATATTGAAGATTTTTAGTATTGGCAGTAGGGTACAGAAACTTTGAACTCAATTTTGAAGGCTTTAGGGGACCTAGATGAGGTCAAAACTTCGGCCAAATGAAGCTTGCTTGATTTAGAGATTGTAGAGCTCCCCGCACCCTTTCTGAATTGGGGTGATAATAGTCCATTGGGTCAATGGGTGATGACTTATGGTCTCCAAAAGTTGGGCCACCTGAAATGGTGGAAAATAAATTTCCTTCAAAATTTATGTTTGGGTTTCAAAAGTTGTTTTGAGCTGACTCTGATGTAATAAATTGTAAAATAAAATAATTCTAAGTTTGGTCGGCCTTATTGGCTAAAATTATGGAACCTTCCCAAGCGGTGGAAAATTGCCTATATAAGAAAGGTTGTAGTGTTGTCTTAGGTAGTTCGAAGCAGTTCTAGGTAGATTTGGGTAATAATTCGAGGCTTTGTCCTTCAAAATATTGTAAGGGAAAATACCCATGTGGCTTTGCATATTTTAATTCTGAAATTTGTAATTCCACATTTGTGGAGATACTAAGAAGCCCATTTTCTATTCTTGCAAATTGTTGTTGTTTCTTTGTTTCTATTATGTGTTTGTGGTATTAAGGGGAGCACCTTTCATCAGAAGTACTCTTTGGTTCTAATGGATCCTGCATTCAAACACAAAAGTGAAACCCCAGGTTAGATTAAAATTTAGAATCATAGTCAACAATAATAAATAAAATTTAAACTAAAATTGAACTCTCATATACCTCGCCTCTATGTCTCCTCCTGCAGACAGGAGACCTAATATATGTCCTTGGTAGTGCAAGAATAGTGCCACCAATGTCGACTCCCATGTGTATATGTTTGCAAACATGAGATTGATCTACGAGTTATACTATTTAATGTTAAATACTTGGTAGAAAATATATGTTTACAAAATAACTGAATTAACATTAAAACTTACCTGTGTTGAACTTTCTTGAGAGATTGTTGGTTGAGTCATCAATGATACAAACCCTTGGTGTTTTACCTCCCTCAAACTAGGAGTGACCTAAAAAATTCAAACAAATACTTCATACTATCATAACTTGACTATATTATATATACTTGATAGTAAAATTGATGCAGGAGCATCCTGGGTGTAAGAGCAATCTTGCATCACCCAAAAATATTTTTGTTTTTGTATTCAATAAGGGCTATCTTGTGCAGAGTTGCTATTTATGAAAACTTGCTATTTTTAGTAAGTTGGTCATACAATCTCAAAATGTTTTGATTTTACATGTGGAGGTTCATCTTAGTCATATCAGCCTGCCAGTAAAGTTTTATGGCTAGATTAGGTCTAGTTTTGAAGATATTGAAGATTTTCGGTATTAGCAGTAAGGTACAAAAAATTTGAACTCAGTTTTGAAGGCTCTAGAGGCCTTAGTTGAGGTTGAAAATTTGGGTGATAGGCACTTGCACGAGTCAAGCCTGTAGAGCGCTTTGTGGCCTTTTCAAAATGGGGTTATAATAGTCAATCGGGTCAACTAGTGATGACTTATGGTCTTCGAAAGTAGGGTCACCTGAAATGGCAAAAAATAATTTTCCTTCAAAATTTCTGTTCAGGTTTCAAAAGCTATTTTGAGTCAACTTTGATGTAATAAATTGAAAAATAAAATAATTCTAAGTTTGGTCAGCCCTAAGGGCTAATTTTTGGAACCTTCTTGGGCGGTGGAAAATGCCTATATAAAGAAGGCCCGCAGTGTTGTCTAGGGTAGTTCTGGGTAGAGATCTGGGTATTGATTCAAGGCTTTGTCCTACAGAATATTGTAAGGGAATTTCGATGTGGCTTTGCATATTGTAATTCTGAAAGTTTGTAATTCCACATTTGTGGAGATAATAAGAAGCCAATTTTTTGTTCTTGCATATTGTTGTTGTTTCTTTGTTTCTGTTATGTGTTTGTGGTATTAAGGGGAGCACCCTTCATAAAAAATATACACAAATAACTTTAGAAATGTACATATCATGGGGCTATCACTGCGAATTGATATTCTTGTGACTCTATTATGACGATAGGCTCTCACGGCATCATCATATGCCACTCTCTGTCAAATAAACCATGTAAATTAAATATGAGTACACACAACTGACAAGTATACATGTATGCATAAACAAACTAAATTAATTAATTACCTTTCCTTTATCAATGGCTGACACCTGCACCTCCTCACATTGCCCCCCGATGGCAATTGGTGACACCTGCATCAGTATGTAAAAGATGATCATACAAATTAGAAAACAATGTACATATACTATTATCATAATTTAAAAGGAAACCAATGAGTACGTTAAAATATATGTACCGTGGAAGTGTTAAGACCAAATGATATGGCCGAAATCATGGACCCCTCTACCTATTGCATCTCCTCCTCTTTCATCAACTAAACATAGTTGTAACACATAAAAAGACATAAGTGGGAAATTATTAT
>BSBK01003301.1:200000-472500 GCA_027943335.1 Chamaecyparis obtusa
CATTACCTCGATAGAATAATTTGTTAGAGTTAAGGCTTAAAATGTCATCTCATCTAAGGAGTTAAGGACATTGTTTTCTGATCATTTGATGATCTTACATCAATGGTGAAGCTTCATTTCCTGCCACCATTTCGCAGCTAAATGTACATTGCTTAGTGTTTCTGTAGAGTGGGCTCAGGTTTTAAGGGTTTTTGTAATAAAGAATTGTTATGTTTGCCTGCGTGGAGTAGTCCTTTAGGCCTTCATTATTCCCAAGATAGAAAATGTCTTATCATTTCCAATTTCACCTAGTGTTGCATTAAATCTGAAAGATTTGGAGATTTTTGGAGTCAAAAATTTGGACAGTTACCATTAATGTTATGATTTATTAGAGCTTTAGCAGAAATGGAATGATTTTCAATGAGGTCTTATAAATAGATCAATCTATGCTCCTTAATTTACAATTGTGAAAGCAGATTAGTCTGCGAGTGCTAGGTTTCCACTTCTTTGTGAGTGTGAAAGCATAATTGTGAGACTAAGAATAGTCTGTGAGTGTGAAAGCATAATTGTGAGACTGAGAATGGACACTCCTGTTCATTTGAGATGCCTTTCCTTGGAGGACCAGAAGGCTTTTTTGGGCCTAGTCACAGACCCAATCTTGGCATTTGTCACTACGAAGTTGGGAGCCTTCACCAAGGAGGCTATAAGGATGGTCCTCAGTCGTGAGTTTATTAAGAATGAAAATCTGTATAGAGTCAGGACTGACATGTCATCATGCCTCTTGGCATCTCTGTTGGACATTGGGGAGGAAAAGGTTGATATGTTAATGCTTTTGAGAAAAGTTTTCAAACAAGACTACCTCGGCGATGATGTAGCGGTTGCCGTATTTTCAAATATTGGGGTTGGAATTCCTTGGTCAAATGATTTGCCTAAGATTCTACAACCAGACGTGGTTGTTCCTAGGTAACCATTCCTACTTAACCTTGATGTCGAGTAGCTCACGCGTCATCGAAAGTGGGCACGGATTGGGAGGGATTTCCTTCGGAAGTGGCACATATTGGAGGAACCCAGGGACTATCTATGGCTAGAAGATTTCCTGAGCATTATTCTCACTTCACAATTCCACACAGAAGGAAGGGAGCTGGATAGTCCATGAATCATGATACTCTCTACTTCTATTGTCTACTCTCTAGTCTGAGTCACCTTGATACTGATTCTACGTAGTCTAGTCTCCCTGGTAGTACCATGGGTTTTGTAAAAAAACTTTTTGAAATGATATATATTGTAAATTTGTAATCGCAATGCAGATATGTATAATGTAACTATGTTAAAAGATATAATATGATAATGTTTTAAGAATTTCAAAGTGCTACTTCTATTCTTTTTTGTTATTATTATAAGAATTGTTAATTATGTTTTGCCAAATATAATATAAAAAATTTCCATTAAATAATTAAATGTTTCCAAACTTCATCATTTAATGGCAACTTGGTAATATAGTTATAATATAGTTAATGATTAATATTCATTAGTGTATGTTAAATTATTAATATTTTAAAATCATGACAATCTCTTGGTAGTTCCCTTTGATCTTCAACTTGCAGATTTATACTTTGATGGATAATTTAAATATAACTTCAACTTTATCACCACTCCAAAGTCTACAAGGAAGAGGGAAAATTAACAAGGATCAAATAGATCCTCCTACACTTTGAGCCTTAATGCTCAAGTGGGTGTACCCTTGATTCACTTCTTCAAAGGAATCATAAAATGTTATACCAATATACTTTTTACTAACTGACTTAAGAATTTGATCATTTAATTTATATGTGTGTGGTTGATGACAATGAAATGCCTCCAGAGGATGGACCAGTGCCTTAACCTAGGGCAAAGAGTCACCCCATTACATACATCAACTGAAGACATTAAATCAAACAATCCTAGGCTCAGGATAAGTGCTTTGCCTATTACCCCTCTCCCTCAAACACATGGACATCAAGTTCTTATTTGGTTGTAAACTCACTGAATTCACCTAAAAGACTTTAATCCTAACTTTGTTAGGAACTCAGAGATGACTTCACAATACTCTTTGTTTACCATATGCTAATACACTTTGTGACACTAACATATATGAGCTTAGAATCGAAACAAGAAGACACACAAATGCAAGATTGGAACTCAATAGCATTTTCATTAACACATTCAGGATCAATATACAATCAGAGCAACACAAGGATAGGAAAAGATCCAAAATCTAGCTCCTCTTTCAATATAAAACCATCAACAACCAAGGACCAAAAGAAAGTTGTGGAATGCACCCTAAGTCAAAATTTATGCTATATATACCCCCTAGTCACCTTGGAATCCTCAAAGAGGATGCATCAAGCTTCGAGTGACTAGGGTTAGGGTTTCAGCGACCCAACCAACAAGAAACAGTCACAAATTAATTGCAGGGGATGAAAACCATTTGGCCAGGAGAAAATAGATCTCGAAGTGATCCTCAATCATGATAAATTCTTTAAGAAGGTACTGAGAACCACAAAAATGCCCAAAATGTCAACCTGTAACATGCCTCGAGCACAAAACCACATAGTACACACCCCTGCAGATGAACATGGCACACCATGGACCACACTGCAATGACAAACAGATCATGGCCTACTAGCACCAGTCACTTCTACATTGAGTTCTAGTCCTTTTGGTCATAGGAAACCCTCCAAGAAATTTGAATTTGATAACAAACGGTCACTTTCAAGCACCAGTAGCAAATCGGTGGTCATCATTTGAATCTAAATCAACTTTAAGTCCTGACCGTCTGATTCCTCCCTTTCACGGTCTGTTAATATCTTAACTCAACTAGACACCTTAGGTTAACTCTAGTGAACATGTGATAAGGCATTTTCTATTCATGGAATAAAAATATTAACCACCGCTTAACTCAATGATGTGGCAAACAAAGGAAAGAAAACCTATCTCGGTTACATTTGGTGAACTGGTGACAAAAGGGTTTCGCTAGTTCGCAGAACACTTTTTACCTCTGCCAAGTTAGTTAGCGATTACGCGAATGCTTATTCACTAAATTGCCAGTCAAATCAAAGCACTGCTATCCTTTTCCATGAATGAGTGAAACCCATTAGATATTTTTTAGGCTACTAAATCATTTTGTCAAAATCCCCAAGTCCCCACCTTGGCCCACCTAGAACATTGATGGCCATCTTAAAATCTCACGCAGTCAGAAGATCCCATCAGATTATACGCCTGCCATTGATCTAGAATCTCCTCCCTGCCCTGACAACCCCCTGATAGGATATGAAATCAATGGGCGTCACAAGATTTGAAACCTCTGACAATACCCATAAGAACATATGCCTGTCGTTGATATTCTAACACTGTCAGGACCCTCTGACACATCTGAAACCAAGTCCCACTGACAACATGCCACTATGTTAATACATGGACCAATAAAATATTGCCAACTGTGCAAATGTGTCACCTTGGACCCACTAATCCTTTATGAGAATCAATGGCTGTTGCTATACCACTACGTTAAAGATTGAGCATGTCATCCTGGTGGAATAATGATAGCCACGAGATCAAACCAAACTTCAATCTACCTGGACACCAAGAAAACTGGTCCTGCTAATAGGATTCCACTTCATACTATCGTTGACCAATCACAGCTTGCCATATCAGTACACCTAGCATGTGGACCCGCTTGAAAAGAAAGGCTACGTCATCAAGAAATATCAACGATCGGCGTAAAAGTGCATAGCTTTGACACATCTCATGAGAATATATGACCATTGTTAGATCAAGATTCTTTCAAAAAACCTAGGCCCAGAGACCACGCGAACATGTGACTAAAGAGAAGAAAACTACCATGCCAAGTCGCAAATAGTTAAGAGATAACTACCTAGAAACAAGAGAATATGCGAACGCAGTGTTCACCCAATCACCGAGAGGAAAGATATAACTGTCGGGAATCAAACAAACCAGTGACAAACAAGAAATCGCTAATTCATAGAATGAAAAGATGTGACTACCAGGCAACACGCAAACAAGTGACAAGCCAGGAAAGAAATATACACATGTAAATTAGGACTTTTAAGTGACCCAATAAAATAATAACAAATTAGAATAGGGTTAGGGCATTACAAAGGGTTTTGAAACAATGGCTAGTTTTTTTGAAAAATTGAACTAAGGGTTTCAAAGCCATGGAAATAAAAATGACTGCAGAGACCAAGAGAAGCATGCTAGGGCCATGAAATTTTATAAGGAAAGACCAGATAAAAGAGAGAAAACCATGGAAATTCTATCAAGTGCTAACAATGGCTCTGTTTGGGGATGTGTGGCTCTTATAGGCATAGCAAGGACTTAGAATCACTAGTTATAGTAGACCACCTATTGGAAAACTTGACAACAGAGAGCAACAGGACCAAAAACTCATAGACTTGGACAAAATAGGGCAAGGGCAAGCAACTTATTTACAAAATTTACAAAATGTACAAACCTAACTACTATTCATGGAAAATAAAATACCTTCAATTGAAGTATTTCTTCAAGAATTGTCCATGAACTAGCAATTCATGAACATCACCATTTAACTCCTTCACAATGTATGAATCTTGGCACCATTTCTCATGAATTAGATATGGCCCTAACCAGATGGGATCAAATTTACCATGTTTTCCCTTATCCTCCAGTCTGGCATTCCAAATTAACACCAAATCACCAGGCTCAAACTTCCTTTCAACAGTTTTCTTGTCATACAAATTTTTAACCTGCAACTGCAATTTGGCATTTCTTGCAACTGACTCTCTTCTAGTCTCATCCAACCTAATGAGGTCCTCAATTCTCAACTGCATGTCATCTTTTATGTCATCATCATATAACTAAACAAATTTATACATTTTCAACAAATTATTTTGAGGCATTCTTGCATGTATTCCATATACTAGGTCAAATGGTGCACAACCAATTGCCCTCTTTATGGTTACCCTATCAGCCCATAGAGCTAATGGTAGCTTTGAATTCCATGCCCTCTTATTCTTTTCAAGAATTCTCTTGAGGATCTTAATCAGGCTCTTATTAGTAGATGTTGTCTGTCCATTTCCTTGTGGATGATAAGGTGAGGAATTAGAAATCTAAATTCCTAAACCTTTGCAGAAGTCCTTATATTTAGTAGACATGAAGCACATTGCATTATCACTAACTATCCTCTCAGGGAAACCAAACCTTGTAACAATATTGTTCAATAGAAAATCAATTACCACCTTACTAGTTACATTTATTGTAGGTATAGCCTCTACCCACTTTGTAAAGTAATCAGTGGCAACTAAGATCCATGAGTGTCCTCCACTTGACCTGTTTGGTATCTCCCCTATAAAATCAATTCCCCATTGTTGGAAAGGAGCCTGCACTTCTACTAGTTTCAATGGCACATTACCTAAAAATTTAAGCTTACCAGAGAACCTTTGAAAATCATCACACCTTCTCACCAACTGTTCTGCATCCTTGAAGATTGTGGGTCACCAAAAACCTGCTCTCAAGATTTTATGAGTAGTCATTTTATGAATATAATGCCCACCACAAAATCCCTCATGCATTTCTTTCAACAACTTGTTAGCCTGATCTTCATCTACACATTTCAATAGTATGCAATCTAAATTCTTTTTGTACAATTTACACTTCACAATTACATACTTGATGGCTTGTAACTTCAATGTCCTCTTTTGATTATCATTCATGTTATCTGGAAATTTCATACTTCTTAGATAATAGATGATATCTTGATACCAAACACAATCATCCATATCACATGTATAATCAATTTCAGAATGATTTACCTAATTTGCATCAAGATTGGATTGAGCCATCAGTTTTTCCAATCCTTGTCCTCTAACCAATTTAGTAATCTGAACATCAACATTGAATTCTTGGATCCTATTGATCCATCTACATCTTCTTCTAGACACCTCTTGCTATGAGAAAATATTCTTCACAGCTGCACTTGGCACAAAAGCAATCACAATTGCCCCCATCAAGTAACACCTAAAAGTCTTGATTGCCTTCACAAATGCATATGCCTATTTCTCATTTATGTCATACTTCAATTCAGCAACCTGCAAAGATTTATTGAAAAATGCAATAGGCTGCTCATAACCATCCTTATTCTTTTGTAACAAAACTGCAGCAATAGTGTGAAAAGATGCAAAGGAAAAGATGTGCATTGGGACATTATAATCAGGTGCCTTAAGCACTGGTGCATTTTTGATAGCCTACTTGATATTTTTGAAAGCCTCATCAGGCTCAGCCTCCCAATTGATTGCAGATCCCCTCTTCAACATCTTAGAAATAGGTCTAGTAACCTCTGCAAAGTTTGTCAAAGACCTCCTTAAGAAATTGACCTGACCAAAGAAGGACTGAATCCCTTTAACATTCTTTGGCTTCTAAATTTTATCAATGGCTGCTACCCTCTCAGGGTCAATTCTCACTCCTTGCTTCCCAACTAAGTGGCCAAGCAACTTACCTTCAATGACACCAAAAGCACATTTCCTTGAATTTAATGAAATGCCAAATTCCAAGGCCCTCATAAATATTTTCTCTAAATGAGTACATTGGTCTTCTTCCCTCTTGGAATAGGTAGTTAAATCATCTTGATATACAACAAGGAAATCATTTATGAAATTTGAAAAGGCAACATCCATTGCCCTCTGAAAAGTAGCACCAGCATTTGTCAGACCAAAAGGCATTCTCACATAAACATATGTCCCCCAAGGTGTTGTGAAAGTTGTCTTGAATTGTTCTGATTCTTTGACAATAACTTGATTGTAACTAGAGAAACCATCCATCATTGACATCAATTATGATCTGGTCACTCTCTACAACATAGCTTCCATATTGGGCAAACAATAGTTATCTTTTAATGAGCTGATGTTCAAATTCCTGAAGTCCACACAAAGCTTGATGTCACCATTCCTTTTTCTCATAGGAACAAGGTTTGAAACCGAAGAATAATTCCTTATAGGCTTGATAATTCCAGCATCTCTCAGCTTCATTAACTCTTCTTGCATCTTGGGTGCCAAAGTGGGATTGATAGGCCTTTGTTTTTGCCGGAAAGGTTTAGCATCTTCTTTCAATGAAATAATATACTGAAAAAAATCTTCTCTATAAACCTTTAGGTCATCATATGACCATGCAAAAACATGCCTAAATTTTCTTAATAATTCAATCAAGGATTTCTTTACCTTTTGAGATATATCTCTACCAATGTATACTTTCTTAGGTGTCTCATGTGTTCCAAGATTTATCTCCTCTAGATCAGCATGATCTCCTCTTTTGATATTCTTTTGAACTCTATCCTGGTTATTAAAGACAGTCTCCAAAACAACAAGCCCCTTGGGCACCTTGTTAGTTCTAAGTTGAATGACCTCATTGCCTAAGACAACCTCTCTTCCTTCTACTAACTCAACCAAGGATAAACAATCAAATTCCTGACCATGATACTGATCTTCACAACTCATAAACTTCAAGATATCATTATCATCATCAAAAACTTGCCAATTCTCAATATTGTCTGGTATACTAGGCCTAGCCTAAATTTCAACTTTAGAAATAACAGCAAATGTAATATCAGTGGGATTGATTTCTATATTGGCTAACAAGTCAACCATCTTATTGTTACTCCTATCCTTCCACTTAATATTGAAGGCATCAAAATGTTTAATCAAATCCCAAACTGCATTCCTATATTGTTTCAACCTCTTATTCTTGGAAGCATAAACTGACCTAACTTGGGACACCACCAACTCAGAATCACCAACAACACTTATGCATTTAATACCATGCTTTTGTGCCAACCTCAGTCCTAACAACAATGCCTCATATTCTTCTATATTGTTGGTACAAAATAAATTCAATGTGAAAGAAAATTTGTAGGTGTTTCCATCAGGAGAAATAAGTAAAATACCTGCTCCTGCTCCATCTTTACAATTTGCACCATCAAAGTACATTACCCACAAATCACCCTTAACAAAATTAACACTTACCTCAATAGAGATAGGTGAAAAAATAGTTTCCTTTTCAAGTACAGGGATCTCTACCCTAAAAGCATTAATATCAGTATCCACAAAACATGTAGTTTCATTATCAATATTTCTCTCAATCATGTGGCATACTCTTGGCTCTCGATCAATCTTGACAAACTGATCGTCAATCTTGAAAGTGGCGTAGGACAGATCACACTGTAGACTTCCACCCATGGTAGCACTTCACCTTCTAGATAGCAGCATCCCATAATGAGGAGGGATGTCCACCACCAAAACACTCATTATTAACTCTTTCTCTGGATATGCTACCAGCCTATATGGCATTGCATTGATAGTCCCAATAACTGGTACCTCCCTCTGATCCATTACACAACATCTACCTTGAACTGTATCAACTTTAAGGCCCAACTTCTCCATGATTTTGAAAGGCATGATAGTATTAGAGGCACCACTATCAATCATACAATTTCTTAGTTTCATTCCATTCACAAGAACATTTAAAAAGGATGGATCAATGTTTTCAAGGCTAGCATTGACTAAACTATCGAAATATATTGGAGGAATTTGAGATACAATTCCCTGAGCAGAAACACCTTTCAAAGCTTTATCCTGAGATCCATTACATGCAACATCATTGTTATGACATTATCTACCCATGCAATAGCTCTGTCTTTATGTTTAGGGATCATCAACAACTCTGACAATGGAACCTTAACTATAATTTGGGACAATACATATAACATATCAATAGGAGCAGAGGAAGGAATTTTAGTCTGCACTGCCTTAGCATCCTTTTGTTTATCTGATACATTAGGTGTATTGGCCACCCTCACTTTTTCAATCTTAGCCATTGTGTTAACTGGCTTCTCAATCTCATTAGAAAATTTTTCAACTCCAACTCCCTTAGGCTCACAATTCTTACCTTTTACATTCTTGAATTTCACCATGTGATCACCTTTTGATTTTTTCTCATTAGGCTCTCCGGAGTTGGTACTCCTTATAAACATTCCTATAGCTTTCTCATTTGTATTCCTTGCCACCATGCCTCTGGTTTGCACTTGGGCAATCATTTCTGCAGTAATCCTCTCCATCTTTTCTCTAGAAGGTCTTCTTAAATTTACTAGCTCAGAAGAGGAATTCATGTTACATATTTTCTTATCAATGTCTTCACTATCAGAAGAAACCTCTTGATGAAAAAGGGCCTAATTGTGTCTCTTCACATTTACATCTGCTTCTTCATCAAAATTAGAATCATCTTCATATCCTAGATATGAAGTAGCCATGTTGCATCCAACATCATCCTGATCTTCTTCTTGATCCATCTCCTCATTTCCACAATATTGATTTGTAGCCATAGAATGTGCAACCACACAATGCTCTATAGAATGAGGGGATTGGCATGCAACACACCAAGGTATGTCCTCCATGACATTTATTGAAGTTTTTTGTAGAGGGTCAGGGACACCTCTGTCATTGTTATTTCTGGCAGCAGGGACAATAGGCTTTCCATCCTTCCATTGGGTGTTGTAGGGGTAGTTCTACAATCTATTCTACTTATTGAAATTGTTGTTGAACTAAGGCCTTTCATTGGTAGGAGCACTGATGTTCCTATTTGCACGAGGTTTTTTTACGCTTTTCCCCCTTCAAAAATTCTTGTCTCCTTTGTTGTTTCTTCTTGGTGTATGCTCTAAGGATTAGTTTAATTCATGATAATCTTCCTTTTTCCTAACTCATTTGGATTAATATGTTCCTAGCTCATATTTGATTTTCCATTTTAACATGGTATCAAAGAAAGTTTAATCCATTTTTGAGTTCATGGTTTAAGCGGTTATCATATCTCAGAGCACTCCAAATTCGGAGACTCATTTTATTATTTTGAGAGAGTTTTTTAGTTCATATAATTTATTCTCTTAGATTTTATTTTTATCAAAATTTATATATATCTCAAATCTTAATATAAAAATTAATATTATAGTATTAAAAACATTTCAATACTAAAAGTTTTTTTATAAACTTAAAAGTTCTTTTTTCTAATTTCTGTTCACACCTCTATTCAATATTTCATCCTTGTTGCTATTAATAATCTAGTTCAATATAGTATCTTTCTCTGCTAGTTAGCATTATTCCTTTCTTGCATGCATTTGTTTTCAAAATATCATTATTCTCTGCATGCGTTATCTCTATAATTTCTTGTAATTCTCTGCACTCCAATCATTCATTGCATGCGTTATTTTGCAGTTCACTATTCTTTTCTCTATCTTTTTTCATCTCTGGTGCATTTTTTTTTAGCACAGAAGTTTGTTAATTCATAGTTTCGTTATCTATTTTGGAGCGACTGGTTTTTGTTACTTGCTGGTCGAATTGTGGTTTTTTGAGGGGTTTTCAAGAGTGAAAATCTCAGGGATTAAAATCGCAGACGGGTTTCATTTTCTTTCTACTAGTTGCAAATCACCTATCTTCATATTGTTTTTGATTTTTTCTAGTGATTCATATCAAATCGGCATATGCAGGATTTTGATTTGGCACTTCAAATCATGTGAAGTGTATCTAGAGTTATAAATCACTAATCTTCTTTGTTTATTCTTTCATCTATTGTTTCAGTTCTCTTATTTTAAAGTTTTCTCGTTTCAATTCATTATCGTATTTCTAACGGTTTTTTGGGCAGGTTTTTTTTCATAAAAAAGAAGGATACTTTTTATTACTCAACTTTTTAATCTCTTCTCAGATTCTTTTAGTATTAATATTAGGATAGCAAAATAGTTTTCAATTTTTCATTTTTTTTTATCACCTTTGCATGTAAAATGTTTGCATTGCAGATCTTTTCATTGCATGTAAATCATGATTGTAGATCTATGCATTGCATGTAAATTGTTTGCATTGTCGATCTTTGCATATTGCATTTTTTATTAGTTCCTCGTTCTGCCTTCCTTATCGTTTATTTCAGTTTTAGTCTCTGTTCATTCTAAGTAGTTGTTCAAAATCTAATTAAAGTGAAATCACCCAAGTCCTCTGTGGCATCATTTAAGAAGCTGCATGAGTTCGACCTTGGCCAGTCCCTTGCAACTTCTTGGTTATTCCAACATTTTGTGGAAGTGACGCCAAGAAGAGAAACAACACTCACGCTCATTACTGTGATTTTATCCCAATACTGAGGCTGCTGGAAACACATTTTTTTTCTTCTGCATTGCATAGTATAGTTTCTCCATTGCATATCATTTTTTCTAAATTTGTTTGGAGCTTTCTTCGCTGCTTTTTGCATGCATTTTGGCATCTCTGATTATTATATCATTTGCAAGTTTTTTAGGAACATTTTTTATTTACGTTTGTAGGTTTTTTTAATCATTTTTTGTATTAACTTTTTCTTTGGATATTAGTGGTTGTAGGTTTTTTTAATATTTGGAGATCGGATCCTTCAAACCCTTTGCATGCACTGTTTATAATACCGCTTATAAAAAAACTTCATTGCTAACATTTTTGTATTAACATTTTTTTATTAACGTTCAGTGCTAACATTTTTTGTATTAACATTTTTGTTTTAACATTTTTTTTTGATTGCTCATATTCTTTATAATATATTAATGTTAATTCTTTTTAGTTAATGGTTGATTCTTATGAGCGTTTCAAAAGCATTTTAGATCTCCATGCATTTAGATTATTAAATCTTATTTTTGGTCTGTTTAGCTTCAATCTATATGTAATCTTCTTGTCAGTGTTGAAGGCTAACCTTTTTGTAGCTGTTAACTCAACCTCCATTACATCACGATAAGGGACTTCGTACTCATTCTTCCACTAGATAATTGAGTAACATTAAGTCTATTTTGTTTTTTCTGTTGCTGTGCTGTCTCGTTATTAGATTTAATATCTGAAGTTAATTCTCTTTATATCATCAGTACTAACATTTTTGATCATTGCATTGCTAACATTTTTTTTATCATTTCATATACTATTCTTTTTTGCAGACATTAATATTTATACTAATGTCTTTTAATCATTGCATATACTTTTTTGAGTATTCAATATTAACGTTATTATTTCCTTAAACAGAGTTTCAGTACTAACATTTTTTTGGTCATTGCTATTTATGAGTCACTGCTATTGACATTGGTTTCATTCTATTTATGAGTCGTTGCTATTAACGTTGGTCATTGCTATTTATGAGTCTCCATAAAAAAAATTTTAAAAAATTTGTTGCAGGCATATCACTTTTTTATCATTTTATCATTTTAATATCTTATCTCTCTTTTGTTTTTTACTTTCTAAATTTTTTTAATTCAAAACTTAATTCATTTCTTACCTACTACGTTTTATTTCATTTAATAAAACAAAAAGGCTTTAATATATTTTACAAACTTCATTTAAGTTTTTTAAATTATCCTTTCAAATTTTTTATATATTAAAAACAAGGTGTTTTGTTTTATATGAAAAAATAAATAATAAAGTTCTAATTTTTTTTAATTAGAATATTAATTAGAATATGAAAGTTTTAAGATTTTTTATTTGTGAATTTGTCATTAAATTTGGTTTATTAAAGATTTAGATTTATTCAATATCATTTTTTTTTAATCAAATAATTGTCATCATATCACTTTTTTAATCAATATTTGTCATTTAAGTTTATTAAATACATAGATTTAATCAATATTAAGTTTTAAAAATAAAATAAAAATTAAGTTATTTTACTTTGACATTTGTTTTTTGCATTTTAATTGATTCTTTTGAATTAGGAATCTATTTATTTCTTGTCTAATATAATTCCATACTCCTTTCAAATAAGGGGAATTTTTTCCTGGTTCTCTATTTATTGTCAACATGTCTACCCTAATGCCTGAGATGAAACTAACCACACCAACTATCATGCCTGGAAAACCCACATGACTTGGATATTCAGATTCTGCCATCTGTTAGATGTTGCCACTAATGCCAGCACTAAACCTCCTACCACTACTTCTCAAGCTGACCAAGATGCTTGGCAAGCTAAGAATGATGAAACTCTTGGTTTAATTAACATATCCTTAAGCCCTGAATTATATGTCCTTATCTCATCCTGTACAGAAGCTCATAAGGCTTGGGACATCCTAAAAAACACCTATGACAATGCAGATGAGACCTGTAAAATCCAACTTCAAGACCAGCTTGAAGATCTCAGGTATATAGATTTTAATTTTGTTGATGATTTCTTGCTCAAGTTTGATTCAATTAAAAATTTACTCACTGGATTACAAGTTCCTCTTTCTAATTTAAGGATAATTCATAAATGTTTACCTAGGTAGTTTCAGCAATTTATTACAAATATCTATTCTCAGTTAGCTATTCCTTCTTTAGCAACTCAATTAACTTATGTTATTTTTCAAAATATGTTGCGTCAAGAGGAGGCTAAACTAATCCACTTTGGTATATTGAAATCTCATGAACATGCTTATGTTTCTCAATCTCATAATAATAGAGCTAGTAATAATTCCAATAACAATCAAAATAATCAGAGATCAAACAATTCCAACTATAATCAAAATCATCAAAAACCTAATAATAATAATAATTACAATAACAATCATAATAATCATAATAATAATAACAATAATAATAACCCTTCAAATAGGCCTTATTGCACGTATTGTGGTAAAAATGGTCATTTAATTCATAATTGTTTTAAGAAACAGAAAGAAGATCAACGAAATTCTCAAAATTACTCTAATGGAAATCAATCTCATTCTGCTTTTACTGTCTTTTTTAATTCTTCTAGACCACCTAAATGGATTATTGATTGTAATGCATCTCAACATGTCCAATACCACAAGGAAGTCTTTGATTCTTTCCAACATGATTCTATGCATATCCTTGTTTCTTTAGCTAATAATTGTTGTCAAGTTGAAGAAACTGGTATTATTTCTGTTCAAAATGATAAATTACATGATGTGTTTTCTACTCCTAAGCATATTTCTGTTCTTGCTCTTCCTAATGATAATGATGAACATAGTAATGATACTCCTAATGATCTGGTTTATCCTAGTTGTGATGATAATAATCTGTTTTACTCTCTTGTTGATGATATGTTTGACCAAGAAGATGAAATTATATCTACATTTCTTAATAATACTTTTCAAGACATGTCTATTACTCAAGATGAAATTTCTGATGGTAGTTCTATGATTGATGATAATGATGCTTATATTAATGCTTCATATTCTGATGAATACACTACAGATTTATCTTATACAACTAATGCTTGTATTTCTGAATCTATAACTCATGAAAATGTTACAAATTTGGTTTATGCTTATGATTTTCAATATGATTTTTTCCAAAATGTTACTGATTCAGCACTAGGTGATCCCAATGATGGGCACTCTACTAGTGTTTCTTGCCTTTTTGCAGGCTCAAGTTTTGATTATACTCCACCTCTAGTTTTAAATAGACTTGAATATACAAACTGCATAAATGCATCTCAAGCATCTCAAAGGTCTCTTAAAAATTTGGGCCCTCTTCAACATGATATTCAAACTCCTATGTACCATTCAAGCTCCAAAGCACAAGTTGAAGACCAACAAGATAATCAGGCCAAAGACATCCTAATGAAGACTCTTTCTAAAGAAACATCTCAGATTCATTGTAAACATTTGGGTTTAATACCTATTGATGTAATTACCCCAAGTAAAGATTAAAGGGGGGTGTTAGAAGTTGTAATCTTTCCTTGGTGTATTTATAAACCAAGGTTAGAATTTTTTCTTCTTTTCTTATTCTAATATATTAGGATATAAGCCAAGGTATCCTAGTATATTTCTTTTTGTCTTCTTTCTCCTTCATTCTATTTTGTCCTATAGTAGAATATGTGAGACAAATATTTATTGTAATTTGTAATTTAGTTTATTCCTCCTTATGAGGAATCTCACACTTGGCCTCACACACTTATGAATGGTGGCATTCATTCTCATGGGAGTTACATGTTGAACTCCTCTTATCTCTACATATAGAGATATTTCTCCTCTCTTCTCATACAACACTTCTATTCTATTTTCTCTCTCATTCTTCCAATATTGTATGAGCTAAAGCTCTCTCTCTCTCTCTCTCTCTCTCTGGCTATTTTGCCCATTCATAATTTACAGGGGTTTTTTTACGCTTTTCCCCCTTCAAAACTTCTTGTCTCCTTTTTTTTTTCTTCTTGGTGTATGCTCTAAGGATTAGTTTAGTTCATGATAATCTTCCTTTTTCCTAACTCATTTGGATTAATATGTTCTTAGCTCATATTTGATTTTTCATTTTAACAATTACTAAGTGGAATAGTAGTAGTCATATATGGCATATCTAGTTCAATAGCAGATGGACCAAGAGCATTAGCTGATGAAGCCTTCAAGAACTAGATCTTTCTTCTCTTTTCTACAATGGAAGCTTCAATTTTAGCCCTCTCTAATTCTCTTGCAAGGTCCTCATCTTCTTTTCTTCTTTTTTCTATCTCTTTGTTCTTATTTGAATTGGGTGGTGGGACCCTTGGTATTGTCAATGATCTACTTGTTTGATGTCCCACCATCTTCTGCATTCCTTTCTCACCAGCGGCAATAGTAGGCCTAGTGATCTCATGCCCATCTTTATCTTTAGGGAGGGAAGCATAACTTTGAGCCTGTCTAACCACAAGGCCCTCCTGATCAAATTCATGATCTTGCAGTAAGCGCTCTTGCTAACTCCTCAAAACCTCAAGATCACCAAAAACATCATGTTGCAAAGTTTTAGGAGCAGAAGCAAGCATCTTGTTTCTCTCCTTCATTTCATTAATCTTTCTAAGGAGAGACTTTCTTTCTATCAGAGCAATCACCTTTTCAGCTTCTCTCTCCTCTTGTAACCTCTTATGTATGGCATCTTATTCTACCAACTGTAACCTTAGTGAATTTAAATCATCCGGGTCTACCATAATGTCATCAGAACCTGATGACACATCCATATCAGTAAGATTTTGATATGGGAAGTGGACTTGCCTTGGTCTCATGGGTTCTCTTCTGAAATTATCTTCATAAAGATCTAAATCAATCTCCAAACCCATCTCTCTAGCTTGTTCATCTATTAGTAAATAGATTTGTCCTTTCTTGTTTCTTGTGAAAATAACTCTTAATGCCCAAATGATGAACAACATCTGCTTACAATAGTTGAAAAGCCATTTTTTGATTACCGACTTTTCTCCAAATTGGTAGGTACAACTCCCTTTTGGAATGATATGCAATGAATTATGTTTTGATCCTAAAACTAACACAGGGTATGCTCTTAACCTGAGAGTAGGAGAGGCAAACTGAATTAAGCCTAAACAGAACTTAATGTAGGCAAGGAGAGCTTTCTAATCTATGAACCAAGCTGTAGAACTCACAAATCCTATGAATTCATACACTTAGCATTAACTAATCTACAATAACTATTAATAGAGATATAAATAAAATGATGAAAAACCTCTAATGAATCCTTCTCTGAATATCCCACAGCACATCCTACTAGGTTTATTCACATCTTCAAAACAAAGGAATGAAACATCCTTTCCTTCCTACTACAATTTAGATTAAGAGAAAGAATCATATAACTAACAACTATCAGCTAACTGGAACAAAAAATAATTGACATAAAACACTTTCAATTGTCTTTGCAACATCAAGTCTCTTACACCAAAAATTTGCCGACCCTTTTTATTAACTTTTTCAACAACATATATAGAGATTACAATTGTACAGTATTCATGAGAATACAAAGTGTTTCAAATTCAAAATTTGAAAAGACTGAAGTTAAGCACTTACGAAAATACAATAAGGGGAACCAAAAGACTTTGTCCCTTCATCTGACCTTGCTCGAGAAGCAGAACTTCATCATCAATGCCGATCTCTTCAATACATCATATCAAAAAAATCTCATCCTCTTACTATGTCTTCTTGTTACTCGAATTATGTATTGATAATAGGTTTTAACTTTAGCAATAACAATATGCCCATAATCCATCTCAAGATGACTATCATAATATTTCACCGTGTCAATTTCCCCTTTTGTTCTGTATTTCTTTTGATTTTCTCCTTCATGCCAAATTGAAGTCTTATTAAATATGTCGTTACCTGTATTTCCACCCATCATAGTTATGTGCTCAGGTTCCTTTTGACTTAAGGCACATGCCTTTTAAAACTTTAAATAATCATCAAAGCTTTCCCTTTTAATATGACCTTGGTGATCCACATGGAGAAATTCTGCATGATCACAAAGAATCTCCCACACCATAGCGACAAAGTGGGGATGGTAGATCTGGAGACTGCAACTAAGAGCTCGTGACCCCACCATTCCACATGTTCACATCCCGCATGATCACAAGACATCTTCCACACCATAGCAATAAAGTGGCATCCATTGATTCTCCCTTAGCACACCGCATGGTATAAATGCCTTTGGACCCACTGAAACACGTGGCGAGATCTCGCATGATCGCAAGACAATTCTCTTAGTCTTACGATCTTGCGACCTCTGTTGATTCTCTTTTAGCATGCCACATGGTATAAATACCTTCAGACCCAATGGAACACATGGCTTCATCTCGCATAATCACATCTGTGCTATTAGCGTATGCGGGTCCCAGCAAGCTTCATTATCGCATGATCGCATAGCAATATTTTAATCCATGCGAGCATGCGACCACTTTATCATTGGCACAATATTTAATAACTATTCCATCTCATCATCACACTTGTGATGTTGGTGTACGTGGGTCCCATCCTGGCAATGCTAATCTTCTTTGCCCTTTTGCATTTCCTCCACACCTACTTGGGTTTCCTTTTTGCCTTGTCGCATGATCGCAAGGCTATTATTTTATTCATGCGATCATGTGACCGCTCTATTATTGGTGCATGTGGACTCTAGCTCGGGTGTCAAAGAATCTCCCATGGCTTTGAGGAATAGCGGAAACCATTGATTTATCATCGCATATAAACCTTATGGACCCACCACCACATGGCACGATCTCACATGATCGCATGGCATGTTTTAAACTCTTGTGATCATGTGACTACTCTGTCATTGGTGCACATGAACTCCAGTGGGGCACCATCTATTTCCAGTCTCATTTTTCATTGACTTTTCTTACCATCCGAGCTCCATTTCGCATGATCGCATGACCTTTTTTTACCTCTTGCGATCATGTGACTGCTGCATCATTTTCGAGTCTATTTCCTTCACGAGTAACAGTTTTATCTTTTGTTCTACTTGCATTAAATTATTCCTCTATTCCCATATGACAATAATCTTTAGTCGAGTCCTCTATTCTGAATCCTCTTCATCTTGTCTTTTAATTCTGTTTGTCCACATCCAATTATAGTCATCACCCATATGCTCATTATTGTGATGGGAATCAAATCCATCTTTCGGCCATCTTAACCAATCATCAAGTCATTCATGACTACATAAAACTGTTCCTTGATCCCATTATGATTTGATACCGATTCATTGCTATTTTCTCTATAATCACTGAAAAGTTAAGAGCATAATAACAGTCTGGAATATTGATCAGCAGAGACCACTTATACAAAGAAATGAATTCTTTGCATACTATCATATGAGATGATCCTCATTGAATAGTCATTGCTAGTTCTACTAATGCATCATCCAAATGAAGAACCCTTTTCTGATTCCTTATGAGTGACTGAGAATCATGGTCTCTAATTGCCATTCTATCTAAGAAAGATCACCAATAAGAGCACATTATCCTTGCCAGGTTGGGAGCTATCACCTACCCATCATGACAAGACTTCAAAACAACCCACCTGGCTTAGGGAAGAGAGGGAAAAAGTAGGGAAACTTGACAAAGATAGCCTACCTATGAAAAACTTAGACCTAGACACAAATCAGACCAGACATGACTATGGCTTCAAAATCTTTCCACTTTTAACTGCATGGTTATGGGGTGAAAAGTGAGGCAACATCATCCTGACCTATGAGCAATGGACCATTGTCTTGCAATACAGCCTCTGGGCTATCATAAAATCTTTCTTCAGAGTGAACACCATCTGATCTAGAAACCCTATTTTGTGAACCTTCCTCACTTGAGGAAACATGTGGTGCTCTTCCTCTAGTATTTATTTTTTCTCTTATGGGAGCACTAGTAGACTCACCATTCCTTCTAATCCAACTCTTCTTCTCCTATCTAGACAATTGTTCCATAGTGACCTTCAGATTCTTTCTAACAAATGACCTAGTATTCCTCTTTTTATCCATGATTTACAATATGACATTGGTTCTTAACCTCTTGAGTCACCACCCACCAAAGATGGGAAATCTTTAAACTGAATACAATAGGAAAACAAGAGTGCACTTTATAGCTTTATCTCTAGACTCTCCCCACCAGAGTCACCATTTTGTTGGTAGTTCCCTTTGATCTTCAACTTGCAGATTTATACTTTGATGGATAATTTAAATATAACTTTGACTCTATCACCACTCCAAAGTCTACAAGGAAGAGGGCCAATTAACAAGGATCAAATAGATCCTCCTACACTTTGAGCCTTAATGCTTAGGTGGGTGTACCCTTGATTCACTTCTTCAAAAGAATCATAAAATGTTATACCAATATACTTCTTACTAACTGACTTAAGGATTTGATCATTTAATTTATGTGTGTGTGGTTGATGACAATGAAATGCCTCCAGAGGATGGACCAGTGCCTTAACCTAGGGCAAAGAGTCACCCAATTACATACATCAACTAAAGATCTTAAATCAAACACTCCTAGGCTTAGGATAAGTGCTTTGCCTATTACCCCTCTCCCTCAAACACATGGACATCAAATTCTTATTTGGTTGTAAACTCACTGAATTCACCTAAAAGACTTTAATCCTAACTTTGTTAGGAACTCAAAGATGACTTCACAATACTCTTTGTTTACCATATGCTAATACACTTTGTGACACTAACATATATGAGCTCAAAACTGAAACAAGAAGACATACACAAATGCAAGATTGGAACTCAATAGCATTTTCATTAACACATTCAGGATCAATATACAATTAGAGCAACACAAGGATAGGAAAAGACCCAAAATCCAGCTCCTCTTTCAATATAAAACCATCAACAACCAGGGACTAAAAAAAAGTTTTGGAGCATGCACTAAGTCAAAATTTATGCTATATATACCCCCTAGTCACCTTGGAATTCTCAAAGAGGATGCATCAAGCTTCGGGTGACTAGGGTTAGGGTTTCAACCACCCAACAAACAAGAAACGGTCACAAATTAATTGTAGGGGATGAAAACCATTCGGCCAGGAGAAAATAGTTCCTGGAGTGATCGTCAATCATGATAAATTCTTTGAAAAGGTACTGAGAACCATAAAAATGCCCAAAATGTCAACCTGCAACATGCCTCGAGCACAAAACTACATAGTAGGCACCCTTGCAGATGAACATGGCATAGCCTGGACCACACCACAATGGAAAACATATCATGTCCTACTAGCACCAGTCACTTCTACATTGAATTCCAGTCCTTTTGGTCGCAAGAAACCCTCCAAGAAATTTGAATTAAAAAACAAATGGTCAGTTTCAAGCACCAACAACAAATCGATGGTCATCATTTGAATCTGAATGAACTTTAAGTCCTGACCGTCTGATTCCTCCCTTTCACAGTATTTTATGATCTTAACTCAATTAGACACCTTAGGTTAACTCGAATGAACATGTGACAAGGAATTTTCTATTCACGGACTAAAAATCTTAACCACCGCTTAACTCAGTGATTTGGCAAACAAAGGAAAGAAAACCTATCCCGGTTACATTTGATGAACTGGAGACAAAAGGGTTTTGCTAGTTCGCAGAACACTTTTTACCTCTGCCAAGTTAGTTAGCGATTACATGAACACTTGTTCACTGAATAACCAATCAAATTAGAGCACCACTATCCTTTTCCATGAATGAGCGAAACCCATTAGATATTTGTTGGGCCACTAAACCATTTTGTCAGAATCACCAAGTCCCCACCCTGGCCCACCTAGGAGATCAACAACTGTCTTAAAATCTCATGCTGTCAGAAGATCCCATCAGTTTATATGCCTATCATTGATCTAGAATCTCCTTCCTTCCCTGACAATCCCCTGATAGGATATGAAATCAACGGACGTCATAAGATCTGAAACCTCTGACAAAACCCATATGAACATATGCCCGTCATTGATATTTTGACACTATCAAGACTCTCTGACACATCTGGAACTAAGTCCCACTGACAACATGCCACTATGTTAATACATGGACCAATAAAATATCACCAACTATGAAAACATGTCACCTTGGACCCACTAATTATTTACAAGAATCAATGGCTATCGCTATACCGCTACATTAAAGATCGAGCATGTCATCCTGGCAGAATAATGACAGCCACAAGATCAAACCGAACTTCAATCTACTTGGATGCCAAGAAAACTGGTCCCACTGATAGGATTCCACTACATACTCTCATTGACCAATCACAGCTTGCCATATCAGTACACCTAACATGTGGACCTGCTTGAAAAGAAAGACTATGTCATCAAGAAATATCAACGATCGATGTAAAAGTGCATAGCTCTAACACATCTCATGAGAATATATGACCATCGTTAGATCAAGATGCTGTTAGAAAACCTGGGCCTAGAGACCACGTGAACACATGACTAAAGAGAAGAAAACCACCACACCAAGTCACAAATAGTTAAGAGATAACCATTCAGAAATAAGAGAATACACGAACGCAGTGTTCGCCCAATCACCGAGAGGAAAGATATAACCACCGGGAATCAAGCGAACCAGTGAAAAATAAGAAATCACCAATTCACAAAATGAAAAGATGTGACCGCCAGGCAACATGTGAATAAGGGACAAGCCAGGAAAGAAATATGCACATGCAAATTAAGACTTTTAAGTGACCCTATTGGCTAATTTTCCTTGCAGGACCAAGCTTGAATCAAATAGTTGGGCTTAGACTCATAGGTTAGGCACTCAAGCTTGACAAGAAAAATAAACCAATTGATGAGGATAAAGAGAAATCCTCCTTCTTCTTTGAGCTCCACATTCACTTAGGCTGGTATACCTCATCTACACACTCATACAACTTGTGTCACACTACAGGCCTGCAGGTAACTGACTGTGGAATGGTTCTCAAAATCCTAGATATCCTATACCTCAATGAAGTCAATATCTCATGCAATAGCCCTACTTGCATGGAGTGAGTATGAAAACCAGAGATCTATCCTAACAACATAAAAGGGAAAAGGTGGGACAGAAAGGAAATGATTTTAAGGATGAGTTTGAAGGGACCCCTAAGAAACCCTAAGTCTCTCATAGACCAGTGCCTTATCCAATGGGTAGCAGAGTCAAATACTTCACTACAAAAAAGCTATGAAATAAGAAGACAACACACTCACCCTAACCAGATCATACATTACCAAACCACCTGTGCACCTAGACATGCTATCACCTATCCAAAGAAAGAACTAGGAATAGGCAATACATTAACCAGCATCCACTAGAAGATAAACATGATGCATCTTTGATACCTCAGCTCATACATATCTGAACACCAGTCCTAGACTTAGTTGCTTCTTTGAAAAACAACTTTACTGTAGACACTCACTAGAAATGCAAGTAGAAAAGCTATAACACCCTTGATGCTACAATTAATAAGTCTAAAACCCAAATGGAGAGAATCTAAGAGCAGAACAAATATATTAAAATCTTATACATAAGACATCTGTTACAATTTCATTATATTCCCATAGCTAGAGAGGACAGAGGGAACACCCTATATGTAGAGAAGAAGGAAAAATCTACAGGAAAAAGACCCTTCACTTGGAACCAATTCTCCTCAAAAAATTTGCAGAAGAAGGAACCCTTACAAAAATGAACAACCTACAATTTATACCACTAGCTGCCTTAGAATTCTTAGAGAGAATGCAACAAGCTATAGACAGCTAGGGCTAGGGTTAGGGTTTCACCCAATAGTCATAAAATTTATTGCAAAAACACCTCGAGCCAAGACTGTCCCTCACCAGGTACCAAATCAACCTCTGCAATTAACCACATAGACCCTGGATCACACTGGAACGGTGGAGAAGTTCAATTTCACCAACCCAGGCCCTTCCTATCATCAATTTCGGTACTTCCTGGTCACTGGAAATGTCTTTGAGATTCAAATTTGAACTCCAATGGCTACATCTTGGCACCAGTAGCACATCAGTAGTCTTGACTCGATTGAAGATCGGTAATAAGTCCTGACCATTAAATTTCTCATCTTCCCTAGGCTTCAGATCTTAACCCATTAAGCACCACGGGTCAACATTCCATGAACTAGCGACAAGGTAAAATCCCAGTTGTGGAATGAAAGGCCTATCTCCAGTTGAACTCCGTGAACACATGACTGCACATGCTGAAAATGCCACTTAAGTCATCTGGTGAATTGGCAACTTAGGAACTTTCGCCAATTCGCGGAAAGAATAGCACTACCGCCAAATCATCCCGCGAACCTGCAACAAGAAAGAAATTTGTTGGGCTGCTAGATCTTTATCCACTCCACCATTAACTCTGTAACTGTGACACATGGTACCACTTGTCACCACGCCATACACCTGGGCCTACCATACACCACATGTCACATCTCCATTTGCTGCAACCATCAAGTCACCTCTACCATAGGACCCACGCTCTGCAAGCCTTCAAAATTGAATGGCAGGGGCATGATCACCAAGGGTCTGACACCTCCCATGAGATCATGTGCCAACCACTAGATCTGCCACACCATCCTCTCCACTGAATCACTTGGGCCCAACGCAAACCAACCTGTCGGCATCAAATCAGATGGTGGGTGCATGATCGCAAGGGGAAAAAATATTCCTTGTGATCACACATCAACTGTAGATTAAAATCATTAACACAAGCCTTGCTGAGACATCTAACCATCACCACATGGACCAATCGTAAGATGCCACATCACCACCTTGCACAACCACCAAACTACAACCACCCTACCGATGGGCCCCAGGGACATGTGGCAAGCAGTCGCATGATTGCATGTCAAAAAAGTCTGACATGCTGCCATGCAACAACCAACCCCTGGCTGCCACATCACCACCTTTGATAGCGTGAAGACCCAGGTCCACCATTCCATGATCACACGACTACGGGAAACAAACCACCAACCAAGTCGCTAAATGCTAGCCGATAATTGCCAGGAATGAAACGATCATGTGACTACACAGTCGCCAGGTCATGAGATGCGAGCTGCTTAACTGCTAGAATCAGGAGACCAAAGATAACTGCTAGTCACCAGGTTGCCAGAAAGAAAGCCAACCGCTAGGCAGTCAAAAACCATGAAGAATCAGGACCATGCGGACAAGTGGTAGGCGGTCACATGATCGCATGTCAGAAAAGTCTGACATGCGGCCATGCGATAACCAATCAGGAAGAGCTTTTGAAGGCTCGGGCCCACTTGTCCTTGCACTTGCGCACTTAAGGAAAGTCAGCAAATACGGAACTAGTGTGAGGTCAAAAACACACAATATTTTTGGCATAGTGGAAGATAGAAAATACACAGATTTTTTGATGCCAAAGGATAAGCACACAAAAGCAGGAAGCACAGGGTCAAAAATAATAAAGGCTGAAAACACACAGATCGAAAACATCATGGATTTTTGAAAACACTATGGGTTTTTGACACTGGCGGATTTTGAAAATACTTCCCACGGACCTTAGAATTTGAAAATCTTTCTAGATTTCACACATTAGAAGACGCGACTTGGGTTGAAGCAAGGTGGCACATAAAGAGCATAGGGCAGGACATTTGAAAAACACATTACAGGGAACAGGTCAATTTCATAAGATTTTGCTATGACAAAAAATTGGCCTAACAGTGGCTTTGTTTGGAGATGCATGCCTCTTTTAGGCATGGCAAGAATTCAGAATCACTAGTTAAAGTAGACCATCCCATAGGACAAAAAGGTAGGGACCTCAAAAAATATAGAGTAGACAAAAAGAAGGGGACATGAAAGCACACAATAGGAAGGGGAAAGAATATTTATAAAATATACATTTTATACAAAAATCTACAGCAACAAACAAGAGTTAGTTCTTGCCTCTATCAAAAACTTGATTTTCATTCCTTCCTTCATGTTTCACATCAGACATTTTGTTTTCATTTGTCTCCACATGCCTATCAACATGTTCAAATAGCATATCAGGAAGAACAAAATAGCTTTCTTCATAGTGCATGTAAAATTTTTTGGCACTTTCTCCATCCTGCTCACTATGAAAGTATGATTCAACATGTCAATGGTCAGCACCTATGTACTAAAATTGATCTTCACCTGCTGACTCATGCATGCTATCAACTGGAAATATAAAAGCCTCATGCTCTGCCTATAGAAAGGCCTCATCTAGATCTTTTCTTTGCATTTTCACAAGTGTAACCAACTGGACCTCAAAAGAATAGTTAGATTGATACCCACAGATGGAGAATGAACACCCTAAATCAACTAGATCTGAAACCTCCACATGCTCCTCAAACAAAGGATTGACAACTTCATGCAATACACCTTGTTGAACATCATGACAAAAAATAGGCTGAGAATCAAATTCTTCATTATATAAAGCACTGGAAAATACCTTAAAATCAGCACCTGTCTCAACCTCATGGAGGCTCATGACACATGAAGAAAAATTAGAGTCACACGAAGACTCACTGATATCATACTCAATTATTTTTTCTTTATCTTCATACCCTGAGGATGAATCATGCTCAGTATCTTCACTATCCAAAAAATGTTCACTTCCATCATCACTTTCCTCTTCCCATGTTGCATCTGACTCATAAGAAGACACCACACCCTCACTGTCTTCATCACTCTCAACATCAGCACTTAAGGACATGACCCTAAGTGCATCCTCAAGCTCAAAGCTATCATCACTAAGTATCCAATCCCTGACACATATGTAATACTCTTCCCACAAAGCATCTAACCAACTGGTTGACTTAGGAAAATAGAACTCCAAGAATAAACCAATGAACTCAGATTCAGGAAACTCAACATCCTTAGGAAGCTCATCATACACCTCACAAAATCTATCATAAAATAGAGATATGGATAGATCCTTTCTACTTCCCACTTCTAACCTTACTAATTTTATATAATCTCTAAGGATGCCCTATTCTAATAATGCAATCTCATTATTTATCTTATCCATTACAACCAATGCAATACTTCCATAAAATTCTGCTAAACTACAGCTGAGAACTTGAAGTATGCTAACCTCTAATCACACCTTATTCCTTTCTTTGTGCTTGACCACTTAATAAGGAGACATTTAAAACTTGAAAAAATACCTGAGAATTATGTAGCAAGAACCTTGCTTGTTGATTGGAAGGCAAGGTAGATCTAGAGCTCACCATGTAGCTCCATCAAGTTCTTTCTTTGTAGAGCCACCACCTCTTTGAAGAGGAAAGTATATTCTTTGTTTCTACTCCCAACCAATAGAAAACTCACTAGGATAACACACTATTTATCAGGGAGTGCACTGATCAAATAGAGACAAATCATAGTAGCCACTCAACACTTAGTGAGAAAATATAGTCAATGCCTTTTATTTATTTGACTCTGTTCTAGACTCTCCCTAGTGGAGTTGCCATTTTGTTGGCTCTTTTCCTTGCAGGACCAAGCTTGAATCAAATATTTGGGCTTAGACTCATAGGTTAGGCACTCACACTTGATAAGAAAAACAAACCAATTGATGAGGATAAAGAGAAATCCTCCTTCTTCTTTGAGCTCCACATTCACTTAGGTGGGTATACCTCATCTGCACACTCATACAACTTGTGTCACACTACAGGCCTGCAGGTAAATGACTTTGGAATGGTTCTCAAACTCTTAGGTATCCTATACCTCAATAAAGCTAATATCTCATGCAATAGCCCTACTTGCATAGAGTGAGTATGAAAACCAGAGATCTATCCTAACAACATAAAAGGGAAATGGTGGGACAGAAAAGAAATGATTTTAAAGATGAGTTTGAAGGGGCCCCTGAGAAACCCTAAGTCTCTCATAGACCAGTGCTTTATCCAATGGGTAGCAGAGTCAAATACTTCACTGCAATAGAGCTATGAAATAAGAAGACAACACACTCACCCTAACCAGATCATACATTACCAAACCACCTATGCACCCAGACATGCTATCACCTATCCAAAGAAAGACCTAGGAACAGACAATACATTAACCAGCATCCACTAGAAGACAAGCATGATGCATCTTTGATACCTCAGCTCATACATATCTGAACACTAGTCCTAGACTCAGTTTCTTCTATGAAAAACAACTCTACTACAAACACTCACTGAAAATGCAAGTAGAAAAACTATAACACCCTTGATGCTACAATTAATAAGTCTAAAACCCAAATGGAGACAATCTAAGAGTAGAACAAATATATTGAAATCTTATACATAAGACATTTGTTACAATTTCATTATATTCCCATAGCCAGAGAGGACAAAGGGAACACCCTATATGTAGAGAAGAAGAAAAAATCTATAGGAAAAAGACCCTTCACTTGGAACCAATTCTCCTCAAAAATTTTGCAGAAGGAACCCTTACAAAAATGAACAACCTACAATTTATACCACTAGCTGCCTTGGAATTCTCAGAGAGAATGTAACAAGCTATAGACAGCTAGGGCTAGGGTTAGGGTTTCACCCAATAGTCACAAAATTTACTTCAAAAACACCTTGAGCCAAGACTGTCCCTCACCAGGTACCAAATCAACCTCTGTAATTAATCGCATAGACCCTGGACCACACTAGAATGGCAGAGAAGTTCAATTTCACCAACCTAGGCCCTTCCTATCACCAATTTCAGTCCTTCCTGGTCACTGGAAACGTCTCTAAGATTCAAATTCAAACTCCAATGGCTACGTCTTGGCTCCAGCAGTACATCGGTGGTCCTGACTCGATCAGAGATCGACAATAAGTCTCGACTGTTAGATCTCTCATCTTCCCCAAGCTTTAGATCTTAACCCATTAACTACCATAGGTCAACATTCCGTGAACTAGTGACAAGGTAAAATCCCAGTCATAGAATGAAAGGCCTAACTCCAGTTGAACTCCATGAACACATGACTTCACGTGCTGAAAATGCCACTTAAGTCATCTAGCCAACTAGCGACAAAAGAACTTTTGCCAATTCGCGGAAAGAATAGCGCTGCCGCCAAATCATCCCGCGAACCCGTGATAAGAAAGAAATTTTTCAGGCCACTAGATCTTTATCCACTCCACCATTAACTCCGCAACCATGACACATGGTGCCACTTGTTGCCACACCACAGACCTGGGCCTGCCATACACCACATGTCACATCTCCATTCGCTGCAACCACCGAGTCACCTTTGCCACATGACCCACACTCTACAAGCCTTCAAAATCGAATGGTGGGAGCATGATCACAAGGGGTCTGACACCTCCCATGAGATCATGCACCAACCACTAGATCTTCCATGCCATCCTCTCCGCTGAATCACTCAGGCCCACCGCAAACCAACCCGTCGGTATCAAATCGGACGGTGGGCACATGATTGCAAGGGGAAAGAATATTCCTTCCCTTCGCACACAAACTGTAGATTAAAATCATTAACACAAGCTCCGCTGAGACATCTGACCATCACCACATGGACCAATCAAAAGATGCCACATCACCACCTCGCATGACCACCAAACTACAACCACCCTACTGATGGGCCCCAGGGACATGTGGCAAGCGGTCGCATGATCGCATGTCAAAAAAGTCTGACATGCGGTCATGTGACAACCAACCCTCAGATGCCACATCACCACCTTTGATAGCATGAAGACCTAGGTCCACCATTCTGTGATCACATGACTACGGGAAACAAACCACCGACCAAGTTGCTAGATGCTAGCCGATAACTGCTAGGAATGAAATGATTACGCGACTACACAGTTGCCAGGTCATGAGATGCCAGCTGCTTAACTACCATAATTAGGAGACCAAAGATAACTACTAGTTGCCAGGTCACCAGAAGGAAAGCCAACCGCCAGGTAGCTGAAAACCATGAAGAACCAGATGCGAACAAGTGGCAAGCGGTCGCATGATCGCATGATCACATGTCAGAAAATTCTGACATGTGGCTATGCGACAGCCAATTAGGAAGAGCTTTTGAAGGCCTGGGCCCACCTGTCCTCGCACTTGCACACTTAAGGAAAGTTGGCAAACAAGGAACTAGTGCGAGGTCGAAAACACATAATGTTTTCGGCACAGTGGAAGATCGAAAATATAGATTTTTTGATGCCAAAGGATAAGCACACAAAAGCAAGAAGCACAGGGTCAAAAATAATGAAGGCCGAAAACACACAGACCAAAAACATCATGGATTTTTTAAAACACTATGGGTTTTCGACACTGTGGCAGATTTTGAAAATGCTTCCTGCGGACCTTAGAATTTGAAAATCTTTCTGGGTTTCACACATTAGCAGATACGACCTGGGCTGAAGCAAGGTGACACATAAAGAGCATAGGGTAGGACATTTGACAAACACATTACAGGGAATAGGCTAATTTCACAAGATTTTTCTATGACAGAAAATTGGCCAAATAGACCCGATAAAGTAATAACAAATTAGAACAGGGTTAGGGCATTACAAAGGGTTTTGAAACAACGGCTAGTTTTTTTGAAAAATTGAACTAAGGGTTTCAAAGCCATGGAAATAAAAATGACTGCAGAGACCAAGAGAAGCATGCTAGGGCCATGAAATTTTACAGGGAAAGACCAAATAAAAGACAGAAAACCATGGAAATTCTATCAAGTGCTAACACAATCATTAGATTATGATAGATGAATGGCTGAAGTTGTATTTCAGAAGTTCTATGGGTTTCAAAAATCTTTTCTGAAAACTCACTCCGAAAATGTGACACGTTGAAAGTTGACGTGTAATGTTTTAGAAAGATTATGAATGATTATGTTACACAACGTCACGTCGAAACTCGTTACTCACTCCAGAAATGTGACACATTGAAAGTTGATGTGTAATGTTTTAGAAAGATTATGAACGTTTACATTACATGACATCACATAGTATGATGTACAAAGATTACTTTACGATTTAACGAAAGATTTTTAACATTTACTTTTTTAAAACCTATCGACTCATACTCATAGCAGCAGAGTTAAAAAGAACTATTGAATGGGAACCATCATTAGAGATTTCAAAATCGAGACTATAATTTGTGAGAGCCTTAGCCATTCGAACTTATATCTATCCTGATTTCAAAATTCAAAGTTTAATTTCGGGTAAGTACTAAGTTTAACTTGATTTTGAAATTTTAATTCTTGCATGTTCTATTGGGGTTTTCTTAAATTGGGGTTTTCTTCAATTGGGGTTTTCTTAATTAGTTAGTTAATATCTGTGATATTATTACTATTAGTAAATATATGTGAATCTTTGTTTTTTAATTTTTTTGAAGAACAATGGGGAAAGCGAAAACTCAAGGCCTAGGGCAAGCAGAAGGGAAAATTGTAATGGACTTCAGAAAACTAGTACAAATCCCTAGTTTCACCGATGAGTATCACAATGTTTATGATCCTATTGTCAAAGATGAAAAGAGAGTTATAGCAATTAAATATAAATTGTGCAGTAAGGCAACTGGGCCAAGAAGGTTTGAATTTATAAAATTTAACACAGTGGTAGGTGCAATAACCAATAAAGTTGCTTCTTGGGATGTTGGTCTGGGTAACATGCTGTTACCCGAAGTTTTCCCTTGCCCAAAAATTGTCAAGATTTGTGCAGAAAATTATGATGAAGAAAAAAAATCAATTGTGAATAAACAAACTCAGGAAGAAATTTTAACAATAACCCAGGAAGAATTTGTTAGTTTGCTAGACCTAGGGTTTGACCCACAAAATTGTAATGCCAAAATCGACCTGGGAGTGTTGGCAGAGCAATATGAGGTAGTCCTGCAAGATGCAAAAGATTCATTTGTAAATTGTCTAATAGTTGTAGAGGCAAAGGCTTCATTGGGTGAGAACCATAAGCCTCCTTATGATTTTAAGGTTTTTGTGCCATGGGTTTAGGATACTATATCCTCGCTATCATTTTTCCTAGGATTGGAAAACAATAGGGAAGTGAGTGCCAACATTCTTCAATTCATTTGGGATATCCATTGCCTGAATGAACCAGTAAGATATAATTTTTTTGGACACGTGGTTGAATCGATGCAAGAACAATTAGCATTGATTAAAAGAGGCAATTCTAAGACATTTAGGTTCACAACCTACTTGTGCTATCTTCTGCTAGACAAGAATGTTGCAATATTAATGAGCAATGGCAACAAGCTTGAAATTCAAAGGGGGATAGGTACTCCAAATCCAATATATAACTAGACACCTCATATAAGATTGTATGATAACAGAAGGAATTACAGTAATTTTGTAGACTTCTTTTTGGCCCCATTGTACAAAGAAATAACAAGCACTCCAATGCCCAGATTGTCTACTTCATGTAGGGATTGCATCCAACTTGGAATCACAACTCAATTGGCTGACTGGTACTTAATGGAAGATTACACTGTGCTAATGTTTTACAGATCAGAACTGCAACCCTACAAACTTCCAATGCATGTGACAGATAGGGTGTTTACAGTAGAATATGTAGTACAACTAGAGAGCACAGATAGACTCTTCTCTGGCCAATCGAAGAAGAGCATATTCCCTTCCTTAGCTTTCTCAATTGGAGGGTTAACATTTGAGAGAAAGGCTTTCCAAGTGGCACAATTTTTTATAGATATTTTTCAATTTGATTTAGAGTGGTACTGGAAGTATGATCCACTCAACATCATTCAAGAAAGGCTTGTTGCTAATAAGAACTCTATAAAATTATTTCAACATGAAAGTAAACCATTGCTAGAGAAGTTCAAAAAAAAGGATAGCTGGGATGATGTTAGAAAAGAGATGGAGAAATTTTACGTTGAGGAAAACATTTCATTTGAACAGTTGTCATCACAAATTATGACAATAATAAATTAGGGCATTGTACAGCCTAGGATGTCCTCCAATTTCTATGACAAAGCTGCTCAGCCATCAAACATAAAAATACCAAAGAGAATAGCAGAAGGTTGTAAGGATAGAAAATGGACTAGAATGAAAATGGATGATTTTTGGAGTATGAGAAAGGCTCTTGGTGAACCAAAGACCAGTGTAGATCTAGATGACATAGATGAGGATATAGAGTTTAGAAAATTATGGAATATGGAGTATCCTAACTCCACATATGACAACAGTGACCCAGATGATCATGATATTGATAATGCATGTACTCCATAGACTGGGAGTCACTGTGCAATCTCTGAGGACCGGAAGAAAGTATATAGAAAAGGGGTAGTCATTGTTGAAAAAATAGGTTATAAAGATGGTGGTTTGGGTCCTACAGGAGAAGGCATCTGGAATATAATTTAGACAGAAAAAATTGCTTATGATCGTGGTGCAGGACTTGGCTCTGATAATGGACCTAGTGGTAGTACTAGTGGCATTCGTGGGACTGGCATTGGTAGGAGTGGGCACCTTATAGAACAAGTTCCCTCTCTAAAGAGGCCACTAGAATCTACATAGAATCCCATACAAGAAGATAGTGTCAAGAAGCAAAATTTTTCCATTTCTAGTTCCAGTTCCAGAACAATGACATTAGATCATAAAGAAGTGTTACCAATTTTAGGTTTGACAAAACCCTCTAGAAGTTCAAATCCTCAAAGAGCATTAGTTAGATCAATAGCCATTGCAAGCTCTACCTCTTCTTCACCTTTCAAACATTCAAATCCTTTTACAACACTAGATTTTCATTTCAAGGATTTCTATAATAATTTTGCAGAAACAAAAACAAAGAATAAGGAATCAAAGAAGGCATTGGAGACTGGTGCCCTTACTGTAGCTGCATAGGAACAGCCTGCATCCAATAGGTTTTTTTCAACATATGACCCAAAGAGAGACATGATGGAGTTCATGGTTGTTATTCCACCAAACAAAGATGGAAACCCACCAGAGAGTGAGATAGATCACTCTGAATTTGAAGTTAGCACTCTCCAAATGGATTTTTCCAAAGTAAAAAATGTGGACAAAATCAATGTCTCAAAGTCTACAAACCAAGTGGTCTATAGTGCACTGCTAAAGGTGGAAAGAGAGAAAAGAAAGCTTGAGAAAAATATAGAAAAGTTACAGGAAGACATTGGCAATGAAAAAGAAAAGAGGAAAGCTTCAGAGAACAGTTTGAAAGAATTGCAGAAAAAGATTAAAAAATTAGTAGATACAGAGCAAGAACATGCTGAGGCAATAGTGAAGGAACATGAGCAGGAGTAGGTGAAATTGAAGGAACATGAGCTAAAGGAACTGAGGGGAAAATTGGCACAGGAGTAGTTGAAGGAACAGGAACTGAGGGGAAAATTGGTAGAAATTATAAAAAAACTTGACGAAGAAAGAGCCAGTTCAGAAAAGTTATTTAAAAATCTGGAGACTAATGCTGCCTCTCAGGTAGATAAAGCCAATCATTGGGAACAAAAAGTAGTAGAAGAGAAAAAAAAATTGTGAAAAAATGGTAGAAGAGCTAAAGAAGGCCAATTGTACAATTCAGACTTTAACAGATACTAGTCATAATTTAGTGAAGATTACAAAAGAACACATTTGGGGCCAAATATTGGTGATGTCTAATAGCTTTTATGACTAGTTTGAAATGCTTCAAAGTATGAGAGTATGTTACTTGAAGCTCCAAAACAACATTCAATAGAAAATGGATGTTGTCAACAAAGAAAAGATAGCAAAAGATATTATGCAATAACTCTATAGTAAGAGTGATAGTTATCTATCAAACAAGGGAATTAGCAACCACCTTGATGCATCAGTAAAGGTATCAAGTATCATTCAAAAATGTGAGAAGCTACGGGAAGCATAGGAATTGGATGAAAAAGCTAAGAAGATCACAAAGATGGAACAAAGGAAAGCAAAAATGGAAAGTCTTGGTTTGCCTAAGGGATTTGAAGCAAATCAGTTCATTGGAAGAGAAAATTACAAAACTAGGTTGCAAGACAAAATAAATACTGATGCACACTTTCTCCCTATAGACATATCTCCTGATGCATTCTTGTATTTCATCAAACCAGTGAGAACTTTGAATGGACTTTTAGAATCAACAATGTTGTCAAGTCACACTTCCAAATATGAATTGGTAACGAAGTTGTAGGAGTGTGACTATACTATGAACCAAATTGTTCTGCCATCAAAGGATGTTTGGAGTGGCCTACAAAGATTGCTTTGAATTTTGAACTAATTTAAATTGTAATATATTGCAAATGAATACAAAACAAATTGTACTCTATGATTCTATCTAATTTTCATGTTTTCCAATTCAATGTATGTTGAGTTACGCTATTTTATTCATTTATTCTTAGTTGAGTTACTCTGTTATATGCTATTGGAATACAAAATTTCATTCAGGAATTTCAAATTTAAATATGAATGATCATTGATGACATGATATAAACTACACTCTACAGTAATAATACTCTTTGCTATCAAATTTTAATGATGAAACATAATACATTCTTGCTTTTCTAAAATGAACATTGAATGATAGGATATCATATAGTAGTTAATAAGTTCAAAAAATACCTATTGGTTTCCATTGCTAATTTAACAAAAATTTCCAAAATTTGCCAATTCATCTCTGTGTCATCATCATCATCCAATTATGGTATTCCAGTTGCTTCATTGTTCTCTTCATTTTCATTTGTGTCTTCTTCAAGTTCACTTTGACCTTCGCTTCTATGACTCCCAATCCCATCACCAGTGCCACTGCCAACTATACTTGTCCCACTTGGAGTCATTGTAGGAGATTGGCTAATGGTGTTGCCCACCCCTCTTCTTTTGCATCTTTTCTTCTAGATTTCCATTTCTTTTTTATAAGGAAAAGTATTGACATCATACCTAGATGTGTATACCCTCAAGCATGATTCCAAATTCTTGTCTAGTTTGTTTCTTAGCTTTAATTTTAGGAAGCCCAAAGAACTGAAAACTCTCTCATCCTCCACTGAACCCAATATCATGGTTTGACATAGATCAACAAGCTTGAAGTACTCTAAAATTTCTTCACCCAACATTGTGCTCTGTTTTAGTTCTATCCAAAGCTTTGTTGCCGAGCCCTCTTCATGTGGGTTATGCATTAATTGATATTGATGCTTCATAGTCCTTTCAAAGGTGCCTGATTGCTATCTAAGAAGACCCTAATCTAATATTCCTTTGATAGTCACTCCATTGAATTCTACAGATTTGCAAAATTCCTTTATCAAAGTCAACAACCTTTTATGATAATCTTCCTTAGAGTTGAAGGACCAATATTGAGGAAACACAATTGCCATGGCCTCAAGAAGTTGATCATATGGGAATCATGATCTTATTTCAGAGGAAACTCTATAGGTTGTCCCTTGCATTAGCTGTTATAGACTCAATGATCTTGGTAAACTCTTCCCTTGTAACTCTTGTAGCTCGCTTCTTTGGGGCACTATAGTACATTGGTATCTGAAATCCCCTTACACAAACACATAAATATCCATTTTCAATGATCTTTAAATAATTATCAGGGTCATCCAAATCTATTAGTTTCCGCTAGTGATTAAATCTATCATCAGATAAATTTAGGTCAGTATGATAGAGACTATCGAGGGCTTGGCATGACATTTTACGCAAGTGAGCATATTCTGCAATATACATGGCTCTTTTCTGGGATTTTTTCATAATTAACGTCATTTCTTCTAGCATGGGAAGAAGAGATGCCAAAGTCAAAAGTGTCTCTATATTGCTTAACCTCCGAAGCAGGTCACCACATCTCTAATTTTTTGCATTGTCCCTATTTTCGTGCATCAGTCCAATCAAAGATTGATATTCAAAAAATACTCGATGCCCTGGTCCATCCAAAGAGATCCATCTGGTATCAACATCTTTAAGAAGCTTGTTTCCATTGGTAATTCCATCAGCAAAGTGCTGAAATTCCCTAAAATGTTTGGGACTTCAAAAAAAATATGTGTACAACTCTCTTACTAAATCTTCAACCTTGTTTACTGAAGGAAACTTCTTCACAACTCTAAAAGCAAAATTCATCCTGTGGGCCATACAGTGAATGCCAACAACATATGGTGAACAAGAAGCCTGCATCTTTGTGAAAAGACCATTCCTTTGACCTTGCATTACTAAAGCTCCATCCGCTCTGACACAGATCAACTTCTTTGCTATTGTCAATTCATCCATAGATCAATATTCAATTAAATGGCTCTTTACTAACTAAAATAAAGTTTCTGCTGTCGCATTGTCTCTTAATTTAGGAACAATTAGTAGATGTGGTTGGAAGATATTATTCTATACAGTATAAACATGCATGCATACCCATGACATATTATCTATTGCCATAACTTCATCTAAGGACAATGAAATAAAGGTTGACTCTTTTATTTTTCTTTGCACATCCTCTATTTCAACCTACGCAATACAACTTGCCCATTCCCATCCACTGTTTATCGACCAATGACTGACAGGATAGTTAGGAACTTTCAGAAAGTGTAACAAACCACTCATTTTTGGATAGTCTATCATTGGACACCCTTTACTCAAAATATGGAAAACATTACTTAATTGAACAACTTTTTCATGTTCTTCTACTTCACTTGCTTTTGCCAAAATAGCATTAATAGAACCTTGAACTTCACCAGGCTTCATCTTAAATTTTTGAAACAAATAATATTCCTCAGCATTCCTTTTATGTTGACATTGCTCCTTTATTTTATATCTTACCACTTTTATTTCCTTTCCATCTATAGTTGAGGTTTCGTAAATCTTACCAGCATGTTTCCCTATGGTGTCTAGTTTAAGCTACAACCACTTTTCCTTTTTATACTTCCAACTACAAATCGTACATCTGCATTCTACTGGCGGCTCACCTACAATTGGATTGTCCATGGGCTCAATGAATGGATACTTTTCTACCCAATCAAATTTAAATCTCATGGCCATCTCCCATTGATGATCAATTTTTTCTTTCGATTTTCCTCTCCCTTTAGTGTTATTGTTAATTGCACCATCATCATCACCGAAGCCGATTGATTCATCCTGGTACTGGTTATTTACTAGCTATTCTTCTTCAAGGTCATCTTCATTAGAGATATCAAGTTCTACATCTTTGTCACCAAATTTATTAGGCTCCCCAATTTTTTGAATAGACTCTTGTGTAGGTTGAGATTTTATAGGTTCCTCTGATGATATACCTTCCTCTCTTCGACCAACACTATTGCGTCTACCCCCGCCAAAGTATGAAGATATATTTCTACATTTTGTTGGCCTCTCTTGGACATCTCCACCTTCATTAGTCCTCTTCCTATTTAAATTTGACTATGACATCTCCATCAAATTAAGGCTACAATAAAATACTATAGACTCATAGTCGTAGTTGTTCCAGTTCACTACCGATCGCAATTGTGAGCTCTAAGCTCATAATCAACTGAATTATTATGCTACTAAGTACTAAATGAAAATCTCTTGAAGACTCCCTTTTTCTAGCATGTTTCAATAATGAAACTCATATATCTTAAATAGACAACTAAAAATAAACCATTTTCATATCAGCCATCGGATTTTGCCTCATAATCGACATCCTCCATTTTGGTGAATGGGCTGATCGTTACATATGATAAGAACTAATATTTGGTGAACCCCACATAATTTCAAGTAATCGAGTGGGAAAATAGGGCGGCAATTTGGGACCCCATTGCGTGTGATGCATGGCGAATTGGGTCCTAGGACAAATAAAAATTTCACATAGGAAAATGGGAATTTGGCAAATGATGATCCTCGAAAGAGACACTCAATTTAATCCGTGGTGAATAAGAGTAAATAGTAAAGAGAAATATGGGTGAAGAACCTGACTACCAAACTGAAATTATGTAATAATAGTGGTGAACATTTCAACAACTATATGACCATTTTATAAAATCTGGGTGAACGATCTGACCTGTATATGATCATTTTATTCACCAATTTCTATCACCCAATCATGAGATATTCACCAATTGGTGAATATTTGCCACTAAAAAAATCCCTGATTGTAACAAGAAATGAAAGATAATATGAAAGTGAATTGCGGAATTGAGCAACATTTGTCTAAGAGGATATACGAAGTACAAAGGTCTCGTATTAAGATTTGATGAAGTAGCTGGTTCAGTTTGGCACAGACAGAGGAGTAAAGATAATTTTATGAGATCTATAAATATTTGGTATTATTCTATTGAGTAATATAGAGAGCAGTTGGGCAGTGTGTTCAATGATCTTTCCCTTGAAGTTGTTTGGGTAGTGGGTCCTTTTGTCTTCCATAAACTCCTAATCAGGCTAGAATCTTCCAACAAGGATTCAAAGTCTCCTAACAAGGACTCATATGTACTGAATGTATTTCATAAGGCTCCTAGAAAAGTTCATCCTCTCACAAAGAATTTTCATATTAGTGCATCTTTTGTTGGCATCATTCCCATTGGGGTGTACTCTTTGGTCAAGAGGTTCCCTAGTCAACATATCGTGTGTTATTGTGTTACTATGTATGTTTATCTTTATATGGTTGTTGCTTAGATTGCTTACATGGTTAAAATCTCTCAATGATGATAAAATTTGTATTTATTTGATAATTGATTCACCCCACCTCTCATTTATCTTGGTGGAATTTACTTTGTAACAATTGGTATTAGAGCGGTAGGTCCTTGAAGGAAAAGTTTAACAACTTAAGGAGATCCATGGCGAATCATTTCAGGAAAGAAAGCCCTAAGTTTGATGGAGTAAACTTTGATAGCTGGAAAGAAAAGATGAGAACACATTTTCTATGTTTAGGACCAGGATACTGGTTAATCATAAAGAATGAAAAGACTATCATTGAAGAATGTACTAATAAGGAAAGAGATATGTTCATGTATAACATACTTGCTAGAGAAGAACTCTTGTCAGCCCTTCCAGAAAATGAGTACAGTCAGGTAAAATATCTAAGAACATGTCATGAAATTTGGTTAGCTTTACAATCTACTTATGAAGGTGATGGACATGCAAAGAGAGCCAGATTACATAATTGGATATGTGTATTTAAATATATAAGAATGATAGAAGATGAATCTGTTAGAAGTTATATTGGTAGAATGTCATAAATTATTGTAGGTATCAAATCTTATGAAGGAAACAAGACAAAGAATGAAGTGATATGGAAAATTCTAAAGACATTAACTCTTATATTTAAGCATACAATGCAGATGATTGAGCAAGTTATACCTTGTACTGAGAACTTCACCAGAGAAACCCTTCTTGGAAGACTAGAAGCAAGAGAGATAAGCTTGAGACAATTAGGAGATCTACCTAGAATGGAGACAACATTCAATGGACATAGTATTCTTCCTACCTTGTCAAGAAGAATTAGTGTAAGAAGATATTATGCTAGTGGCAACATATCTAAGAATGAAAAAGATAGGAATATTGAGGAAGGAATTGCCTTGCTTGTAAAAAGAGAACCAGAAGGTAAGAAATTTTTTAAATGTTGGACTTGTCAAGAATATGGTCATTTTGCATCTAAGTGTCCTAAGAGATTAAAGAAGAATAGAAAGAAATTTAAACCAAGAAGATCTAAAGAATGTTACTATGCTAATAATGAATTTGAGGCTAGTATGGAGAAATCTCTAAGTGAAAGTGATAATGAGAATGATGATATAAGATTTGTAGCAATAAAAGAAAAAAAATCTGAAACTGAAGTTAGAGAAGAAAAAGCTTTAGTTTCTCAATTAGAAAAGAGATCTGATTGGATTATAGAGAGTGGTTGTTCACATAATTTGACTGGAGAATGAATAAGTTTATAAATTTTAACAATTATGATGGAGGAATTGTTAGAGTTGGAAACAATGCACCTTGTTTGATAAAAAGAATACGATCTATTTGTCTTGACGGGAAGACTAACATTGATGATGTTTATTTTATGAATGGATTGAAACATAATTTTTTGACTGTTGGATAGTTAGTTGATAAGGGATATCAAGTTTGGTTTACGGAGAAAACTTGTGTAATCAAAGATAAGGATGATAATTTGATTGGAACTTGATCAAGAACTAAAGTTAATGTATTTTAGTTGAATCCTACTAAGATGACATGCTTGATTACTAAGATTGATGACAGTTGGGTATGCCACAAAAGATTTTGTCATATAAATTTTGATAACATTGTGAAAGTAAGTGCTACACTTGTGGTAAGAGATTTTCTTGAAATTATGAAACCTACCAACATGATTTTCAAGGAATGTGTTATGGCTAAAGAGAAGAGAAGCTCATTTCCTAGCAAGAAGTTTACATTAGCAAAGAAATCAGAAATTGTTCATACAGATTTGAGCAGTCCCACAAGGACTAGAGGATTCTATGGTGAAAGGTATTTTATGATTCTTGTTGATTATTTTACAAGAATGATGTGGATTGCATTTCTTAAAGAAAAATCTAAGGCATTTGATAAGTTTATAGTAGTTAAGAACAAAATTGAGAATGAATCTAGAATGAAGATTAAATGTTTAAGATCAGATAGAGGTGGAGAATTTACTTCAAAAGAATTTAACACTTTTTATGAAGTGAATAGCTTTAAGAGACAATTTTCAGCCCCAAGAACACCTCAACAAAATGGTATTGCAAAAAGAAGAAACAGGTCAGTGACTGAAGCAGCAAGAGCTATGCTATTTGAAAATTACTTGGTGAAGACATTATGGAGAGAAGTAGTGAATATAGCAGAATATACAATGAACAAAGTACAAATTAGAACAGACACAGACAAGACACCTTATGAATTATGGTTTGGACATGCACCATTAGTTAAGTATTTTAGAATTTTTGGAAGTGTTATATTAAGAGAGATGATGACATTGGAAAGTTTGACCCTAGAAGTGATGAAGGTATATTTCTCGGTTATTCATTAAAAATCAAAGCTTATAGATGTTTCAGTAAAAGAACTAAAACTATTGTTGAGAGCACAAATGTTAAAGTTGATGAAAAGTTCAAAATTCAAAAAAGAATGCTTGATTATGAATCAGAAGAAGGAACTCGTCCTAGAATTGATCAAGAAAATATTAAATTATTCTATGAAACTGATCATGAATTGCAGAATGAAAGTCACATTGAGGAAATCAGAGAAGAACCTAGAGTAGAACCTATAGTTGAAGCAAGAACTGAGACAGTGACACCTAATAGAAATCTAGCAAGAAATCATCTTGTTGAGTAGATTATTGGGAGCATAGAAAAATGAGTTATGACACATAATAAGATACAAGAACTATGTTTAATTTCTCAAATTGAACCTAAATCTATTGATGAAGCTTGTAGAGATGAATATTAGATTAAAGCAATGAAGGAAAATCTAGATAAAATTGAAAAGAACAAGAGTTGAGAATTGGTCCCTAGACCTAAAGATAAGAATGTTATAGGAACTAAATGGGTATTTAGAAACAAGATGAATGAAAAAGGAGAAGTGGTAAGAAACAAAGAAAGATTGGTATGTAAAGGATACTCACGGCAAGAAGGAATTGACTATGAAGAAAATTTTGCACCTATTGCAAGAATTGAAGCAGTAAGAATATTTTTGGCTTATGTAGTCTATAATAAATAAACTAAGTATATCATATGGATGTGAAGTCAACATTTCTGAATGGAGAATTAGAAGAAGTCTACATTAAGCAGCCTGAAGGTTTTCCCTTAACTAAAGAAGGAGACATGGTATGTAGACTAAACAAAGCTTTATATGGACTTAAACAAGCACCTAGAACTTGGTATGGAAGACTGGATAAGTATTTGATAAAATTAAGATTTACTAAAGGCACAACAGACAATAGGGTGGTCCCACAATAGTGTGTCTCACTTTTTGGCCAACTTTGACACAGAGATCACAATTTTGAGAAAAAATCTCACTTTCAAACTCATGTTGCCGCAAAACTATTAGGAATTTGAAGATGATGTAAACTAGAGTCTTTTAGATTTTTGTTTCTAGTTTTTAAATATATAAATTTTTTTTTAAAAAAAAATCATTTAAATTCATTTTTCCTTCTAAAAGTGGTTTGCATGAAAAAACTATGTTTTTAAAGAGGTACTGTCACTTGGATTAGCATAATTTTTTTTAAAAATATGATAATGATGTAATTCTTTCGAGATTATATTTTTAACTTCAATATCTAAAGGATGCAATTGGTTTTATTCATTTTGGATCAATATTTCATAGTTTATTAAGTTTTAAAGTGACAGTAACTGAAATCTAGACATAAGGTCACTTGGATCACTCTAACTTGATCTAGTTATATCGAAATATATATATATATATATATATATATATATATATATATATATATTTTAATAGAAAGGTAACACAAATATGCTTTTCCTACATATTTTTCATAATTTTTTTTTTATCATTTACTATTTTTCCCGAAGTCATGAAGAGAGAGGTTGTTGAATGACCAAACAACCTATGTTTAGTTAAAGTAATATTTAAAAGTGATAATAAATTCAATATGTATTAAAATTATATTCATTAGAAAGCTTATTCTGAATAGCATCTTTTGACATCATTTGTTTGAAAAAATCATCTTGTTTAGTCCTTGTTTCAAGCCTCGAAAGACTATTTTTCTGTAGTTGAGTTGTCTTCCAAGAGCAATTTTTTTTTTTTTGCTTCATGCGAAGACAGTCTTCGCACGAAGCCACCTGAGGGTCTTCGTGTGTAGAGCCCTCGCATGAAGCCCCCTAAGTGAAAATTCTGGTGGCCAGAATTTTTCCCAGGGGTACTTCACACGAAGCATCCTAGTCGGCCATTAAAATATTTTTTTAAAATGGTATAAAAGTAAAATTTTTCATTTCTATTTTACATCAAATCACAATTAATAAATTTGCATTTTCTATTATTGAAGGCATTTTTTGAAGAAGAAATTTTTTTTGACGATCTTGTGGAAGACATTTTTTGGAGCTCGAAGAAATGGGCAACAAGAAGGGAAGACAAATTAAATCTTCTAGAAAAAGGTCACCCGGTACTGAACAAAGAAATCATGAAGCTGCATTGGCATATTATCATAAAACTAAAGAAGCTAAAAGACAAGCTAAAGTAGGAGGGTCAAGTCAAGTCGAAGAATTGCACATTGAAGAAGGGTCAGAATTACTCCCTAGAGAGGCTCAAACAATTGATGTTGGAGAAGGGTCAACATCACGTGCTCCTACTGGTATGAATGAACTTTTAAATTTAGCTCAAAGTGTAAAGAAAAATATTAGTTATAGAAACTTAGATCATTTACTTACAATGAATGTGGACACTTTGAGATCACTTGCTAATGCTCAACAATTAACTCTTGTTAAGAAAAGATCAATGAAAATGATAGCAAGAGAAATATTGGGTAAATTTGATAATTTTGAAACACTTGAACAAGCTCAATTGCTTTCACTTATACTTATAGACAAAAAGTTGGAAGGGGCATTAAAATTATTAGGTATAGACACATCATCAAAGAAGAGAAAAGTTATTGACATGCAAACTGATATGATTGAAAATCTTAAGAAAGGTTTGAACCAGTTAGGGAAGCGATCTCGGACTATAGATAAGTCCATTACAAGAAAAGTTATGTTGACATTGTTGTAGGTAATAGTATGAGATGAAAAAGAAATATATCTTCAGTTTCATCTCACATTGGTTTTAATAGGAAAACAATATCATGATATGTTAATAAGAGAATACTTTTGGATGATAGCACCTTGGAAGGCAATTGGGAAATCATGTGTAGAGCTCCTCATTCTGATAGGATTGATGAAGAAACAAAAAATTTGATCACATCATTTTGGAATGATAATACACATTCTTCATCAAACACTAGAGATGTTATCAGACATAGAATTTCAACTAATCAATATGAATATCATATGAAACATTGGTTGGACACAACACAACATGAAATGTATGTGTCATTTTGTAGTTCAAATCCTAATATAAAGATTGGGCAAACATTGTTTGGAAGATTGAAGCCATATTATATCAGGACAAACAAAATGTTTGAAACTTGTTGTTGTCGTTATCATATTGAATTTGATCCCCACTATCAAGTTTTTCAAAAGTTTGTAGAAGACACTTATGGTTTTGAAAAGGCTCCTCCTACTAGATGAAGTGACTTCATCTCATCCATTTTATGTGACAAAAGAGATGATGTAGCTGGACAAATAAATTGCATAAAAGGAATATGCCAAACATGTGCCGATTTGTCTCTTTTTCCTTTGAAAAATAAAGATATTGATATAACAAAGATGGTAAATTGCAAGAGTTACAAATATGTAAAGAATGAAACAAAATTTGGGAAAGAATCCAAAAGGTTACAATATGTTGAAGAGGAGATAAATGTTGGAGTTTTTATGAAAAAATTTAAAAAATTGATTCAACCCTACATTCATCATGTTTTTTTTGCAAAGTGGCAAGCACAACAATTTCAAACACTGAGAGACAATTTCCCACTTGGAACTATTGTATCAGTTGTTGATTTTGCAGAAAATTATTCTTTTGTTCATCAAAAGGCAATTCAGTCAGAATACTACTTTTCAGAGCAAATTACTATTATGGTACATGTGTGTTATCGACATGCATAATTAGATTTGGATGGTATTGAGAGCACATTTGAAGCACGAGTCATCAAGAAGGAATATCATTTTTATATAAGTGATGATAGAGAGCATGACATTCATTATGTGGAACACTGCTTCAAGATGTTTTTTACAAATGTGAAAGAAAAAGGTATAAAAATTGATAAACATTATGTTTGGTCAGATGGATGTGCTGCGCAATTTAAATCATCAAGACCATTTTATGCACTATGTAGATATCATCGTAATGAAAACATACCACATGTCTAGAGTTTCTTTGAGAGTGGACATGAAAAATGTGAACATGATAGTGCTGGAGCTTGCATCAGACGTGCTATACGCAAGTATCAAATGAATTATAAGGGAGTGCATATAAAAAATGCACATGATGTGGTTGAATGGTGCAAGACACATTTCACACCAAATGAGAATGACGCATCATCAGGATTGACTCAGGCTATGCCATATAGAAAATTTTGGGAGATGAAAGGTATGCACAAATTTTTTAATTATTTGAAAGTGTTTAAAATTTTAATGATATTTTTTATTCAAATTATATTTATATAGAATGTATTAAATATATGTGCATTTTTTTAGGTGTGGATAGAAAAATTATGCATAGTTGGAATAGGATAGAAAAGATATGATCTTTGCATTCAGTTATGAGTACGAATTGTCGCAATTGAATGTTGAACACTAGGGACTACTCATGCTTTTGTTGTCATTGCATTGCTAACAATTATGAGGAATGTATCAATCAAGATTGTGGATATGTGGGCATATAGAATCTAGTGCCACTAGTTGTTACTGATACATTTGATAGAGATGAAGATGAAAAATTTGATGATGTTCCTTTGATTTCTACTGATTATGATCATATCTCAAGATTGGTCAAAATTGGTAAGTATATATATAAATTTCACATTATATGGTACACTGAGTTGCACATGTATAGATCATGTAGATATAGATAGATCTATAGATTGAACTAAGTATTTATTTTAAGATCTCACACACGTATATATAAAAATTTATTGTGTAGGAGATGTCTTTGCAGTGATTCTTGAGAGTGGAAATGTAGAAGGAGTTGATTATTATTTACTGCGTTGTATTGTAGAGAGGATGAAGTTACTTGAACCTGAAGAAAGTGATGGAATGTTGTTCCTCATAGGTTTGTATATCTAGTTTACATCAATATATTGAACTCAATTTGTAAATTTTAAATTTCAACCTTTTAAAAAAATTCAAATTGAGTTTGTTTAAATTTATATATTGTTAAAATATGTGACTTGCAAGTTCAGTTGTTTTAGAGGGACCATATTTCAAACAAATCAAAGTAATTCAACATGGTATTCACTTTGTTGATTACGAACCAGACAATAAGGTGTTCCAATATAGTCACCTAGTAGTTTCCATATCCATTTGTCTTCATATAGTTAAATCTCAATGTGGATGTCATAAGTGGAGACTAGATAGTGAGGATCATGAGAGAATATTATAGGTTCTCCATGAAAGGTTTGAACCACTTGAGTTGGTCTAAAAGGTTTAATACATGTATACTTATTTGTTGTGTTGGGACCTATTTGATATCTGTGGATTAAATTTCATTATACTTTGTTTATATATTTAAACATATGATAGGCTATAATTTGTTGATATATGATGAACCTATTTGATGGATCAATGGTTGTAATATATAGAATTTTATACGTATAATTTTATTATTCAATGATTTTTATAGATTTCATGTTACTTAAAATTTTTATGTATGCTTGAAATTAGTTATATTACTTATGACATGTGTTAGTTCTAGAATTAGTTAGAATATAGTTATTATCCATTAGTTACATGTATTAACTAGTTATATTTTATGATATTAATTATAGATCCCAAGTTAAGACTATTAGGCCATTTTTCCAGTCATTGCAAAGTCCCAGGAAAATGGCCTTTTTCCCTGCTATCTTTGTTTTGTTGTCTCTACCCAGCTTGTAGTCTTAGTTTTAACTTGAAAAGATGATCCGTGTGTGTTTCATGTTGTACGCTCTTGGCCTCGTGCTCTTTAGTGTGTCACCTTGCTTCAGTCCAAATCACTTTTCCTGATTCGCCAAACTGAGTAAGATTTTTGAGTTTCAGGGTCCGCGAGAAGCATTTTTAAAGTTCTACCTCAATGTCAAAAACTCACAGTATTTTTGAAAACCTGTGATGTCTTTGGCTTCCTTGCTATCTTTCAGTCTATTGAAAATTCCTGTGTGTTTTCGATCTTTTGTCGAAAACCTGTGTTGTTTTCGACCCTTTGCCTTCAAGCTTTGTGCACTTGTCTTATGGTGCCAAAAAATTTGTGTGTTTTCGACATTCCCTCAACTATGCAAGCCCGACGTGGATGGTGGGTCCAGGCTCTTTCTGATTGGCTGTCACATGGCTGCATGTCAGACTTTTTTGACATGCAATCATGCAACCACTTGCCACCTGGCCGTGCGGGTCCCAGTTCCTGATCAGCTGCCTAGTGGTCTACTTTTCCTCAAGTGCACAAGTGCAATGTGTGGTGGGACCTAGTTTTTGGATTGGGCAGAGGGTCCTGACGTGTCAGGGCATCAATGATTGTCATTAAAGTGTGAAGGATTGGTTAAGGCTATGCACTTTTTTGACAACCATTCGATCCTCTGAAAGGGTACAGTTTCTTTGGTGTGGTCCCATAGGTGGACATGTGGCAGCCTGTGATTGGCTATTGCATGATTGCATAGCCCATTTTTTGGCTATGCAATCATGCGATCGCTTGCCATGTGTCCTTAGGCCCGTTGGTGGAAAGGGGTGTGGTCCCGGTGTGACATGTCTGCACAGGTGGCAATGACTTGACTTGTTAGAGGTGCCCACGTTGAAGGCTTTTAATCTGACAGTCGGCGTATGATCTCAAGGAATATTCCAAGCCTTTGAGATCATGTGCCATCCATCAGATTTTATTCCATTTTTCCAAGCTTCCTGTTGTGCGAGTGGGACCGTCTACCATGTGGTGCTTGGTTGCTATGATTCTAATGGTTGACATGGATGTGGTTAGGTGTGGGGCCGTTGTCGGAGGGGACTATGACAAGGATAGATCTAACAGTCGGCATAACTTCTCATGCAAATTTTTAGAGCCATGAGATCTTATGCTAGCCATTCATTTCAAAAGCTTATGGTAAGTGGGCCATGTGCCAGTGACTAGGTGTGGATCAATGAATGGTTTAGTGATAGGTGGCATCAGGCGTCATGGTTGTGGGGTTAATGGTGGGGTCTAAGGTTTGGTAGAGTGAATAAAGATCTAGCGGTGTCGATATATTTTTGGCTTGTCACTCATTCACGTGATGATTTGGTGGTTCCCCAATTCATTTGGCAACTTGGCGAACAATGGTCGGGAGGTCGCTAGATTCTTTAGCAGAGGCAGGAACTATTCCATGAATTGGGGAAAGTTCCTTTGTCATCAATTTTCCAGATGACTTAAAGTGCTATTTCAACACATGTAGTCATGTGGTCATTGAGTATAACTAGAGTTAAGTATTTCATCCCGCCACTAGGTTTTTGCCTTCTCACCAGTTCGTTGAGGGTTAAACCGTGGTGCTTGATGAGTTAGAGATCTGAAGCCTAGGAAAGATAAAGAGGATCTATGGTCAGGACTTAAAGTTGAAAAAGATTTAAACGATGGCCACCAATTTTCCATTAAAGCCATGAAGTGACCATTGGAATTCAAATTCAAATCTGCAAAGGATTTCTTGTGACCAAAGGACTGGTTTTCAATGCTTTTTCAGTAGTTTTTGATCTGGTTGGTGGCACCGGTTGTTGCGAAGAGGTCTAGGGGATCTGTGGTCATTTGCAGAGGTGATTTTGTACCTAGTGCCATGTGTTTTTATGCTTGAGGAGCTATTTGTAGGCAATGATTAGACTGATTTTAATGGCATTCCTACTGTAAAATGCTGAGCTCACAGATTTTCATGATTATTGATCTACTAGAGTTTTGTTTTCTCTAGGTTGCTTATGCTTCCTGCCTTTGTAGTAAATTTTATGATCATTTCCAGTAGGTTGGGTGGTTGAGACCTTAGCCCTAGTTATCTGAAGCTTGTTGCATCCGATCTTGAGGATCCCAAGGGAGCTAGTGGTATAAGTGGTAGAATTTTGGTTTTTGCAACGGTTCCAAAATCTTATTGCTTTTGGTCCCTAGTTTTTTACTGTAATACACTGATAAAGGTTTGATTTGGTGTCCATTTCTCACCTTTGTGTCATGCTAATTGTATGCAGATCCTGATTGTGTTAAGGAAAACATTCTTGAATCCAAATCTTCTATCTTGTGTATGTCTTCTTTCTTGTCTCTAAGCTCATATATGTTAATGTCACAAAGTGTGTTAATGTATGGTAAACAAAGAGTATTTTGAATTTATCTCTGAGTTTCTAATAAATTTAAGATTAAAGTCTTTTAGGTGAATTCAGTGAGTTTGCAGTCAGGTGTAGAATTTGACGTCCTTGTGCTTGAGGGTAAGGGGTAATACGCAAAGCACTTACTCTGATTTCCATTGTGTTTGACTTAAGGTATTTAGTTGAAGTATAAGGTTGGGTGACTCTTAGCCCTGGGATAGGGCACTGGTCCTTTCTTTTGAAGTCATGGTTAACAACCACACAAACATAAACATTCATTTGATAAACCTTTTTAGACTTGTGTTGAGCATTGTATACATCATTTTGAGACTCATTTAGAGAAGTGAGTCAAGGGTACACCCACTTGAGCATTGAAGCTCAAAGAGTAGAAGGATCCTTTGATCTTTGTCAGTTGGCCCTCTTCCTTGTGGACTTTGGAGTGGTGATAGAGTTAGGAGTTTTACTTGAATTATCCATCAAAGTGTAAATCTGCAAGTTGAAGATCAAAGGGAATAATTCACAACCAACAAAATGGTGACTCTACTGGGAAGAACATAAATAAAACCTATTAAGGAGCTCTGGTTGCTGTTATATTGAAGTAGTCAAAATCTTTATTGACCAAATTGGTTTGGCTCATCCGAGTCACCAACAAGATGGCGACTCTATTGGGGAGAGTCTAATATAGAGTCAGATAAACAAAAGGCATTGACAAAATGTTCTCACTACGTGCTGAGTGGTGACTCTGAGTTCTTTATTTGATCAGTGTATTTCCTGATAGACAGTGCATGTTACCTGGTGTAGTTTTGTGTTGGTTGGGAGCAAAAACAAAGAATATTCTTTCCTCTTTAGGGAGGTGGTGGCTCTGCATGACAAAGTAACCTAATGCAGCTTCAAGGTGAGCCCAAGATCTACTCTGCCTTCCAGCCAAAGGTCTTCTGCTACAAGATTTTCTCAGGTATTTTTTAAGTTTTAAATATCTCCTTATTAAGCAGTCAAGCACAAAGAAAGGAGTAAGGTGTGATTAGAGGTTAGCATACTTCAAGTTCTCAATTGCAGTTTGGAAAAATTTTATGGAAGTATTGCATTGGTTGTAATGGATAGGATGAATAATGAGATTGCATTATTAGAGAAAGGCATCCTTAGAGATTATATGAAATTGGTAAGGCTGAAGGTGGGATGCAGATAGGATCTATCCATATCTCTATTTTATGATAGATTTTGTGAGATGTATGATGAGCTTCCTGAGGATGTTAAGTTTCTTGAATCTAAGTTCATTGGTTTATTCTTGGAGCTCTATTTTCTTGAGTCAACCAGTTGGTCAAATGCTTTGTGGGAAGAGCATTACATTTGTGTTAGGGATTGGATACTTATTGATGACAACCTTGAGCTTGAGGATGCAGTTAGGGTCATGTCCTTAAGTGCTGATGTTGAGAGTGATAAAGATAGTGAGGGTGTGGTGTCTTCATATGAGTCAGATGCAACATGGGAAGAGGAAAGTGATGATGGAAGTGAACATTCTTTAGATAGTGAAGATGCTGAGGATGATTCATCCTCAGGGTGTGAAGATAAAGAAAAAATAATTGAGTATGATATTAGTGAGTCTTCGTGTGACTCTGATTTTTCTTTGTGTGTTGTGAGCCTCCATGAGGTTGAGATGGGTGGTGATTTTAAAGTGTTTTCTAATGCTTTATACAATAAAGAATTTGATTCTTAGCCCATTTTTTGTCATGATGTTCAACAAGGTGTATTGCATGAAGTTTTCAATCCTTTGTTTGAGGAGCATGTGGAGGTTTCAGATCTAGTTGATTCAGGGTGTTCATTTTCCATCTGTGGGTATCAATCTAACTATTCTTTTGAGGTCCAGCTGGTTACACCTATGGAAATGCAAAGATAGGATTTAGATGAGGTCTTTCTATAGGTAGAGTATGAGGCTTTTGTGTTTCCAGTTGATAGCATGCATGAGTCAATAGGTGAAGATAAATTTTAGTATAGAGGTACTGACCATTGGCATGCTGAATCATACTTTCATAGTGAGTAGGATGGAGAGAGTGCCAAAAAAATTTACATGCACTATGAAGATAGTTACTTTGCTCTTCCTAATATGCTGGTTGAACATGTTGATAGGCCTGTGGAGACAAATGAAAAGAAAATGTCTAATGTCCAACATAAAGGAAGGAATGAAAATCAAGTTTTTGACAGAGGTAAGAACTAACTCTTGTTTGTTGCTGTAGATTTCTGTATAAAATGTACATTTTGTAAATATCTTTCCCTTTCCTATTGTGTGTTTTTCTTTCCTGTTCCCTGTGTTTTTTTGAAGTCCCTACCTTTTTGTCCTGTGGGATGGTCTGCTTTAACCAGTGATTCTAAGTCCTTGCCATACCTGCAAGAGGCATACATCCCCAGATAGAGCCACTATTAGGCCATTTTTCCAGTCATTGCAAAGTCCCAAGAAAATGGCCTTTTTCCCTGCTGTCTTTGTTTTGTTGTCTCTACCTAGCTTGCAGTCTCAGTTTTAACTTGCAAAGATGATTCGTATGTGTTTTATGTTGTACGCTCTTGGCCCCATGCTCTTTAGTGTGTCACCTTGCTTCAGTCCAAATCACTTTTCCTGATTCACCAAACCTAGTAAGATTTTTGAGTTTTAGGGTCTGCGGGAAGCATTTTGAAAGTTTTGCCTCAGTGTCAAAAACCCATGATGTTTTCAGCTTCCTTTCTATCTTTCGGTCTATTGAAAATTCTTGGGTGTTTTTGATCTTTTGCTGAAAACCTACGTTGTTTTCAACCATTTGCCTTCAAGCTTTGTGCACTTGTCTTATGTTGCCGAAAACTTTGTGTTTTCGACATTCCTTCAACTGTGCAAGCCCAATGTGGATGGTGGGTCCAAGGTCTTCTTGATTGGTTGTCACATGGCCATGTGTCTGACTTTTCTGACATGCGATCATGCGACCACTTGCCACCTGGCCGTGCGGGTCCTAGTTCCTGATTAGCTGCCTGGCGGTCTACTTTCCCTCATGTGCACAAGTGCGATGTGTGGTGGGACCTAGTTTCCAGATTGGGCAGAGGGTCCTGACGTGTCGGGGCATCAACGGTTGTCATTAAAGCACAAAGGATTGGTTAAGGCTATGCACTTTTGTGAGAACTATCCGATCCTTCGAAAGGGTAAGGTTTCTTTGGTGTGGTCCCAAAGGCGGACATTTGGCAGCCTGTGATTGGCTGTCACATGATCACATAGCCCAATTTTTGGCTATGCGATCATGCTACCACTTGCCACGTGTCCTTAAGCCAATTGGCAGAAAGGGGTGTGGCCCCAGTGTGACATGTCTGCGTAGGTGGTGATGACTTGGTTTGTCAGAGGTGCCCATGTTGAAGGCTTTTAATTTGACAGTCGGCGTATGATCTCAAGGAATATTCCAAGCCTTTGAGATCATGCACCACCCGTCAGATTTTATTCCATTTTTCTAGGTTGCCTATTGTGCGAGTGGGACCATCTGCCATGTGGTGCTTGGTTGCTGTGATTCTATTGGTTGACATGGATGTTCTCAAGTGTGGGGCCATTGTTGGAGGGGACTATGACGAGGATAGATCTAACGGTCGGCATAAGTTCTCATGCGATTTGTTAGAGCCATGAGATCTTATGCTAGCCATTCATTTTAAAGGCTTATGGTAAGTGGGCCCCGTGCCAATGACTGGGTGTGGATCAGCAAATGGTTTAGTGACAGGTGGCATCAGGCATCGCGGTTGCTAAGTTAATGGTGGGGTCTGAGGTTTGGCGGAGTGAATAAAGATCTAGCAGTGCCAATATATTTCTAGCTTATTGCTCATTCGCGTGACGATTTGGTGGTTCACCAATTCATTTGGCGACTTGGTGAACAATGGTTGCGAGGTCGCTAGATTCTTTAGCAAAGGCAGGAAGTATTCCACGAATTGGCAAAAGTTCTTTTGTCGCTAGTTCGCTAGATGACTTAAAGTGCTATTTCAACACGTGTAGTAGTGTGGTCACTGAGTATAACTGGAGTTAAGTATTTCATCCCACGACTAGGTGTTCACCTTGTTGCCAGTTTGCTGAGGGTTAACCCGTGGTGCTTGATGAGTTAGAGATCTAAAGCCTAGGAAAGATAAAGAGGATCTACGGTCAAGACTTAAAGTTGACAAAGATTTAAATGATGGCTGCTGATTTTCCGCTAAAGCCATGAAGTGACTGTTGGAATTTAAATTCAAATCTGCAGAGGGTTTCCTGTAACCAAAGGACTGGTTTTTAATGCTTTCTCGACAATTTTTGATCTGGTTGGTGGCATCAGTTGTTGCGAAGTGGTCCAGGAGCTCTGTGGTCATTTCTAGAGGTGATTTTTTACCTAGTGCCATGTGGTTTTGTGCTCGAGGAGCTATTTGCAGGCAGGGATTAGACTAATTTTCATTGCATTCCTGGTGTACTATGTCGACCTCACAGATTTTCATGATTGTTGATTTGCTGGAGTTTTGTTTTCTCTAGGCTGCTTATGCTTCCTGCCTTTGCAGTAAATTTTATGACCATTTCTAGCAGGTCAGGTGGTTGAGACCTTAGCCCTAGCTGTCTGAAGCTTATTGCATCTGATCTTGACGATCCCAGGGCAACTAGTGGTATAAGTGGTAGAATTTTGGTTTTTGCAAGGGTTCCAAAATCTTGTTGCTTTTGGTCCTTAGTTTTTGACTATAATACACTGATAGAGGTTTGATTTGGTGTGCTTTTCTCAACTTTTTGTCATGCTAATTGTATGCAGATCTTGATTGTGTTAACGAAAATATTCTTGAATCCCAATCTTGTATCTTGTGTATGTCTTCTTGCTTGTCTCTGAGCTCATATATGTTAATGTCACAAAGTGTGTTAATGTATGGTAAACAAAGAGTATTTTGAATTCATCTTTGAGTTTCTAACAAAGTTAGGATTAAAGCCTTTTAGGTGAATTCAGTGAGTTTGTAGCCAGGTGTAGAATTTGATGTCCTTGTGCTTGAGGGAAATGGGTAATAGGCAAAGCACTTACTCTGGTTTCTATTGTGTTTCACTTCAGGTATTTAGTTGAAGTATAAGGTTGGGTGACTCTTAGCCCTGGGATAGGGCACTGGTCCTTTCTTTTGAAGTCATGGTTAACAACCACACAAACATAAACATTCATTTGATAAATCTTTTTGGACTTGTGTTGAGCATTGTATACATCATTTTGAGAGTCCTTTAGAGAAGTGAGTCAAGGGTACACCCACCTGAGCATTGAAGCTCAAAGAGTAGAAGGATCCTTTGATCCTTGTTAGTTGGCCCTCTTCCTTGTGGACTTTGGAGTGGTGATAGAGTTAGGAGTTTTACTTGAGTTATCCATCAAAGTGTAAATTTGCAAGTTGAAGATCAAAGGGAATAATCCACAGCCAACAAAATGGTGACTCTGCTGGGAAGAACATAAAGAAAACCTATTAAGGAGCTCTAGTTGTTGTTATATTGAAGTAGTCAAAATCTTTATTGACCAGATTGGTTTGGCCCATCTGAGTCACCAACAAGATGGTGACTCTGCTGGGGAGAGTCTAATACAAAGTCAAATAAACAAAAGGCATTGACTAAATCTTCTCACTGCATGCTGAGTGGTGACTCTAAGTTCTCTGTTTGATCAGTGTATTTCCTGATAGACAGTGTATGTTACCTGGTGTAGTTTTGTGTTGGTTGGGAGAAAAAATGAAGAATATTCTTTCCTCTTCAGGGAGGTGGCAGCTCTGCATGACAAAGTAACCTAATGCAGCTTCAAGGTGAGCCCAAGATCTGCTCTACCTTCTAGCCAAAGGTTTCTTGCTGCAAGATTTTTTCAGGTATTTTTTAAGTTTTAAATGTCTCCTTATTAAGTGGTCAAGCACAAAGAAAGGAGTAAGGTGTGATTAGAGGTTAGCATACTTCAAGTTCTCAGCTACAATTTGGCAGAATTTTATGGAAGTATTGCATTGGTTGTAATGGATAGGATGAATAATGAGATTGCATTATTAGAGCAAGGCATCCTTAGAGATTATATGAAATTTGTAAGGCTGAAGGTGGGATGCAGACAGGATCTACCCATATCTCTATTTTATGATAGAATTTGTGAGTTGAATGATGAGCTTCCTGAGGATGTTGAGTTTCTTGAATCTGAGTTCATTGGTTTATTCTTGGAGCTCTATTTTCCTGAGTCAACCAGTTGGTCAGATGCTTTGTGGGAAGAGCATTACATTTGTGTAAGGGATTGGATACTTAGTGATGACAGCCTTAAGCTTGAGGATGCACTTAGGGTCATGTCCTTAAGTGTTGATGTTGAGAGTGATGAAGATAGTGAGGGTGTGGTGTCTTTATATGAGTCAAATGCAACATGGGAAGAGGAAAGTGATGATGGAAGTGAACATTCTTTGGATAGTGAAGATGTTGAGGATGATTCATCCTCAAGGTGTGAAGATAAAGAAAAAATAATTGAGTATGCTATCAGTGAGTCTTTGTGTGACTCTGATTTTTCTTTGTGTGCTGTGAGCCTCCATGAGGTTAAGATGGGTGCTGATTTTAAAGTGTTTTCTAATGCTTTATACAATGAAGAATTTGATTCTTAGCCCATTTTTTGTCATGATGTTTAACAAGGTGTATTGCATGAAGTTGTCAATACTTTGTTTGAGGAGCATGTGGAGGTTTCAGATCTAGTTGATTCAGGGTGTTCATTTTCCATCTGTGGGTATCAATTTGACTATTCTTTTGAGGTCCAGCCGGTTACACCTGTGGAAATGCAAAGATAGGATTTAGATGAGGCCTTTTTGCAGGTAGAGTATGAGGCTTTTGTGTTTCCAGTTGATAGCATGCATGAGTCAGTAGGTGAAGATCAATTTCAGTATAGAGGTGCTGACCATTGGCATGCCGAATCATACTTTCATAGTGAGCAGGATGGAGAGAGTGCCAAAAAATTTTACATGCACTATGAAGATAACTACTTTGTTCTTCCTGATATGCTGGTTGAACATGTTGACAGGCCTGTGGAGACAAATGAAAACAAAATGTCTAATGTGAAACATGAAGGAAGGAATGAAAATCAAGTTTTTGACAGAGGCAAGAACTAACTCTTGTTTGTTGCTGTAGATTTCTGTATAAAATGTACATTTTGTAAATATCTTTCCCTTTCTTGTTGTGTGTTTTTCCTTCTTGTTCCCTGCATTTTTTTGAAGTCCCTACCTTTTTGTCCTGTGAGATGGTCTTCTTTAACCAGTGATTCTAAGTCCTTTCCATGCCTGTAAGAGGCATACATCCCCAGATAGAGCCATTGTTAGGCCATTTTTCCAGTCATTGCAAAGTCCCAGGAAAATGGCCTTTTTCCCTGCTGTCTTTGTTTTGTTGTCTCTACCCGGCTTGCAGTCTCAGTTTTAACTTGCAAAGATGATCTGTGTGTGTTTCATGTTGTACACTCTTGGCCCCGTGCTCTTTAGTGTGTCACCTTGCTTCAGTCTAAATCACTTTTCCTGATTCACCAAACCTAGTAAGATTTTTGAGTTTCAGGGTCCTCGGGAAGCATTTTTAAAGTTCTACCTCAGTGTTGAAAACCCATAGTATTTTCAAAAACCCATGATGTTTTCAGCTTCCTTGCTATCTTTCAGTCTGTTGAAGATTCCTGTGTGTTTTTGATCTTTTGCTGAAAACCTGTGTTGTTTTCTACCCTTTGCCTTCAAGCTTTGTGCACTTGTCTTATGGTGCTAAAAAATTTGTGTGTTTTCAATGTTCCCTCAACTGCACAAGACCGACATGGATGGTGGGTCCAGGCTCTTCCTAATTGGCTGTTGCATGGCCATGTGTCAGACTTTTCTGACATAAGATCATGTGACCACTTGCCACCTAGCTGTGTGGGTCCCAGTTCCTGATCAGCTGCCTAGCGGTCAACTTTCCCTCAAGTGTGCAAGTGCGATGTATGGTGGGACCTAGTTTCTAGATTGGGCAGAGGGTCCTGACGTGTCGGGGCATCAACATTTGTCATTAAAGCATGAAGGATTGGTTAAGGCTATGCGCTTTTTTGACATCCATCCGATCCTCTGAAAGGGTAAGGTTTCTTTGGTGTTGTCCCGAAGGTGGACATGTGGCAGCCTGTGATTGGCTGTTGCATAATCACATAGCCCAGTTTTTGGCTATGTGATCATACAATTGCTTGCCACGTGTCCTTAGGCCTATTGGCGAAAAGGGGTGTGGTCCCGGTGTGACATGTCTGTGCAGGTGGTGATGACTTGGCTTGTTATAGGTGCTCACGTTGAAGGCTTTTAATCTGATGGACAACGTATGATCTCAAGGAATATTCCAAGCCTTTGAGATCATGTGCCATCCATCAGATTTTATTCCATTTTGTGAGGTTTCCTGTTGTGTGAGTGGGATCGTCTGCCATGTGGTGCTTGGTTGTTGTGATTCTATTGGTTGACGTGGATGTGCTCAAGTGTGGGGCCATTGTCAGAGGGGACTGTAATGAGGATAGATCTAATGGTTGGTGTAAGTTCTCATGTGATTCGTCAGAGCCATGAGATGTTACGGTAGCCATTCATTTCAAAGGCTTATGGTAAGTGGGCCATGTGCCAGTGACTGGGCATGGATCAGTGAATGATTTAGTGACAGGTGGCATCAGGTGTCACGGTTGCGGAGTTAATGGTGGGGTCTGAGGTTTGGCAGAGTGAATAAAGATCTAGTGGTGATGATATATTTCTGGCTTGTCACTCATTTATGTGATGATTTGGTGGTTCCCCAATTCATTTAGCGACTTGGCGAACAACAGTCGTGAGGTCGCTAGATTCTTTAGCAGAGGTAGGAAGTATTCCATGAATTGGTGAAAGTTCCTTTGTCGCCAGTTCAGTAGATGACTTAAAGTGCTATTTCAACATGTGCAGTCATGTGGTCACTAAGTATAATTGAAGTTAAGTATTTCATCTCGCGAATAGGTTTTTGCCTTGTCGCCAACTCGCTAAGGGTTAACCCGTGGTGCTTGATGAGTTAGAGATCTAAAGCCAGGGAAAGATAAAGAGGATCTATAGTCAGGACTTAAAGTTGACAAAGATTTAAATGATGGCCATTTATTTTCCGCTAAATCCATGAAGTGACCGTTGGAATTCAAATTCAAATCTGCAGAGGGTTTCCTACGACCAAAGTACTAGTTTTCAATACTTTCTCGGTAGTTTTTGATCTGGTTGGTGGCACCGGTTGTTGCGAAGTGGTCCAGGGGCTCTGTGGTCATTTGCAAAGGTGATTTTGTACCTAGTGCCATGTGGTTTTGTGCTCAAGGAGCTATTTGTAGGTAGTGATTAGACTGATTTTAATGGCATTCCTAGTGTACTATGCCGAGCTCGTAGATTTTCATGATTGTTGATCTGCTAGAGTTTTGTTTTCTCCAAGCGGCTTATGGTTCCTACCTTTGCAGCAAATTTTATGACCATTTCCAGTAGGTCAGGTGGTTGAGACCTTAGCCCTAGCTGTCTGAAGCTTGTTGCATTTGATCTTGAGGATCCCAAGGCAGCTAGTGGTATAAGTGGCAGAATTTTGGTTTTTACAAGGGTTCCAAAATCTTGTTGCTTTTGGTCCCTGGTTTTTGACTATAATACACTAATAGAGGTTTGATTTGGTGTCCTTTTCTCAGCTTTGTGTCATGCTAATTGTATGCAGATCCTGATTGTGTTAAGGAAAACATTCTTGAATCCCAATCTTGTATCTTGCATATGTCTTCTTGCTTGTCTTTAAGCTCATATATGTTAATGTCACAAAGTGTGTTAATGTATGGTACACAAAGAGTATTTTGAATTCATCTCTGAGTTTCTAAAAAATTTAGGATTAAAGCCTTTTAGGTGAATTCAATGAGTTTGCAGCCAAGTGTAGAATTTGATGTCCTTGTGCTTGAGGGAAAGGGGTAATAGGCAAAGCACTTACTCTGGTTTCCATTGTGTTTGACTTAAGGTATTTAGTTGAAGTATAAGGTTGGGTGACTCTTAGCCCTGGGATATGGCATTGGTCCTTTCTTTTGAAGTCATGGTTAACAACCACACAAACATAAACATTCATTTGATAAACCTTTTTAGACTTGTGTTGAGCATTGTATACATCATTTTGAGAGTCCTTTAGAGAAGTGAGTCAAGGGTACACCCACTTGAGCAATGAAGCTCAAAGATTAGAAGGATCCTTTGATCCTTGTTAGTTGGCCCTCTTCCTTGTGGACTTTGGAGTGGTGATAGAGTCAGGAGTTTTACTTGAATTATCCATCAAAGTGTAAATCTGCAAGTTGAAGATCAAAGGGAATAATCCACAACCAACAAAGACCTCCCCTTAAGACACTAAAAAATGTTGAAATTAGTTATATTACAAGTATGACATGTGTTAACTTTGTAGAGTTAGTTAGAATAGTTATTATGGACATTAGTTACATGTATTAACTAGTTATCTTTTATGATATTAATTATAGATCCCAGGTTAAGACCTCCCCTTAATACACTAAAAAATGATGAAATTAGTTATATTACAAGTATGACATGTGTTAACTTTGTAGAATTAGTTAGAATAGTTATTATAGACATTAGTTACATGCATTAACTAGTTATCTTTTATGATATTAATTATAGATCCCCTTAAGACCTCCCCTTAAGATCTCCCCTTAAGACACTAAAAAATGATGAAATTAGTTATATTACAAGTATGACATGTGTTAGTTGTACAATTAGTTAGAATAGTTATTATGGACATTAGTTACATGTATTAACAAGTTATCTTTTATGATATTAATTATAGATCCCCTTAAGACCTCCCCTTAAGACACTAAAAAATGATGAAATTAGTTATCATATCATCTAAATACATCATCTAATCAAATAAAATCATAGATCATCTAATCAAATATCATATATCATCTTTCAAACAAATCAAACTAATATCATCTAATCAAATAAAACCATCTAATCTAATCATATATATCATCTAATCTTGAATAAAATCATAGATCATCTAATCAAATAAAACCATCTAGTCAAATCATATATCATAGAGATCATCTAATCAAATAAAATCATATCATCTAATGGAATAAAACCATCTAATATAATCATATATCATCTAATTAAAAAAATCATATCATCTAATCGAATTAAACAATCTAATCTAATCATATCATCTAATCAAATAAAACCATCTAATCTAATCATATCATCTAATCTTGAATAAAATCATAGATAATCTAATCAAATAAAATCATCTAGTCAAATCATATATCATATAGATCATCTAATCAAATAAAATCATATCATCTAATGGAATAAAACCATCTAATCTAATCATATATCATCTAATAAAAAAAAATCATATCATCTAATCAAATTAAACAATCTAATCTAATCATATCATCTAATGGAATAAAACCATCTAATCTAATCATATCATCTAATCAAATAAAACTATCTAATCTAATCATATATATCAAGTAAATGTGTCTCATATCATATAATCTAATCATAGATCATCTAATCAAATATATGTATGTCTCAAATCATATGTCTCGAATCATAAACTAAGTCTCAAATAAAATATATGTTCAACATGTCCTAAACTAGGGATTCATCTAGGTGCATATGAACAAAGCGACCCTTTGAGTGACTACCATGAACATCCTCTGACTGTGAGACATCAACTGAGCCCTGCGAATATAAATGCATGTATATATGATAATAATCTAAAATAATTAAAATATTATAAATGCATATTTAAACTTAAATATTTTTAAAACATATATGAGCACTAGTAGGTGTATCATCTGCTTGTAAAGCAATGACTGACTCCTACAAATTTAGTGTACAAAAGTTGGTTATATACACATGTGCATAGTAGATATATTATGTAAAGTACTTGAAATATAAACATGTACATGTACATGTATATATCTAAAAGTTACTTGACCACTAGGTGTCACATCATGTGGAAGATGCTCTAAACCCACACTAGAGGAAACATGCTCTACTAATTGTGCCTACAAAATATTATGCATTATACAAACATTAATACACATACAATTAATTATTCACTAAAGTTCCTAATAAAAAAGAAAAGAAATTTTTATATGTACCTGAGTCTCAGGAGTAGGAGGATCATTAGCGCACTGCACCATTGTATCATCAACTGATACTGCATCACCCACACCACCTAAGATCTCGAACCTCTATAGTAATGAGGAGTGTAGGGGTGTCACTAGCTGCGAGGGGAGTGGTGTAGAATCTAAACCATGTGGATGAAATAACATATCCATAAATGACCCGCCACCAATGACAACATCCACCTAACCCAACCCACGCAACTGCTCATCAAAAGCATCTAGGCCCTCACTGGTGATGCGTACATCTCCAATCTCTTTACCAGGCTCTATAGCTGTAGAGTGATCTATGGGTGCACGGTGCTCTGCACTATCCTATGCACGATGCTCTGCACTATGCTGTGCCTAACTAGTAGATGGTGGATCATGTGTTGGTGGAACTACAGGACCCCGTGCAAGTGAAATGTACTTCCTGACTGAATGTATAGGGATTCCCTGGGAGTCGACAATATGAGAATAGGCCTGCATGAGATTGATCCTCCAAAAAGTAAAGGGCCATATCTAAAGTAGTCTGATAACTCAACAATGCTCGTATCTCTCCAGGCACAAGAAGACCAACAACTCTATATGTCTCATCACTCACACCTACAACACTACTAGAAGAAGCCTCAAAAGATGATCTGGCTCTATTCAGTCTAGTCAAAATGTATCTGCCCACTAAATTGGAATTGATTGATGTGGCTACAAAAGCAATCTATCCTATGATGTCCGGAACTCCCCTCTGAGAAGCAATGATGACCCTATCTGTAGTAGCAACCATTGCCGGTGTCACTGCCGGACTCCTCTCTCCAACTAGCTATCTATGAGGCTACACAACTTGATCAACCCTACGATACTAATCACGGTCTGCAACTTTACCCAGCCCCTAACCATAAAAAGGTGGGATATCAAAATAGTTGACCCTGAGTCCCAAACAAAACTTAGCATACAACTGTTGTGCAAAGTATAATGGAATTTGGTCATTATTTGGATAACGACCATGGGCTACAAGATGTCGAGGGTAAATTGTACAAGCAATCTAAGGGATCACACAACGCGTGACCTGATATGCCCTCACCACTCTCATATGCTCATAATGTGGGAACATCTCTCGTTTGATGATTTCCTTGGAGACACGGCTCTGAACCGTCGCCAAGGAAACATCACCTGAGATCTCCTCCCTCAACTCTCAAAAAATGGCCTCAATTGCCTAAGGTGTAAATGAAGTGTGGGCCCTCAATCTACTAGTCATAAACTCTAAACTAGTCAATATAGTAGCACATGTGTCTCTGTATATACCATCTCCACTAGATCTACCGATAGCCTATCTAAGTCTAGGTATCTCTGTGTCAGCCATGTGGAAAATAGTATGAATGTCAGGAGTCTGAGGTGCACCCTAAGCGAGCATCTAGATGTACATCACATGTGAAAGAGCTAAGTGTTAATAATTAAGCACTTGATTACAACATTATAACTGCATGTAAAATGGAAATAAATAAACTTGGTCCTAAGGTATAGATAAGACATCAATGGGTCATAGGACATCCTAGTATGTATTAATGAAACCTAACATGTACATCAATGGGTCATAGGACTAACTTTAATATTTACTAAAAATGCATTTACATAAGGGGTCATGGTTAACATAAGTGGTCATAGCTCATGTCTTAAGGAGTCGTGGGTAACATAAGTGGTCTTATTAGGTCTTAAGAGTCCTAAGACACATACTAATTAGGTCTTCAGGGGTCAAAAATTTATAATAAGAGGTCTTAAGGGGTCATAGGTAACGTAAGAGGTCCTAACGTATAGATAATCTAGGACTATAAAGTATCTTAAGGGGTTGTGGGTTATATAAGTTGTCCTAGACTATCTAGTTAGGTCTATAAGTAGAGAAACAACTTAAAGATGTATACCTTATTTCCTAATATGACCTAATGTGAACTATTAGGATAGGTAATATGACCTAGAGTGTCTTAAGGGGTTGTGGGTAATGTAAGTCTAGTCCTTGATTGTCTTAAGGGGTCGTAGGTAACATAATAGGTCCTAAGGTATAGATAAGAGCCATGGAGTGTCTTAAGGGGTCATGGGTAACATAAGAGGTCCTAAGGTATAGATAAGACATCAATGGGTCATATTACCTATCCTAATTACCTATCATAACGTACATAGATAAGAGTCATGTAGAGTGTCTTAAGGGATCGTGGGTAATATAAGTGGTCCTAGACTATCTTAAGGGGTCATGGGTTATATAAGTTGTCCTAGACTATCTTAAGGAGTCGTGGGTTATATAAGTTGTCCTAGACTATCTAGTTAGGTCTATAAGTAGAGAAATAACTTAAAGATGTATACCTTATTTCCTAATATGACCTAATGTGAACTATTAGGATAGGTAATATGACCTAGAGTGTCTTAAGGGTCCTGGGTAATGTAAGTCCAATCCTTGATTGTCTTAAGGGGTCGTAGGTAACATAATAGGTCCTAAGGTATAGATAAGAGGCATGGAGTGTCTTAAGGGGTCATGGGTAACATAAGAGGTCCTAAGGTATAGATAAGACATCAATGGGTCATATTACCTATCCTAATTACCTGTCATAACGTACATAGATAAGAGTCATGTAGAGTGTCTTAAGGGATCGTGGGTAATATAAGTGGTCTTAGACTATCTTAAGGGGTCGTGGGTAACATAAGTGGTCCTAGAGTCATAATTGGTTCTAATTGAATCTAATTAGACCTCCTAAATGGTTCTAATTGATTCTAATTGAGTCATAATTGGTCCTGGTACAGTTAGGTCTAGTTAAGTCTAATAGGTCCTAAATTTTGATCCTAATAGGTCCTAATTGGTCTAGTTACCTGTCTAATTGGTCATAATAGGTCCTAATATATCTAATTGGTCAGACTAATGTTGGTTAAAGACCTAATACATGTCTAATTGGTCCTAATAGGTCCTAGTTAGGTCTACTTGGTCCTAATAGGTCTAGTTAGGTCTACTTGGTCCTAATAGGTCTAGTTAGGTATATAAGTAGAGAAACAACTTAAAGATGTATACCTTATTTCCTAGAATATGACCTAATGTGACCTATTAGGATAGGTAATATGACCTAGAGTGTCTTAAGGGGTCATGGGTAATGTAAGTCCAGTCCTTGATTGTCTTAAGGGGTTGTAGGTAACATAAGAGGTCCTAAGGTATAGATAAGAGTCATGGAGTGTCTTAAGGGGTCATGGGTAACATACGAGGTCCTAAAGTATAGATAAGACATCAATGGGTCATATTACTTGTCCTAATTACCTGTCATAATGTACATAGATAAGAGTCATGTAGAGTGTCTTAAGGGATTGTGGGTAATATAAGTGGTCCTAGACTATCTTAAGGGGTCGTGGGTAACATAAGTGGTCCTAGAGTCATAATTGGTTATAATTGAGTCTAATTAGACCTCCTAACTGGTTATAATTGATTCTAATTGAGTCATAATTGGTCCTGGTACTTGATTAGGTCTAGTTAAGTCTAATAGGTCCTAATTGGTCTAGTTACCTATCTAATTGGTCATAATAGGTCCAGATAGGTTTAGTTAGGTCTATTTGGACCTAATAGGTCCTAATACATCTAATTGGTCAGACTGATGTTGGTTAAAGACCTAATACCTATCTAATTGGTCCTAGAATGTCTACTTGGTCCTAATAGGTAGATAGTTAGGTCTATAAGTAGAGAAACAACTTAGACATACCTTATTTCCTAATATGACCTAATGTTCAACCTATTATGGAGTCATGGAGTGTCTTAAGGGGTTGTGGGTAGTTCATAAGAGGTCCTAAGGTATAGATAAGACATCAATCAGGTCATATTAGGTCTGTCCTAATTACCTATCATAACGGGTCTAGATAGGTTTAGTTAGGTCTATTTGGACCGAATAGATCCTAATACATCTAATTGGTCAGACTAATTTTTTGGTTAAAGATCTAATACCTATCTAATCAATCCTAATAGGTCCTAGTTAGGTCTACTTGGTCCTAATAGGTCTAGTTAGGTATTTAAGCAGAGAAATGACTTAGACATGTACCTTATTTCCTAATATGAGCTAATGTGACCTATTAGTCCACCTAATATGACCTAGAGTTTCTTAAGGGATTGTGGGTAATGTAAGTGGTCCTTGATTGTCTTAAGGGGTTGTGGGTAACATAAAAGGTCCTAAGGGCCCATCCTAGGTTACATTAATGGATCCTCGTATACATATATAATGGGTCTTCAGGATCTGTATAGGTCATGTGTATATGTCTTAAAATATCATAAGGGATGTATAATGGTCCAATAATATTAATGGGTCGTAGAACATCATAAGTGGTCTAAGTCCAGTCCTAGGACATCCTAAATTTTTTTAATCGGTCTTGGGGGTCCTAAGGTTTTATATTTGTTTTAAGATTTCATAAGGGATCTAGATAAGAGTCCTAGAATGTTAATGGGTTTTAGGTGCAATATAAGCACGGTCCTAGACTACATCGTAAGGGGTCGTGGGTAACAATGAGTCAAGTATATATATATGTGTCTTAAGGGGTCAGGGGTAACATAAGAGGTCCTAAGGGGTCCTACGTTTCATTAGTAGATGATCCTTGTATGATAAATTAATTAAATCTAGGATGTACATAAATGTGTCTTAAGACAACCTAAGGTATCTTAATGGGTCTTGATGATCTGAATGGGTCGTAGATGTCTTAAAATGTCATAAGGGACATGTATAATGGTCCAACAATGTTAATGGGTCGTAGATGTACGATAAGTGGTTTAAGGTATCTTAGGTTACATTAATTGATACTAGTATGTCTTAAGGGTTCTTGTGGGCAACAATGGGTTCACATATGTATTAACAAAAGCTAAGATAGATGAATGTGTCATAGGATATTTTAATATATAATAATGGTTCGTATGGGTCTTAAGGAGTCCTATGTGTCAAGTATGATGTCAAGTAATGTGTAAATTATAATAAAGGATCCTAAGTGTCTTAATATGTCGTAAAAGAGAAATTAGGGTCCTAGAAACTTATTGTACTACAATTTTTTAACATTTTTTAACATACTACTAGATCATTTTAAAAAATTGAACTACAATTTTCTAAAATTTTCACAAACTAAAAATTATAAATAAAACAAATAGCTAACTTTAATAAGTTTACTAAAAATGCATGTACACACACATGTGTGTGTGTGTGTGTGTGTGTGTGTGTGAGAGAGAGAGAGAGAGAGAGAGAGAGAGAGAGAGAGAGAGAGAGAGAGAAATTCTTAATAATTACAATTTAAAATTTAAAATTGAACATTTTCTAACTCAAATCTTAATGTTTTCTAACATTTTTCTTATGATTTCTAACATTTTTTAACATTTAGATAACATTTTCTAACATTTATACAAATTAAAAATTATTTAAAACAAATAAATAGTTAAAATATATACAAAACATATTATTTACAATAAAAAATGAGAAAAATATGTGTACCTGGTACTGCTAGAAAACTGAGGAGGTCGACGAAGCTTGGGAAACACTGGTGTGCTGGCATGGTGACGTAGTTCACTCCAAGCCCAGGGGTCTACAAACTGCTATAGTGAAAATGATAGGTAGAAAATGAAATCGCCAAAATTTATAAAGAATCCAGCCCTAAATGGCTTCGTGTGAAGTACACACTTCACACAAAGCCACACAAGGGTCTTTGCATGAAGACCCCTATGTGGTGTCTTCGCATGAAGCCTGCAGAAGACTTCGGGCGAAGTATTGACTTGGCATGAAGAGAGGAAAAAAATTTTTGTTAACGATTTGGCAATTTCCTTCGTCCCAAAAAGTGGGACACAGCTTTGTGATTGAACCCAATAACCTGTATGTGAAAAAAATTGAAAATGGTTTGTTCGTTGTAATTATTTTTGTTGATGATATTATCTTTGGAGGAGAAGATGAAGACAATGATAAATTTGCAGATGAAATGAAGACTGAATTTGAAATGAGTATGATTGGTGAAATGAAATATTTTTTAGGATTGCAAATAACATAGAACAATGGTGGTATCTTCTTGTGTTATTATAATTACTTAAATGACTTATTGGAGAGATTTGCAATGGACAATTGTAAAATGGTTAGTACACCTATGGTAACTAGACACAAGTTATCTAGCACAGATGAGACTCAAGCAGTTGAACAAAAGAGGTACAAATCTATGACTAGAGGATTGCAATATTTAACTCATGCAAGACTAGACATATCACATGCGGTTGGAATCATTGTAAGATTTCAAGTTGATCCTAAAGAATCACATTATGTAGCAGTAAAAATGATATTGAGGTACTTGAAAAACATAATTGAATATGGATTGTGGTATTAAAAATCTAATGATTTTACCCTATGTGCATATACAGATGCAGATTGGGGAGTCAGTGTTGATGACAAAAATAGTACAAGTGGTGGAGCATTTTTCCTTGGAGGAAGATTGGTTTCTTGGCTAAGCAAGAAACAAAATTATATTTCATAGAGTATAGTAGAAGCAGAATATGTAGTAGTAGTAAACAATTGTAAATAGATAATATGGATGAAACAAATGTTGAAGTATATTGGAATAAAATTTGATGAGCTAGTTGTTATACACTGCGATAACACCAGTATAGTAAGTATGTCTAAGAATCATGTACTACATTCTAAGACAAAGAATATAGAAATAAAGTATCATGTAGTAAGAGAGAAAGTTGCAGAGAAAGAAGTCTGACTTTAGTATATAAGCACAAAAGAGCAGATTGCAGATATATTTACAAATCCCTTACCAAAAGATACATTTGATTATTTGAGAGATATGCTTGGGGTTATGACCCAACATACTTTTGAGAAGTGATGTAGATTGTTGCATTAGTGCAGTGGTATATGAGCTCTATCTTTTTCTAGACTGGATGTTGGTACTTCCTCAATGGGGAGTATGTGTTTCTAAGCTAAGTCATGAGGACTCTAGTGAATGTATTTTCTAAAAAGTTTCTTTTGACATTGAAGTTGTTGACATAGTGATGTATTATTTGTCATTTATGTCAATGGGGGAGAAGGATACATGAAAAATCATCTATTGAAGAGAATTTGAGGGAGAAGGATACAAACAATATAAAATGGAAAACTATAAAAATTGAATAGGAAAACAAAGAAAGATTTTATTGATGAAGAGGAATTGAAAACATTTCAGAGCAGTAGTGTTGTAGTGTTGGTATTTATGGAACTTGGATGTTTTTTCATCTATGTTGCCATCAATGCTAATGAGGGAGATTGTTAGGAATGAATGTTGAATATATTCTATGGGGGAGTATTCACAACCATTCTATAGCAGTTGTTTTTGCATTCATCAATGTGATTGTCATTGATGTCAACACAGTGATCTACTAAAGCTTAGTAGAGGAGAAGACATTGTTTGTTTTAGCGCACATGAGATATTGAAGATCAAGCTATGCAGAGTTTAGGACTTACTCTATATTATGTCTTGAGATCGTGGTCAAGAGTACATATGAAAATTCATTTATTCATGTCAGTTATATGTAAATTAGTGGAAGCAGTATTCACGCAGTGTTCCTAAGAAGCAGTTTGTAGAAACTGGATGATATCTCCTAATGAGGATAGAATCTAGGCATGCAAAGTTATACACTTGATATAGATATTATGATAGTGATGTGGACGTGATAGAAAGGTCAGTGGTTGTGCGAGTGAAGAATTATCTTGTTTGGAAGCCGATAGTTTTATGTAATTATAAAATATTGTGTAACATGTGGAAGTTTTTATTTTGTAATTGGTTAAGCCTACGACACATTTGCAATTATTTGAGTATGGTATAAAGGAAGGATTTTTTTCCTTTATTGTAATAAGAAATGAGAGATAACTAGTATGAAAGTGAATTGCAAAATTGAGCAATATTTATTGTAAGAGGATATGTGAAGTATAGAGATCTGGTATTGAGATCTGATGAAGTAGCTGGTGTGGTTTGGCACAGACAAAAGAGTAAAGATAAGTTTCTGAGATCTATAAATATTTGGTATTATTTTGTTGAGTAATACAAAGATCAGTTGGACAATGTGTTTAGTGATCTTGTCCTTGAAGCTGTTTGGGCAGTGGGTCCTTTTGTCTTCCATAAACTCCTAAAAGGGTTAGATTCTTCTTACAGGAAATCAAAGTCTCCTAACAGGGACTCATATGTACTAAATGTATTTCATAAGGCTCCTAAAAAATTTCATCCTCTCACAAGGAATTTTCATATTAGTGCATCTTTTGTGGGTATCATTCCCACCGAGGTTTACTCTTTGATGAAGAGGTTCCCTAGTCAACATATCTTGTGTTATTATGTATGTTTATCTTTATATGGTTGTTTCTTACATTGCTTACATGTTAAAATCTGTCAATGGTGATAAAAGTTGTATTTATCTAATAACTGATTCACCCCCCCCTCTTAGTTGTTTTGGTGGACTTTACTTTCTAATATTATGTGTATGTTCGTATATGAATACCAATGCATTCATATATTAATATTATTATAATGTTAATAACTAAAATAAAAGAAACCTAGATGTATAATAAATAAAGTTATACATTGTTGTAACAAATAAAAAAAATTACTTTATAAATATTAATGCATTGAAGTATAACAAGGTTATTAGGGATAGAATATCATTATAAAATATGTAGACATATGAAATCATATTGTGCTTATTAATATGATTTTAATAATTTAATAATAATATATAATTTTAATTATAATATTTGAATTAAAATATCAGTGTTGAAGTTATACTACTAGTTTTCAAATATCGTATTTTAATTTTAAGACTTAATATTTCATAGATATTATTAAACATTAAATAAATCAAAATGTGTAATTTTTGAAATAAAACTTTATTAATAATTTGTTTTTATTTGGAATTGGAAACTTACCGTTTTCTTCGAAACTCTGTTTGAGTTTTATAGTTTTTAAACTGATTTTTAGTCTTCTTGGTTCTTTTTCCAAAAACCCTTACCTTTTCAAAAAAAAAAAAAAGTTTTTAAAGTCGTATCTAGTCATTGTTTGAGGATAGTTTTGAATTTTGCAGAAGATTTTTGTCAGTAGAAATTATCTTTTCATTTTATCCAGGAGTTGGTGTTGAAGAAAATTTTTAAGCTGGGGAGTCGTTTTCGTTAGCTTATTTCGAATTCAATCTACGACCAAGGTAGCGACTATTTTTCCACCCATTAATGCTTTCTATTAGAAATTCAAATGTCGACCTTACTGCGAGTGTATTTACCATTCTAGTTTGTTTTATTGGATTTATTGTTTCCTTTTGATACTTGACTTGAGCTTTAAGGAATGGTTTAATGTAAAAATATCCGCACCTTAGCAGTTATTGTGTTATCTTATTAAAAATTTGCTTCTTCTGGTTCCTGCCTGTCTTTTTCTTGCACCATTGGTTTTGATATATTATGCAAGCTTAGTGGCATTGAGAAAGACAGCGCATGCTTTTAGAAAAGAAGTTATTTTTGTGTCCTTATGTTCTTCGTCACTTTTATGCAAGGAAGGGCTTCTATTTGGGATGATTCATCCTCTCTTTATGCAGTACCTCTTCCCGGCTAAGAGTGTTGTTTTCATCCCAGCCTGATCCTCCTTATTTGGTGCACTTATATCCACCCCTTTAAACCACTCCTCATCCTATATTGGAATGCTGCCCTTTTCTTATCTTTGTTTTGACTATTTTCATGTCTAAAAACAGCATTTTCTTCCCTTTAAGTGGTCTTTATTGGTGCCTTTACTCGATAAAAAGTTGTTCCCAATCTCTATTGGGTTGTAGCTTTCTTTAAACTTTTCTTAGGCTGAGTTTAGCAGCCATACCTGCGCTATAACTTCCTGGGTACATCCTTGTATTTAAGGAATGGTTTTGTTTACTTCATTTTTCCCTTTCGTTGTCAAAAATGCCGCTTTCTCTTTAGAGATTTGGTTGGTATTGCTTGTATTACTAATAAGATAAATCAGCACCACTTTGGATGAAAACTATGGTTTCTTTGTAAAACGAAAAACAATCAACTCCTTAGCTTATATCGCTGCCTTGGTTTTTAGAATATGTGGTCTGTTTTTCTGAAAATCTTCTTCCTTAAGAGAAGAAGCACCAGCAACTTGTTAATATTTTTTTATCAATCATAATAGCTTTTCCTTGTTGACCTTTTGTTTTCCTACCTAAGCTTATATTTAGAACAAGTATAAATTGATTCCTTTTAATTATATATATATATATATATATATATATATATATATATATATATATATATAAAAGTAGATTTCAAATCAGTATAGATTTAATCTATGTCAACTGAGGGACATAATCTAATACGACTATAATTGGATTTTGTTTAATATGTTTATAAATAGGTTCAATTTTAGTATTGTTAAAGTTAGTATGTGGTAAACTATTTGTAAGTATATGTAGTTTTAAGTTAATTATAAAAGTTAAAAATTTATGTATATTCCTTACTATATCAAATAGAGATTTTCATTAATGGGAATATTTGTAGGATAGATTAATTTAGTTATGTTCTTGAGTGATTGGATTTTGATGGTTATTTGATTGGATTTTTATCCTAACTTATCTATGAGCCATTTATGTGTTAAACAACTGCATTTATGATGTTAATTTTGGCTCCTACATTTTTAAGTAATCTTTATTATTTTCTATAATTTAATTATATCTATATTATTATAGATGAATGCATATATAATATATTAGTAACATAATTTTCATTATTTAAATGTGTACCTATGACCCTTTTTGATAAATTCAATGTGCTAGAAGACTATCTTCAACTCTTCATAGATTTTGGTAATAAGGGTTTCAAGTTGTTACTAGAGGTTTGGGAGTTGTGTTATGTATCAAATTGGGTCTTTGGTCATAATACTTATATTATTCTTGAGAAATGATCTTTAGTATTGTATTGAGACTTTTTGTCAAATTTGGTAATCATGTCCCTTCTATTATGATTTTCTTTTCATCTTGGGTAATGATCCTTTTGGTTTGGGTTCACTTTATGTTGGAATGATATTGCATAAGAAAGTTGATTTGGTTTTTGGGCTGGACCCTGAAGTGGATATGGTTCTTGAGTAATCATTTATTTGAGATCAGCGTTAGAAAATGTTATGGATCCTAGAAGGGGTCCTTCATAGATTTCATCAAGAAAAGTAAATATTGACTATATGGGAGTCCAATACGGAGGATGGATAAATAGATATTTTGATGTTGATTTGACATCTAATTATCTATGCTTCAACACTAGTTTTGTGTCTCTTCTAATTATGCCAACCTTTGAGATTTCCTTTGATGATTATGATTTGATTATGGTTTATTTTTCGCCTTGGAGCTTAGGGATAGATTATCTAGGATCATAGTAGGGAAGTGGATCACAATGAGGGTTGGAGCCTTGAAGTGACCACCAAGTGTAACTTATTGTGAGTAGTGTAAATAAGTGATGATTAAATAAAAATAGATAGGTGTAGCACTAAAAAGATAATATAAATCCCTTGCCGATACCTTGAGCACTAGTATAGGCTAAGGATGGGAGTGAGAGATGATGCTTGTCCATTAATGGGGCATAGTGAGTTGGAATGATCAGTTTCCTTGTCGACATGAATGTATAAAATAATTTTGCATATGATCTTACTCAAGGCCTGGGGTTTAGGGAGACCATCCAAGAGAACCCAAGGTGAAAACATGCGTGAGGACACTTACCTATGTGTGCCCTAGGTATTCTTCTTATGTTGGTCATCTCTAGTAGTTTATCTTGTTTATATATTGAGAACCTTTGTTCCATTTTGCACCCAATGGGTTGCGTACTATCCTTCTCTTGTATTTGGGTTTTGTATATATGGGGCCTAGTGTTTATATCCTCAACATGATAGGGTGCATCTCCCAGTTCTACGTGGTTGGGTGGTAGTGATTCTTCTACCATCGAGGCCCAATGTTTGTGATCAAGCATTTAAATAGTTCTTGGTTGATTCAACTATTTCTTCTTCTTGGAGACACTTTTTTATGTTGTATCGTTAATTGTAATTGTATATTATAGTAAGTGATATATTGAGTTATTCCTACAAGAAAAATGTATATTTCTAATTTAAAATTATGTTTCATAATTACAATCCCTGTAAATATGTATAAAGAAGTTGTAAATCTATGGATGGAATTGGTGTAATAATTAGGCTATTTTGTATGTTTCATTACTTCATATTAATTTTACTCTTCATTATGCAAGTGTATATACTAGGAACATTTGAATTTGGAGTTAAAATAAACATATCTTAAAAACCATATGAGTATATTTTAGTTCATGTATTAATGTTATTTAAGTAGCGACATCATCAAAGCCCTAGAGAGTGTAGGTGAAAACTAGAGTAAGTTACTAAATGTTTAAAATGTGTTAATAGTGTTTCTCTAATATAAGAATCGTATTGCTTCTACAATATTTTTCTATGGTTAATATAATGTTTTATTATGTTGTATGTATCTTTTAGTTCAAAAAGCAAGTATCGCGTCAACTTTAAGTCTAGTTAGTCATTTTCTGATGGGATCCATAGTTGGGTGTTACAATTTCTTGTCTAGTGTCTATTATTATTTGCATTCACATTCCTCAAAATTTGATGATATAAATAATTATTAATTAGGTATTTGTTATGCTCTCTTATGGGATCATGAAGACATGACTTATAAACATTTAATTTTAAATATCAAAAGATGCTTGATAATTTGTGTTGTCAAATCTTGCACCTCTACAATAAAAGCCATGCTGAAAATGAGTAGTAGAAATGAAAGAAATGATTTAAAAAATCAATCAATACTAAAAATTAAATGTAAAATTCAACAATTGTGGTTACTACCATATGACTTATAAATACATAATCTTCTCAAAGAAAATTTTGAGCTTTTATCCACTACATTGTGAAGAGACAACTTTTTTATACAAATGTGAAATTCTTTTGGTTCTAAGAGATCTTTTCTACAACATCCTCAAAGCCATGGAAAATTATTAAATGAGCTTATCATATCATTATGTCGACCCTTTGTTTGATCCGTTGTTTGAATATGTGAATGGTATTGAATGAACACATGGAAGTTTTTCTTTTGCATTCACTCTACCCATGATGAAGTTGTGTTTGTATCTTGGCATTCCTAAAATAGCTAAATTCAGTGCTTCATTTCATAGCTCCAATCTAAAAATATGAATGCCTAATATTTCACTATAAGTTTGTCATTTTCTTTACTACATTTCATGATGTCAATGTTGATGTATAAGATATGCCTAAATATGGATATTTTCTCATTTTGTTTCTTTAATTCTAAGAATTAATGTAGAAATAATTTATGTTCATTCATTTAGATTTAGTTTATGAAATTTAGTTAAGATTGAAAACAAAGCTTTCTATTCTAACAAGTTTTAATAAGTAATTAGAAGCTAAATTATTTATCATATATTTCCACCTTATAAAAATTGACTTACAACTTCATAAGATTGGGATTATGAAGTTTTTGATTAAAACCTATTTTCCTTAATCAAAAACTTCATAATCTCAATCTTTCATCTCATATGCTTTATCTTCTAACATAAGTTTCCACTTTTTCAAAAGGACAAAGATTCAAATACTTGAGGAGTTGTTAAAATTTGTATACAATATGGACAAGATCTAGGGCCTAAATGCAATTAGAGATCATAACACAATAAATTAATTACTTACAAATCTAAGAAGGATATGTGAAATCGTAAAAAGAAAAAAATAACATTTCACAATCTTAAAGTAGCACCATAATTAAGTAAATGAACTAAGATTGAAATTTATAATTAGTAAATAAACATACGTGAAGAAGATATGATTTAGTTGATTCAATGCTACATTGGCAATTGAATATTGACCGCATGCCTTTCATAAATGTAGGAAATAAAGATAGATCAAAACTTTCTTAAATGGCCTTCCACACTTCTTCGACATACTTATTGTACATCAAGATGTGATTGCTAGTTATTTTAAATTTATCAAAGGTACTAAAGACAAAGAAAGGTGTGTTGATTTTTTAAAGAGTCAAATCATTGCTCAATTTTGAAAGGAAACGAAATAAAAGTTGGATGTGGCTAAGCTCGAAACAAAATGCACGTTGACTAAATTTGAAAAAATGGAAAACACAATAGAATTTTATGAAATTTTCAACATCTATTTTTCATGATCTGCACATTTTATAATCGAAAACTGTGAAATATTAATAAACTATTGTATATATATTAAATTCTGATTTTATTATTAGACACTTCCTATTTAGACTCTGCTGTATATATTCTATGTCTTAGAATAATATATTTCTGCATATATATATGTGATAAGAAAAATAGTTTGGATGAGACGTGACTCATGAATGAGTCACATCCCATCACTAGTATAGCACCGTTTGCATTTTACTGCTTCATCACACTGTTTCATATCGCACTGTTTTATTTTAACAATTGCAAATTAATAATAATCGGTATGCAAGTATATGTTATGATATGTATCGGGTTTAATAAACCCGATACCTATCATAAGGTATAATGCATATCTTATGATAGGTATTGGGTTTACCAAACCTGATACATATCATAAGTTTAATGCAACAGTTATATATATTAAAGATACCGATATTAATAATACTCGATTCATTGACAATATCGCTATCAATATTTATGTTGAGATTAATATATATTTTGTTTGTTTATTTATTATTATAACACACACACACACACACACACACACACACACACACACACACACACACACACACACACACACACACACACACACACACATATATATATATATATATATATATGTAGTATTATCAAATATATTAATATATAATATTATCCAATATATTAATATATAATATATAATATTATCCAATATATTAATATATAATTTTATCCAATTAATATATATAATAAATATATAAGAATATATATATTAATAAATTATCTGATCATAGCTATCAATCTCAACACTCCCTCTTAGCTAGATAAGATAATTTCCTTTGATTTGTTAGTATCATATTTTCATATTACATTGATATGAGGAATCACCATGCATTGTGACACCTAGTTTCCATATCATAAAGATATGAGGAATCACCATGCATTGTGACACCTAGTTTCCATATCATAAAGATATGAGGGATCACCATGCATTGTGACACCTAATTTCCATATCATAAAGATATGAGGAATCACCCCATGATACCTATTTCCATATCTCAAGGATATGAGGAATCACCCTGTGGTACCTATTTTGTATCACTGCAATAGTGATACAAGGATATAGCAAATAGAACATTACATTATATTTACATATAACCCCATTATGGTATGTGCACAGACATATAACCTGTCTACCATAACAAATCCACATTACAAGATCGTCATCTTGTAATCAAATACAAGTGTTCATTATCTAATAAGTCGTCACTTCTAGAAATGTACACAGGATGGATGAGCCCATAAATATGTATGATATATATAAAAATCATATTACAACCATACCAAGAGTTTCCCTAAAGTGATCAACTTTCACCTTTGGAAGAGCTTTGGTAAGAATATCCACAGTTTGATTTCCAGTACAAATATATTCCAACTGAATTACTTTTCTTTCAGCCATATCACGAACATAGTGATAAGGAATCTCAATATGCTTTGATCTATCATGAAATACTGGATTTATTGATAATTTGATACAGCTTTGATTGTCACAAAAGATAGTAGTTGGTGGTAATGTTTTACCAAATAGCCCATTGAGCAGTTTTCTAAGCCATACTGCTTCTTTAGCTTCCATTGATGCTGCAATATACTCTACCTCTGTAGAGCTTTGAGCTACTAAAGACTGCTTTCTACTGATCCATGACACCATAGCTGATCCTAAGCTGAAACAACATCCTTAGGTACTTTTGCGATCAATCATACTTCCAGCCCAATCTGAATCAGAGAATCCATGAAGATTTAATTTTGTCCTATCATACTTGAGCCCATAGTTTAATGTGCCCTGAAGATATCTCAATACATGTTTTGCTGCAGTGAGGTGAATCTCTTTGGGATCACACATGAACTGGCTTAATGTATTCACTGAGAAACAAATGTCAGGTCTGGTATTCCCTAAGAACATTAGAGATCCTATCATCTGTCTATACAAGGAGATATCTATAGGAGGAGATTCTGATGTTGCTTCCTTTAGTTTATGAAAATTTGTTTCCATGGGAGAAGACATGGGTCTACAATTTAGCATGCCAAATCTCTTCAAGATGTCAAGCGTATATTTGCCTTGATTCAAAATGATACAGTTTGACTTTTGCCAAACTTCCAAACCAAGAAAGTAGTGTAAAAGACCTAAGTCCTTCATATCAAATTCTTTGGCTAAGTCTTTCTTGCACTGTTGAATCAAATAATCTTCTCCTGTAATCAACAAATCATCAACATATAGTATAATTATCAACATATCACCTTTGTTTACCTTGAAGTAAAGATTTGGATCAGCATCATTTTTGGAAAATCCTAACTTCATTAGGTAGTTGTCTATTCTTGCATACCAAGCTCTGGGGGCCTGTTTAAGCCCATATAATGCTTTCTTCAATTTACACACATGTGTTTTGGAATCATGAATCTCAAATCCTTTAGGTTGTTCTAGATATACCTCTTCTTCAATAGTTCCATTTAAGAAAGTTTTCTTAACATCCATCTGATGAACTTGCCAACCTTTAGCAGCTGCAATGGCTAGAACTGTTTGAATTGATGTGTAACGTGCAACAGGAGCAAAGGTTTCTTCATATTCAATCCCTTCCCTTTGAGAGAAACCTCTTGCTACAAATCTTGCCTTGTATTTTTCAATGCTACCATCAACTGCATGTTTGATTTTGAATAGCCATTTAGAGGAGACTACAGATTTTGATTTAGGTCTTGGTACAATGTCCCACACATCATTCTTTATGATGGACTGATATTCTTCTATCATTGCATCCTTCCATACTTGTTGTTGAATTGCATCAGGTACATTTGTGGGTTCTGAGTTAGAGAGTTCACTCATAAGTGCTGCATAGCTGGATAATATGGAAGGCCTTTTTCTTTCTCTAACTGTTCCTGGAGGAGCACCAAGAGTCTTTCCTTCTTCTATGATTTTAGTGGCCCAAAGAGGTCTCTTCTTAGGATTTTCTAGTGTTGATAGATTTTCCTCATTTTCTTCTTCCTCAGAATCCTCATTTTGAGTTTCCTGTGAAATGTTTTCTTTTGATGGAACATAAGTTTCTTGTTCTATTGAATTTCTAACTTTATAGCAAGCTATGTCTTCCTCAAATATCACATCTCTACTTAATTCAACATGATTTTGCCCTGGTATATAAATACGATATGCTTTTGAAGTTTCACTATATCCTACAAAGATACCTTTCTTTCCAGATGGCTCTAACTTTGTTCTCTTTTCCTTTGGAATATGAATGTATACCGGGCACCCAAATATTCAAAGATTACTTATATCAGGTTTTGCCCCTGTGAATGCTTCTTCAGGAGTTTTATTGTCAATGTGAGAGTGTGGACATCTATTTTGTATGTATACAGTTGTATTTGATGCTTCTACCCAGAGAGAGGTATCAAGATTTTGATCAAGAAGCATTGCTTTGGTGGCTTCAATAATAGTTCTATTCTTTCTTTCAGCCACACCATTTTGTTGTGGATTATAAGGTACGGTATACTCCCTGTTAATCCCAGCCTCTTTACAAAATTGTTTGAAAATTTCAGATGTGTATTTTTTTCCATTGTCTGATCTCAAAATTTTAATTTTCTTCCCAGAAAGGTTTTTAGTGATAGATTTGAAGTCTTTAAACATACTTAGTATTTCCTCAGATTCTTTGTGTTTAAGGAAGTAAATCCAGGTCTTTCGTGAGAAGTCATCAACAAAGATTATATAGTATTTGCAGCCTCCTATTGAAGAAACAGACATAGGTCCACATAAATCTGAATGTATTAATTCTAAAATACTATTAGTACTGCTCACACTATTTTGAAATGATCCCTTTGTGTTTTTGCCTAGTGCACACCCTTTGCATGCACCAGGGTGATATTGTTTAAGTTTTGGTAATCCAATAACCAAATTTTCCATAGAAGATAGAGTTTTATAATTTAAATGTCCTAGTCTTTTATGCCATACTTCATTTAAATTTGAAATGTCATTTACTAAAGCTTGATTTTTATCAGTATTTAATTCATATAGGCAGCCTTGTCTTCTTCCTATGGTATGAGCCTATTTGAAGGTTAATCCTTTTGACCATGGTTTTACTTTGCCATCCATGAAGGTTACCCTATACCCATTATCTTCAAGTGCAGATATAGATATAAGGTTTCTCTTGATCCCTGGAACAAATAGTACTCCTGTAAGTTGAATCGAGATACCAGTCTTTAGCTTGATTGTGCAGGTCCCAATACCTTTTACTGGATAAGCGGAGTCATCCCCAATAGTTACTTCCTTGTCAGATTCTTTCGTCATGGAATCTAGTAATTCTTTGAATCCTGTAATGTGACGAGAGGAACCACTATCAATAACCCAGATGTTTTTATTTGTGACTTGACTTGAGAGTACAGAATAGAGTACAAGTTGCTCATTTTTGGATTTTTCTTTGGGCTTCTTCTTAGATTTGGTGAAGGAAGCTTGATGATTCTTATATGGACAATTTGATACAACATGTCCAAATTTGTCACATCTAAAACATTTAACATTAGACATATCTCTTTTATTATGATACTCAGAGTTGAATTTCTTTTTACTGAAATGTTTGAATTTCTTCTTCTTGTGAGTGTTTACATTTAGTGCATGATTTTCCTCATCATTTGTCCTTTTCTTTATTCCTTTCTTATCTAATCTTGACTCTTCTTGAAGACAATCTGTTCTTAGTTGATCAAATTTTGGGAACTTGGATCTAGCACTTATACCAGCGACAAAAGTCTCCCAAGATTCAGGTAGACCATCTAAAGCAATTAAGGCTAGTTCCTTGCCATCAATTTCATAGCCTAGTAGTGAAAGTTGATCTCTTAAAGCTGAAACTCTCATAAAATATGCATTTATTTTCTCATTTTTATTCATACTAATGTGATTCATTTCCCTCTTCAAGGCTAGTTTCTTGCTAGCATTATTTATTTCATAGGTTTTCTCCAATGCTTTAAACATTTCATGTGCCATTTCATATTTAGATAGAATCGGTACAATGTGATCTCTGACTCCATCGATAATTATCTTCATGGCCTTGTCGTTTCCTTCATTCCAATTTGATAAATCAAGTTCTGCTTCTGGTTTTACTTTGTCTGATTTGATGAAGGTTTCGACTTTATTTTCTTTCAATAACATTATAATTCTAATCTTCCATGATTAGAAATTATCAGCACCTTCAAGTCTATCCTCGAATTTGATCATGTTTTCCATTTTAGAATTTTATGAGTTTATTAAATTTCTTGAATTTTTTAGAACCTGGCTCTGAAACCATGTGAAATATTAATAAATTGTTGTATATATATTAAATTCTGATTTTATTATTTGACACTTCCTATTCAGACTCTGCTATATATATTCTATGTCTTAGAATAATATATTTCTGCATATATATATGTGATAAGAAAAATAGTTTGGATGAGACGTGACTCATGAATGAGTCACGTCCCATCACTAGTATAGCACCGTTTGCATTTTACTGCTTCATCGCACTGTTTCATATCGCACTGTTTTATTTTAACAACTGCAGATTAATAATAATTGGTATGCAAGTATATGTTATGATATGTATCGGGTTTAATAAACCCGATACCTATCATAAGGTATAATGCATATCTTATGATAGGTATTGGGTTTACCAAACCCGATACATATCATAAGTTTAATGCAACAGTTATATATATTGAAGATACCGATATTAATAATACTCGATTCATTGACAATATCGCTATCAATATTTATGTTGAGATTAATATATATTTTGTTTGTTTATTTATTATTATAATATATATATATATATATATAATATTATCAAATATATTAATATATAATATTATCCAATATATTAATATATAATTTTATCCAATTAATATATATAATAAATATATAAGAATATATATATTAATAAATTATCTGATCATAGCTATCAATCTCAACAAAAACTAAATAAAATTAAAAAAAACAATATATTTTTGCAAATCTGAAATTTTTTTTGACTTTTTGACCTTTTAGTACTGAAACTTAACGGAAACCATAAAAGTTTCCAGAGACGCTATCAACAGCGCCGAGGTTTCCCTTTTTAATTAGCCAAAATCAGTTCGGGGAAAAAGAGGCTTGCGAGAAAAAGAGGGAATGGACGAATAAGTAAACGATTCCAGATTATCATCTGAATCGTCTTGCATCTTTCAATTCAATGCTGACCAAGAAGACCGTCGGGGAATATACCACTCGGGTAGTTTAGTTGTTTTTTTCCTAATGCTGAGAACACATAATTTAATGCTTTTCACGAGTGCACCTATAGATTGGTCAGGCCCGGAGAGAATGCACCATGTAAAGGGAAATCTACAGCTGGTAAAAACATACTGTTTTTAAGCTTTGTTTTTTTAAGATTAATGATATTCTGAATTTTTTAAGAAAAATCCATTGTATATTCTACATTTTCGAATGTACCCTTTTGCTCTTAAATGTCCACACGATTTGTGCAGAATAAAGAAAGAAATATACATAACCAGTAACAGCCGTGGGTGAGGAATCTCTGATGGAAAGCCCATGCGAAGAAGTGTATGTGGCCGTAGGAAAAGACCTGCAACAGAACATCTCTACTCTCCACTGGACTCTCCACAACAAACCAGCCGACTCTCTGGTTTTACTTCATGTCCGGCTTCCTATTAGAACCATTCCTTCGCCGAGTAAGTGTTCAACTAAATTTGAATCAAAGTTTGCGTATTTATCACTTGCTCATAAGTTGGGTGTTTTTTAATTGAAGTTGGCAAAATTCCTGTTAACCAAGTACGTAAGAGTGTGCTGGACGCACATGAGGAAGATGAAAAGCTAAAGTTGAATGATTGCATGGAATTTTACTTGCATATTTGCTCCCAAGCCAAGGTATGAATCTCAGCTCTTTGATAAATGAAATACGACGCCCTACCAGATAGTCATCATTTTCGAAAATGAAGCCCTTCGTCTGACATAGTCTGATGTACAACAGGTGAAAGCAAAGGCTTTAGTAGTTATGAGGGCTGATGTTCGCAGGGGAATAGTGGAAATGGTTTCAGAACTGGGTATCACGAAGCTTATCATGGGCACCTCGTCTGCAGGCCGTGCAATATCCAAGTACAATGACTAATACTATAGTTTGCATCATAATCGACATTTCTCAACGCGGTGACAGGTTTTTAATTCTACTCTGTACAGGAGAAAGCTGAAACGACCAGGCAAAGCGGGTTACGTCCTAAGGTACGCAATCAATTTCTGCGACATATCGATCGTGTGTAATGGGAAGCTTCTAGTTGTGAGGGAAGGATCTGTCGTGGATGATGGTCAGTAATTTTTCTGATTTTGTTAAAAACATAATTTTCTCTTATTACAGCTGAGGTGTACAAGAACCATTATTGATTGCTAATGCGAGTTTTGGAACATTATCAGACGATTCTAGTCGATCGTTTCCATTGCAGCCAAACTTTCAACCCGGTTTGGCTGCCCTCGTTAATACTTCGGAGAGTTTTTCAGATGAGCGAAGGTTTACTCTGAACACTGCGGAAGATTGTACGGCGGCGACCAGTGAAGTTTCCACTGATTATACTAAAGTGGCAGAAAGTCAACAGATTGATGGCGATGAAGCTCAAGAATCTACGGTATTTTCTTGGTTCAAACATCTCTTTCTTTTCTTCTGAAAGGTCATAATTCTTACGAATTACAAAAAATCAAAATGAAACGCAGACAAATGAAACGCAGACCGAAAGGACAGCTACTAAAACTCCGAAATTTCTGTTCGACGAGACTTCTGAAGAGACCGAGAACGCAGGGAGAGAATTGAATGCAAACGCGGCTGAGATGGACTTACCTCGTAAGGTACATCGCTATTTCATCTTATTTAAATTTTAAGACGCAAATGTTTTGACCGGGATTAAAATGCTTGAATTTTTGTGTATTGCCAAAAGTTAACGAGGCGGCTAAGAGAAGTGGAAGAGGAGCTTCAAGCAATGGTCGACAACAGGAGATCACTGACCACACAATTGACGAAATTCTCATATGAGCGTCATCAAGCTATCCAGAAGCTCCATTCGGCAGAGGAGAAGTTCGCCGCGGCGCGGATGCAAACCTACTTCATTTTGAAAGGAAAGGATGAAAAAATTAAAGAGCTTCAAGACATGTTGCGTTCTAGGTCTCGCCCGGAAACTCTCTCCTCCCCGTTTACTAACGTAGAATTCAGGGACCAGTCCTTGGAAGACGTCATGCGAGTATTCTGGTGTATCATTTTCATTTTATTTTTCTTGCCTTATATACTATACTTTGTGCTCCAACAAATATCAAGGGGTATAATGTTGGTTCTTGGGTTTGTTTTTAACTAAGGTAAGTAAGATGAGTATTTGATAGGGCCGAAGTCTTGGATATTGGGGTTTTTATTCACTCTTGCAAATCATAAAGAAAATATTATGAATAAATTGGTCAACGGCTATAAGTTTTAGATAATTTTATATTGAAGGGAAGTAGACATATATTTATATATATTCAATGATGCAAGTAAATTGAAGGATAATTTGTTCTACACAATCAGTTTAATGTTTTTGGAATTATGAATGGTGATGTTGGTGAATATGTGACAGAGCTAGAGCTAGATTACATGTGGCATTATTCGAGTGCATAACAACATTCTAGTTGCTAGAAAAATTGAAATGTTATGACGTTCTAGCACAAGCTCGAAGATACTAGTGGTGGCTCTATAGGAAATATGTGCACGTTGATACCTTTGCATGAGTAAATATTGACTAATAGTATGTGGTAGTGACTACATATACACCATGATTATCCACATGGAGACTCTACTACTAGTGATATGTGTGACATGTGAACATCATGTTGCAACCAATATTTGGTTACTTGAATCTCTATGTAGTAGTGATTGATTTGATCATTATATTGTTGGTATTTTTTATTCTGATGGTTTTATATATATTCCCTTGTGAAATTAAAAAAGGTTGGAAAAGTTGGTCATCATTTCAATAAAACATTGTGTCATTTAAAATTTTAAACTTTAGAGTACCTTTCAGCTAGTTCAATCCTTTTATAGACCTCTATTGAATATTTTCAATGTAAATAATGTATTGGTAATTAAATTTTGGTAGTAGGCTTCTGACCCATAAGAGATTGCCACAAAAATAATGTTGTTCCATGTATTCTAGTTGTTACATAATATTCTATTTACTTTTAACAATATTGTTTTTTATTAATTTAAAAATAGGTTTTGAAGGGAGCCAACACCCTTTAACAAGTGGTCAAAACTAGAATATTCAATAAATAACACCAACTAAATGAAAAGATCACAAGGAGTAGTCTAATAGTAACGATAAATACTGATCATAACATAAAGAACCCTATAACACAAAACAAATTGAAAGATAGGAGAGAATTAAGCCAGGTTCTTCAAAGTGCAAACTACCTTGGCCTCTAGCTAGTTCATATTTCAAGCCACTTTCTTCAACTCTTGAAGGTCATGATGAGTCCTCTCAGCCCTTTTCCTCATTTTAGCTCTGGTTCTTTTTCTTGGCTCAGAAGGCTCCTTAGGTTGTTTGTCTTTATCCTAGTCCAAGCTCATTATCAATCTATCTTAATTTTGCCTCTCTAAACTTCCAACCATAGTGTTCACACTATCTACAATGTTCTTTATCACCTTTTGACTTAAATTCATTATTTTCTAGAGTGTGTCCATGGAGTATTTTTTCTTGTCTTCAAATTCCTTCTTATGTTTCTCAATTTCCTCCACAGTCATATTGAGGCAATCAACCATAAATGTTTTTCTCATCCTCCACCATAGGTTCTTAACATAAGAGTCGTTCATGTTAGTGTTCGCATTTTCCTCCAACACCTCAATTTTTCTATTCATGCCTCTCTATTTAATCTAAATCTCTTTAATCTCACGGAACACCTATTTAAAACTATTAAAAAAATCTCCAGCACTATCTCTATCCATACCCATAATGTCTATTAAATATTCATGGTTTGGTTTCAGATGGTGAGAATTGACCTTCAATTCTACCTGGGAACCACATCTATCATCACCATGGGAAGCAAGGTGAGACAAGAGAGAACCTCTCACCCTAAAGTAGGACTCAATAAATTCCTTCGTATACCTGAAATGAAGGTCATTTGTATCCGCAATCATCCCTTTCTCTTTCACACCTACCTTTTTCCTATGACTGGTACCACATTTTCAATCAATAGGGGAAAAAGAAACATCTTTGTCTTTACCCAACCCGTGAGAAGAATCATCTATATCCAAAGCCATAATCTGTATCTTTAGCCCTCTTCCCTTTCTTAACACCTCTATCATCCAAGGGAGCAGGGGAAGAAGAGTTGCATTTACCCTTAAATTTTCCCAAACTAGACGTAGGAGAAATAGAAATTTCTTTTCGGGCTTCCCCTTGCTTTTACACACCATGATAACTTTGTACTAGTCTTTACATTATATTAGGGTTTTTGGGAGGAATGTATTCCTCCTCCTCTACCTCAATATCCCTGTCTTCCTCATCATAACACTTAATGCTCATTTTCTCATCTTTCAAAATAGAGACAGATACACCTAAGAGTTATTTTGTTGTCATTATTCATGATAAAGTCATAATGATTATCAAAGTTATTTGGTAATGAATGACACAAGACAGATTAGGAAGAGGGGTCAAAGGCATGCCCTAATCCAAATCTACCTTACATAGATCAGACACGGAAGCAAAACACAACAAATGAGAAAGAGAATACAGATCAGGTCCTTAAATTTAATCAAATAGATTCATACATGTTGGGCTGTAAGGCCTTTCCGATTAGGGCTAGATACAACAATTCAATTACAATAGTCAGGCTAACATGCGATGATTTAGAACTACCTTCAAACTTTTAATCTTATATCTCTAAGATTCTCTTTTAAAACTACAACCAAAGACGACCTTATAGACAAGAGGCTACCGAAACAAGTTAGCCTTTAGATCCATCATTAATGGAAGGAATGACCAGATCTAGGTCTGCACACTTCCCAATGATTGATGTCAACATTAAATTCATGACCATAATTAAATGCACAAGTCGGCCTCAACAGAAAACTAAAAGAATCAACTTAGTAAGCAAGGTTAACCGAGCGCCAGGAAAGCATAACCAAGTGCCAAGTAAATAACTGACCAACTTGGTTAAAGAAGGAAACTGAGCAACTACCGAGCCAACTCGGTCAAGAAAGGAACCGAGCAACACATAAAACTCAAACTTATTTTTGGTAACACAAGATTGCCAAGGACTCAAGATGCTCCTGCATCAGACACCTGGGGCTTTTTGAAATCATTCTCTGAATCATGTAGTAGGTACAACCTAAGCTGAATCGAACTCAGAATATGGAATCCACGAACTGTCTTCAAATGGTTTGTTCTTCCACTTTACCAGATATTCCATATAGTGTCTTCCTCTTGTGCTTTTGTCAACTCTTTGTTCCAAAATCTGCTCAACTTCTTATTTCTGCTTCTTAGGATAATTATTCGGTCCTGTCATCTCTTCATCTGATTCATGGTACTCATACAAATTTGTAATGTTGAATATAGGTGATATATACATGTCATCAGGTAACTCAATCTCATAAGCATTTCCACTATCAAATCTCCTCAATATCTTGCAAGGACCAAATTTATTCATTTTCAGCTTCCCATATGTTCCAACAGGAAATCTGCCTTTCTTTAAATGAACCATTACTTCATCACCAACTAAAAAATTCTTTTGTCTTCTTGATTTATATGCTATGTCTTTGTATTTCTAATTACTTTTCTCCAACTTATATTTCACTTCCTCATGCAATGTCTTCATGAACTCAACAAACTTTACTTCTTTGACACTTCTCTTTTCTTCACCAGTAATATCCTTCAAATCTGATATACCTCTCGGTTGTATTCCATTTACAATCTCAAAAGGTGTTTTTCCAGTAGTCATATTCACTAAATTATATGCAAACTCTTCTTGTGCCAACATAGAATCCCAATTACTCAGTGTATCTCCAACTAAGCATTTCAAAAGTTTACCCAAAATTCTATTCACAACCTCTGTTTGTTCATCAGTCTGTGGGTGAAATGTAGAGCTATACTCAAATCAGTGCCCAATATTCTCCAAAGAGTCTTCCAAAAGTATTTTTGTCACTAGGGATTGCACCCATGAATGGCTAAGTGTGGACCTAGAAATCCCATTAAACATGGGACTACTTTCAGGCTGTGGATAACCTATCAAAAAGTAGACCTCTCGATTAGGGACCAGCTTCCCCTTGAATCACCTGAAACTTAACTAAACTTTGAAGGAAAAGGGAGGGCATGAAACTAAAACTAAAATAGGTGATTCACCAAACATGAAAGATCCATAGATTGAAGCAAACTCACAATGACACTTGAAATAACTTGGTGATTCACAACCTAGCCCTATTGCCTTGATATTTTGAAATAAAGAGGTACTTGGATTAAAGAAGGGAAAAGATTCCATGACTTAAAGCCCAAATGTACATAGATTAGAACAAAAATTGCAAAACACTTCCCTGACATTCAATTGGACATACATGCAAAGTAAAGGATAAAAAAAACCATGATAAATTTGACATGAATTTCAATAGAAAAACTCAAAAAATAATAGGGATGAGAAGGAATACTACTTTATTTTCAGTGAAAGGAGCCAAGTACATCAATCTACTTCTCCAGAGCTACAAGCATTCACCTCCAAGAAAGAGAGAATGAAGAACTTCCCTCAATCACATAAGTGAGAGGTATAAAATGAAAACCTAGGAATCTGCATTGAAACCTTCTCCACCTCCTAAAAATGGAAAACTCTCCAAATAGGCCCATGAAGATGCCTCTTAAACCCGGATGTCAGATTCCTGATTTTATAGGGGTACTGGGAAAGTGGGACTCCTAAAAAGGATGGTCAAAGGAATAATCCTTTCCTCTCCAAGTCATGCACTAAAAATAGTATTCTGACAATGGTTTATAAAATACCATTGTTATAATTTAAAATGAAAGACAGGCAATGACTTCTACATTAAAAATTTACCCCTATACCAAAATATGTGGATTTAATTATTTTTTAAAATAGTTCTGAACCCAATATAAAAAAAGGGGAAAACATATCTTAAAACATTTACATCTTTTGAAATTAAAATCACCTTCATGAATATACCTAAGCATAAAACTCTAGGAAAATAAAAAACATTTTAATAGAATTTCAACGTAATCCTTAAAGGAAAAGGGAAATCCTATCGATCAATGTGTAAGAAAGAGGATGTCAAAACACTGACACTCTACTGCCGATTGTTGGGAAACTTGCTAGATCGAACTGGCCCTTGCATCTGATCCTTAAGCTCCATTATAGAAACATCTATACATTGATTTCATGGCATCATACTATTGAGGTAGGTACTATCTTTCAGCATTTCAAAGGCATGTTGTTCACTTCCTCTACATTTTCGAGGGCACTGTGTATATGGGTTTTATTGTTTTCTCTGCATTTTGAAGGCATACTATTTTATCTTGTTTTATTTTAATATTTGAAAACCCGTGGATAACTAGGGAATCCACATTTTACTATTTCATTGTTTCATTATGTCCACAGCCTGTGAGCTAGGGTACTATGTTTTGGTACTTCTCTGCATTCATATTGGGGCTGAGAGCCATGACTTTGTATCGTTGTTCAATGTTTCCTTGTTATTACTCCCTTTATTTTATTATGGCCTCTCTATTGTTTCTAACCCTATGACTGTATTAAAATATTTATATGAAGGCCCGCTGACCTATGAACTAGGGAATTGGATGCTTGGTTGATCACTGTTTCATACTAATTACTAGCATGTCGAATGTGCTTGTTATGAGGAAGCCCGATGATCTATGGTTAGGGCACTACATTTTGAAATATATGTTGCTTTCTGACACGTGTAATAGCTAGGGCATTTGTATTACTTTGATAGCCTATGAGCAATCTACTATCGTCCACTGGTATTCTTGTTGATGCCTGTCCATGAGCCTTGCTTGGGCGTCTAATTGAATCACCATGTTTTGTTGACATCGCTTGTATGCTGGTTTGGTGGTATTGTTTACTTGATTCCATGTCTGTTTTCCCTTCATATGTTGATGCTTGCATTCACTAATTTTTATTGGACCTCAACCCGTGAGTTGCTGAAGCATTGTATTACATTATGGTGACCCGAGTATTGCTAGGGCACAATGCCTCTATATTTGAGACTGTTGTTGGGCTATCAATGCATATGAAGTATTTTTGTTTGTTGATGGCACCATAATTCACAAACAACCCGTGGATCATGGCATCATACTTTGTTTGGTATACATACTTATTTGGGATCACAGTTTGGTTGTGGCTTGCTGTTATGAATGGCACCAAGATTCATGTGTTTTCTATTACTATGATGTTCAAATGCTCACTGTCTTATTACATTGCATGCTTCTAAGGTGTGCTCATTATTTAGAGCTCGTGAACTAGATCTCAATGATGCTTTTCATTCACTATTGCATCTTTTATCTCCTCTAAGTTGCATCATTATGTTTAGAATGCTTGTTGTTTGGCCATGATCTTATGTTTGATTTCTCTTTTGATACACACGTCCTCTAGCCTGTGAGCTCTCAAGTTTGATCCCCTGTCTGGTAGCTTGGTGCCATTGTATATTGTTGATGTTTACCTTTCATTGCTTGATGAATGGCATCATGTTTCAATATGATATGTTGTTGACATGCCTTTTGATATTCATTATTTCCTTGAAAGGCTCATGGCAGCTTAGTGTTCATTTTATGATACTGATCATATTTCATACATATAGACCATTAATTGATTCATGCACATGATGGATGCCATTGTGTTATGAATATTTTCTACTTGATTAGTACTAGTTTCTTGATGGTTGATGCCATTCCTTAATGCATTCATCCATGTGCCCTATTTTGGAAGTATATTTTATCGCTTTGTGCTAGATAAATCTCATGATGCCCCCATTTCATGCCTATTTTCTGATTGTACAATATTTACTATAACTACTTTATTGCACCATGTTTGAGATCCATTTGATGTTATTAAAAGATGTTATGCTCACTATTTGTACCCATATTGGGACTGTAATTTATCACATGATTTAAGGAAATGTTTCTTGATTCCATGTTTGCCCACTAAATTGCCTCTGCAAAGTACTACAAACATACTGGGTGTTCCTCATTGTTATAGGACCCTTTCCATGATGTTATGCAATCATTCCACCATTTGTAGCTTCTTTTCTTGGCCTTAAGATGCAAATTTAAACACACTCATGCTATAGAATTAACACATTGAATGCAGATTTGAAGAAAACCTCATCCTATAATGTACCTTTCCTTAGTGTGTATCCTTTTGCTATGTTGATGATGTATGCCCCTTTGAACCTGCCAGTGGTTTCCCATGCTTCATTTGATTTGTCTTTATGACCTTTGAATATCCCACTGATATTGCTTCATTTAGTTGCCTCCCTGTATTGATCATGGGTGCTCTTGGCCTATGATGTGGTCTTTACCAAGGAACTTTTAGGTTTTTCCAATAGAGCCCACATCACAGGGCAACATCATTCATCTCGATTCCAACACTCTAGTATTGTTATTGTATAGATGATCACTGCACTTTGAGGATGATCTTTTGGGAAGACCATCCTCTTAGTGCTTTTGATCATCTAAATGAAGAAAACAATAGTGAATCAACTTCTTCTGTTTCTGCACATGGAACAAACAAATTAGTGAAAACATGATATATCTTTTATTTTTATAGAATCTTTTCCTTAGTGTACATGCCCTATAGCACAACCCTTGTCAAAGGTGTATGAATGAGTACATATATGCATGCTTGTAAATATTATGGTACCATACATTGTTTAGATCCATTGGATCTAACCCCATCCTTTCTCTCTTCTCTGCAGGTTCCAGATCACAGGAGCACATGGGAACACCTTGGGTTAGGACTTCATTACTAGGCAATGTCTAGTACCCCAATATTTATGTTCATTATTTCATGTATGTCTATACTCATTTATGCAATTTTGAAAATGGCTATGCTCATAGCCCGTGTGAGCTCATATGAATGATCTTCTCAGTTCTTTCCTTTTGTACACAAAATATTTAAGAAATTAGCACATATACATGTAATGCTTAGATGTAGATCATTTTTTTTCCTTTTCATGTATCTTACAATGAAATGAACACAAATTTAAGGAAGATCACCTAATAATCCAAACTAGGGTACAATAGTCTCACTTAGTAACTAGGTCTCTAAAGATGAGTAAAACTATGATAACATTATGGTGACCTCAACTGAGTGCTTGCCTGCTAAGAACACTGACTAGTTGCCTTTGAATCCATTGGGCACAGAGTCTCATAATCCAGAATTGAACTTAGCTCCATCCAAAATAACCTCCTTCTCTCCAAGAAAATGAAACTAACTGCCTGAGATAGACTACTCTGGCTTATTGCTAACCAAAACCAAACTCAAAATTGAAAACTAAAAGCAAACTTGTGCTAAAGCACTTAGGGAACACAAAAAAAAAAACTTCTACCCTAACCTACTCTAACTAGTATCAGCAAACTGGTCAAACAAATCCATTGACTAGTCTATTGAGATAAATCCCCATCCTCCTTAGGGTATTATACTTCACATATTTTATGCCAATAAAGAGAAAATGGAACATAAGAACGTACCGAACTATCTAGCATATCAAATTTTGAAATTTGTAGTCTAGATAACTAACCTTGATTAGATCATAGGTGTTGTCTTCCTAGGGAGTTTGATAAGATTGGACAAGATCTTGGTCACCAAGGAATGGACTTTTGACATCACTCTCCATTGAATCCTTGAGTATGAATGTCCCACTCAACCCCACCTAAGATAGATATCTTATAGGACACCCCCTTGAGAGTATGAAAGAAGGCCTCTCTTTTTGCTCAGTATGAACCTTATGAATTTCTTCAGCATGCTGATCAGAATTCTACCCCTCCATGATAGTCTTCCATACCATTTATTCTTCTATAGTTAGAGGCTCATCCTCTTCTTCAGTTGGAATAGCCAATAGGTCATTAAAGCTATCAAACCATCTCAAGTCTGTAATAGTCACTGGCCTTTCCTCATGATCCAGGAAACATGATTCTTGAGATTCATCCACCACTTTATTGCAGATAGGCATTGTCACTAATTCTATAACTGGGACAACATTAACCCCCTGAAATAAAAATTATTGCTCAAGAACATGTAAGCTACTATCCTTTTTAGGAAGATGAGGAACATCAACAAGAGTTGAGCAGAAAGCATTAATTATTGAATCAAAATCATCTTGTTGTTCAAAGTTAGCAATGATTATATCATGTTTGTTATCATAATCAGTGAGCTCAACTAGTAAGTCTTGCACTACCTCATCTTGCTCAATATAAGAAGGAATCTCCTCAAATAAACAAGTTAGGATCTCACCTTCTTCACTTGCTTCCTAACCTTTTCTTTGCTGCTCTAATTAATCATTATGTAAAAAATCTACTTGTTCCTCATGATCATCATGAAAAATTACACCTAAAAGGCAAAATTCATTCTCTTTTTGTTGGCCTGAAATGCTATGAGGTGTAGAGGTCTCTTTGGGAATTGGCTCATAAGGCTTTATTCATTGGAGGACGGGCTCATTATCACTTAGGAAGTCAAACCTGTTAGGCATCTCTTCTATAGGAAAAGAATGAAGTGGCTAGAAAATTGAGATAGGGTCATGAATAGGCTCTAAAAAATCATGGAGGTTATACCCCTACATGACTAGGATTCTGAACTGAAGGAGAAATCCTAAAGCTTGGAATTTCAATAAAATTTCTAGTGGACTTATCAGGCAAGAAATTTGGTATTTGAACCTTGTGATTCTCCTGTCTGGTTTGCAAAGCCTCTAGGTCCTCTTCAACAGCATGAGGTGTCTCCTCCTGGATCTCCTCCTTAAGAAGAGTTGGCATCTTGAAACTTGGATACATGGTCCATGAGGGTCTCCAAGACTGCATTAATTTTTTAATGCCCTCTAGTGGATCTGGTAAGCTTTCTTGCATTGTGGTAGCAATGACTTCTTGATCTCCTTGCCTTGGTGCTTTTGCCAAAAAATCCTTAATCAACTAATCCTTTTCTTCTATCTGTTTAGCAAGTATCTCTTGCTCATGATCATTTTCTGCTAACTCTTTTCAGAGATCCTTCTCTATTTTTATAGCTATAAGATAGATGGCCCTTATTAATTTTTGATGATCCTCAAGATTTTTCTCATAAATCTTCTCTTCTATCAAGATCAGATGGTTCTTCTCTTCGAGGGTATGCTCATGAATTTCTATCTAGCTCTCGAGCTGCCTTGAGAAGGTCACTACCTCCATATACTACCTTGAGAGATCCTCTTTCTGAGACCTCATCTCTGCATAGTCTTTCATGAAAGATCTCATTTCCTCTAAAAAATTTTCCAACCAATCATTTAAGTTCATATCTAGAATGGGCAGGACTTATTTTGAGGACTTTAATGGTGTCCCTCATAGGGTGGTTCATAGGAATGCTGCTAGGAGGCTTGATGTTGGGTGGGAGGGTATGGTGGTGCATGCTAGTAACTTGCTATTGGTGGGCCATTTTGGTTATATGCTACTACTTAGCCAGCCTGATATGGCATGAATGATGACACATGTGTAGCTTTCTCATGATATGGGGGGTGATAGGGCGAATAAGCATTAGGGATTGACATGCTTACTCATCAAATGAGTTGGTAAAAATGATATTCTATAAAACTTACTAGCACTTGTCTGGACTGCTTAAACAAGTAGATTTTTCTTAGAGTCACCATGGTGTTTGGAAAAAACTACCTCTAAAGGTTGATTGCACTAAGGATCACACCAAAATCTTAGTGAATGATGGGAAGCATCACTATCCCATCGGGCATTCCAAAAACTATTATCACTAGGGATTGCACCCGTGAATGGCTAAGTGTGGACCTAGAAATCCTGTGAAACATGGGACTAATTTTAGGCTGTGGGTAACCTATCAGAAAGTAGACCTTCAGATTAGGGGCCGGCTACCCCTTGAATCACCTGAAACTTAACTAAACTTTGAAGGAAAAGGAAGAGAGAGTGCATGAAGCTAAAATTAAACTAGGTGATTCACCAAACATGAAAGATCCATAGATTGAAGAAAACTCACAATGACACCTGAAATAACTTTGTGATTCACAACCTGACCCTATTAGCTTGATATTTTGAAATAAAGAGGTACTTGGATTAAAGAAGGGAAATGCTTCCACGACTTAAAGCCCAAATATACACAAATTAGTACAACAATTGCAAAACACTTCCCTAAACATTCAATTGGATAGACATGCAAAGAAAAGGATAAACAGAACCACCATAACTTTGACATGAATTTCAATAGAAAAACTCAAAAAATAATATGAATGAGAAGGAATATTGCTTTATTTTTAGTGAAAGGAGCCAAGTACATCAATCTTCTTCTCCAAAGCTACAAGCATTCACCTCCAAGAAAGAGAGAATGAAGAACTACCCTCAATCACATAAGTGAGAGCTATAAGAAAACCTAGGAATCTGCATTGGAACCTCCTCCACCTCCTAAAAATGGAAAACTCTCCAAATAGGCCCATGAAGATGCCCCTTAAAAATGGATGTCAGATTCCTGAGTTTATAGGGGTAGTGGAAAAGTGGGATGCCTAAAAAGGATGGTCAAAAGAACAATCCTATCCTCTCCAAGTCATGCACTAAAAATAGTATGCTGACAATGGTTTATAAAATACCATTGTCAGAATTTACAATGAAAGATAGGCAATGACTTCTACATTAAAAATTTACCTCATACCAAAATATGTGGATTTAATTATATTTTAAAATAGTTCTCAACCCAATATAAAAAAGGGGAAAACATATCTTAAAACATTTACATCTTTTGAAATAAAAACCACCTTCATGAATATACCCAAGCATAAAACTCTAGGAAAATAAACAATATTTTAATAGAATTTCAACCTAATCCTTAAAGGAAAAGACAAATCCTATCGATCAATGTGTAAGGAAGAGGATGTCAAAACACTGACACTCTACTACTGATTGTTGGGAAACTTTCCAGATCAAACTGGGCCTTGCATTTGATCATCGAGCTCCATTTTAGAAAAATCTATCCATGGATTTCGTGGCATCATACTATTGAGGTAGTTACTATCTTTTAGCATTTCAAAGGCATGTTGTTCACTTCCTCTACATTTCTGAGGGTAGTGTGTAAATGGGTTTTATTGTTTTCTCTACATTTTTAAGGCATACTGGTTTATCTTGTTTGCTTTTAATATTTAAAAACCCATGGATAAACTAGGGCATCCATATTTCATTATTCCATTATTCCATTATGTCCATGGCCTGTGAGCTAGGGAAATATATTTTGGCACTTCTCTGCGTTCATATTTAGGCCGAGAGCCATGACTTTGTATTATTGTTGAATATTTCCCTGTTATTACTTCCTTTATATGCTTACAGCCTCTCTATTTTTTCTAACCCTGTGACTGTATTAAAAAAATTACATGAAGGCCCGGTGACCCGTAAACTAGGGCATTGCATGCTTGGTTGATCATTGTTGCATACTGCTTACTAGCATGTTGGATATACTTGTTATGAGGAAGTCCAATGATCTACAGTTAGGACACTACATTTTGAAATATATGTAGCTTGTTGACATGTGCAATAGCTAGGGCATTTGTATTACTTTGACAGCCCATGAGCAATCTACTATCGTCCGCTGGTATTCTTGTTAATGCCTGTCAATGAGCCTTCCTTGGGCATCTTTTTGAATCACCCTATTTTGTTGACATCACTTGTATGCTGGTTTAGTGGCATTGTTTACTTGATTCCATGTTTGTTTTCCCTTCATATGTTGATGCTTGCATTCACTACTTTTTATTAGACCTCAAACCATGAGTTGCTGAAGCATTGTATTACATCATGGTGACCCGAGTATTGCTAGGGCATGATGCCTTTGTGTTTGAGACCACTGTTGGGCTATCAATGCATATGGAGTTTCTTTTTTTTTTTATGACACCATAATTCACAAACAACCCATGGATCATGGCATCATACTCTATTTGGTATCCATACTTATTTGGGATCACGGTTTGGCTGTGGTTTTCTGTTATGAATGACACTGAGATTCATGTGTTTCTTGTTACTATGATGTTCAAATGATCACTGTCTCATTATATTGCATGCTTCGAAGGCGTGCTCATTATTTAGAGCCCATGAACTAGATCTCAATGATGCTTATCATTCATTGTTGCATCTTTTATCTCCTCCGAGTTGCATCATTATGTTTAGAATGCTTTCTTTTTTTCCATGATCTCATCTTTGATTTCTCTTTTGATACACACTTCTTCTAGCTCATGAGCTCTTAGGTTTGATCCCATGTCTGGTAGCTTGGCACCATTGTGTATTGCTGATGTTTACCTTTCATTTCTTGATGAATGAAATCATATTTTGATATGATCTATTGTTGAATTGCCTCTTGATATTCATTGTTTCCTTGAAAGGCTCTTGGTAGCTTAGTGTTCATTTGATGATACTGATCATATTTCATACATATGCACCATTGATTCATTCATTCACATGATGGATGCCACTGTGTGTTATCAATATTTTTTGCTTGATTGGCACTGGTTCCTTGATGGTTGATGTCACTCCTTAATGCATTGATCCATGTGCTCTATTTTTGAAGTATATTTTTGTTACAAGTAGTAGTTGTTGTTGCACAAAAAGATTGACCTGTTAATGCCTGATACAACTAATAGACTTATAGAAGACACATGAGGCAGTTAAGCCATGTCACAAATCCTGAGTGGAGCACTAACCATTTTTCCAACAATCTCCCCCTCAACATTACCCAAGGGGATTCAAACCTATGACCAAGCTTTGATACCACTTGTTACAAGTAGTGGTTGTTGTTGCACCAAAAGATTGACCTGTTAATGCCCGATAGAAATACTAGACTTATAGAAGACACAGGAGGCAGTTAAGCCATGTCACAAATCTCGAGGGGAGTGCTGACCATTTTTCTAGTAATTTTATCACTTTGTGCTACATAAATCTCATGGCACCCCCATTTCATGCCCATTTGCTAATTGTACATTACTCACTGCAACTGCTTTATTTCACCATGTTTGAGATCTATTTGATGTTATTAAAATATATTATGCTCACTATTTGTACCCATATTAGAACTATAATTTATCAGATGATTTAAGGCACTATTTCTTGATTCCATGTTTTCCCACTAAATAGCCTCTACAAAGTACTACAAACATACTGGGTGTGCCTCATTGTTATAGGACTCTTGCCCTGATGTTATGCAATCATTCCACCATTTGTAGCTTCTTTGCTTGGCCTTAAAATGCATATTTAAACACACTCATACTATAGCATTAATACATTGAATGCAAATTTGAAGCACACCTCATGGTATAATGTACCTTTCCTTAGTGTGCATCCTTCTTCTATGTTGATGATGTATGCCCCTTTGAACCTTCCAGTGCTTGGCCATGCTTTATTTGATTTATCTTTATGACCTTTGAATGTCCCACTGATAATGCTTTATCCATTTGCCTCCCTTTGGTGATCATGGGTTCTCTTGGCCTATGATGTGGTCTTTACCGAGGAACTTTGAGGTTTTCCCAATAGAGCCCACATCATAGGGAAACATCATTTATCTAGATTCCAACACTCTACTATTTTTATTATATAGATGATCACTGCAATTTGAGGATGTTCTTTTGGGAAGACCATCCTCTCAATTCTTTGATCATCTGAATGAGCAAATCAAAAGTGAATCAGCTTCTTCTATATTTGCACATGGAACGAATAAATTAGTGAAAACATGGTATCTCTTTTATTTTACAGCATCATTTCCTGAGTGGACATTCCCTATCGAATAGCCCTTGTTAGAGGTGTATGACTGAGTGCATATATGCATGCTTATAAATATTATGGTATCATACATTGTTTAGATCCACTAGATCTAACCCCACCCCTTTCTCTCTTCTTTGCATGTTCTGGATCACAGGAGCACATGGGAACACCCTGGGTCAGGACTTCATTACCAGGAAATGTTTTGTACCCCAATATTCATGTTCATTATTTCATGTATGTCTGTACTCATTTATGCAATTCTAAAAATGGCTATGCTCACGACATGTGTGAGCTCAGATGAATGATCTTTTTAGTTCTTTCCTTGTGTACAAAATATTTAAGACATTGGCACGTATACATGTAATGCTTAGATGTAGATCATTTATTTTCCTTTTTATGTATCTTACAATTAAATGAACACAAATTTAAGGAAGATCACCTAATAATCCAAACTAGGGTACAATAGTCTTACTTAGTAACTAGGTCTCCAAAGATGAGTAAAAATATGATAACAAGTATCCAACAAATTTATTGTCTTGGTTAGAGATGATATTGTTAGGAATAGTCCCAAGAGATAACTGAGAGGTGGGGGGGGGGGTGAATCAATTATCTATAAGATTCAATTATTTATCCATTTAAGTATATAAGAACATTAAGCATAAAAAAAATGAAAGAACACTTAAGACAACAACACAATTTTGGTTATGAGGAAACCCAAATAGGTAAAAACTCCGATGGGAATTGACACCCACTCAGAATTACACTAGTGTATTATGATCCCTGTTAGAAGATCTTACAACCCTGTTAGGAGTTGATCTTGACAATGCAATAAGTACAATAACTTGGTCAAGGGTCGGACCCTCTTAGGAGTCTTTTATGGTACAATTAACCCTTTAGGAGTGAGGATGCCCTATCTGATAGTACACTGCTCAAAGGGGTGAAGGTTGGAACCTTCTGTTTAACATATACACACTATATCTAGATCTTAGTGAACTGTACATAGACCTACTTTCTTGATCAATTCCAATGAATAGCTTATAATCTCTACTATGTCACATAGACCTTCTGCTAATGGCTCAACACTTCACACTCTCTTCTTTTCTCTTGTCTTTCAAATCTAAACCATGTTTAGCAATCACAAATGACTGCCTATAAATATCTTTCCTCTAAATGATATAATCAAGTCAGCCTATTAGAACCATCTTGAAATCATATTAGAGAAATAATACAATACTTCAATAATATCTCAGTTAGCTCTACTAAGCACGCAACATAAATTAGGACTACACAATTCTATGTGAGTAGACGCAATGCTACACATAGTTGGCTCTACCAAATTAACTCCAAATTTCTTCTCATGCTGAATTAAATCATGCGCTCTTAGCTAAAAATTCTTAACTCTCCTCTAAGAATAAATCCAAGCATGCATACCTAGATGATAGGCACAACTACTACAATACTATAAACACTGTCGACTTTTCCAAATAAACTCAAGAAACTATGACTGTTAACTAGAGACTTCATAACTCAACTTGTACTACATATCTAACTTTGTGTCCATGAACTATCATCATACATATATCTACATTGTAAATATAAATGTGCAAGGCTCTAGTGCAACAATATTGTAAATCACATATAGAACTATTCCTGGGACCTGTCACGAACTCTCATTGATATACACAACTATATTATTGTCTTTACTCATAATCAACCTCTATGTCTATGATATCATGCTAATAACATATCCATGCATCATATTCTCAAGGTACTCTTCATCAACCTTCCACGCATGCTTCTTACCATATGTTGTCATCAATGACAAACATATAGTCAACAATCTAGCTTGCTGGCAAATCTCCAACAATCTCCCCCTTTGGCATTGATGGCAACATATGGAATGAAAAATGCCACCAATCCAAACATCAAATTATTTTATAACATTCTCCATTTCCTCAACAAAACTCCCCCAAGGAAGTATCCTCCAACTGCTACAATATTCTTCAATATTCTCCATTTCCTCAACTAGACTGCTTCCCATGACTATATTTTTACTCCCTCTTTTTTGTTACTATATATTCCTTATTTTTATGTTTTTCATGATTGTATACTACTCCCCCTTTGACATCAATGGAAAATGGTGTCAAAAACATTAAGCATTGGTACTAGTCTTGAGGTAGAGTATTCAACCTTTCATCAGTCAATCAGGACTGATACACTCCTACTATCTCTAATCAGATTCAAGGAAGGGAATTACTCCCAACTTCTCCCTAAGATACTCAAAAGTATCCTTAGGTAAAGGCTTTGTGAATATGTCTACTAGCTAATCTTTTGTATTCACATAGTCCACCATTACTTCTTTCTCTACTACTTTCTCTCTTAGGAACTGTTATTTTATCTCAATATGTTTTGTCTTTGCATGCATCACAAGGTTATTTGACATGTTGATAGTGCTAGTGTTATCACAATGAATAAAAATAGGGTAGGGTATGTGCAAGATCATGAGGGGCCAAACTATGCCCTTAAGTGGCAATGAAAAATCAGCAAATCAGGGTTAGTCAACTTGACGTGAAAATTTCAACTAGCTATGAACCTAATATCAAAAAGTTGTAAGAATAGAATCTATAGAAAATTGAATTTGGTTTCTAAAATATGAGGCCTTTTTTGAGAAAAAGTTAGCATGATTGGTGAAAAATATAGATTTTAATGCAGCAGTACAAAAATTTCAGGAAAAAAATAAGAAGTAGGTGTATGTCCGACCACCTTAATCATAATCAAATGATAATATTTTATTATAAGATTTTATATATAAGTAGTAGACTCATGCCTAGATGTGATGCATATTTTTTTGTAATTTTATTCCAAAAAAATAATTAATTATGAATTTTTTGCTAAAACATTTTCAGAATAAAAAAACTCTCGTGTCTGACCACCTTAAATCATTCAAAAATTTACAAAATTCAATTTTTATTTTTCTTCCTTATAGTAAGCGAAGCATAGAATGTGACACATTTTTCGGATTTCAAAAATGTTATACCATCTGAAAGTTATAGTCATTTTTCAATCAGTATATAAATCAGCACTTTAGAGGTAGGTCAATTAGAAAATAACTAATAATTACTTACAAAATTCAAAATTTGATAGCAATTATATCGATAGAAAGCTGATAATCTCCTTAAGATACCCTTTTTCATTTTATCAAATTCAGGTGAAAAAAAAATCGTCGACTACATTGTCAAAGTTTTGAACTCACATCGCCTCTTTTTGGCCCCTCATGATCTTGCACATACCCAGTAGTCAATCTGAATACCAAAATATTTTATCATCTTCCTGATCCACACAATTGTAGAGAAATTTAATACTGCTGCTACATACTCTGCTTCTACTATTGACCGATAGATACAATTTTTCTTTTTACTTGTCCAAGTAAGAAGTCTATCTCCAAGGAATACAACTCCACCTGAGGTACTCTTTCTATCATCCATCCATCCTACCCAATTTGCATCTGTATATACAAGAAGCCTTATATTCTCCAAATTAGGATACCATAAACCATAGTCTAAGGTTCCATTCAAGTACCTGAATATTCTTTTTACAGCCATGAGATGACTTTGCTTAGGTTCTGCTACAAATCTTCCAACAATACCAACTGCACTGGAAATGTCAGATCAATTTGAGTAAGATATATAAGTTTACCAATCATAGACTTATACAAGGTTATGTCTACTACTAGTGAATCATATTCTTTTGAAAGCTTCCATCTTGTTATCATAGGGGTACTTACTAGCTTGCAATTATAGATTTTGAATGTCTTCAGGATATCTTTTACATACTTAGTCTGATTTATGAATATACCTTTATCTGTCTGCTGCACATTTATTCCCAAAAAGTACTTGATAGGACCAATCATGCTCATTTCAAATTTTCTCTACATCTCCTTAGTAAATTCTGCACTAAGCTTATCATCACCACCATATATAATGTCATCAACAAATATATCAACTAACAATAGTCCATCAAATATCTCTCTTATGAATAAGTTACAATTTTCTGCTCCTTTCTTGAATCCAATCTTAGTCAAGTAACCATCAAGTCTTTCATACCATGCTCTAGGGGCTTGCTTAAGTCCATAGAGAGATTTCTTCAATCTACATACCATATCAGGTTTTTTTGATAAAGTAAATCCTTCTGGATGCTCAATGTATACTTCTTCCTTCAATTCTCCATTCAGGAATGCTAACTTAACATCCATCTAGTATACCTTAAAGTTCTTTAATGTAGCATAAGCTAGAAACAACTTTATGGCTTCCAATCTACTTACAGGAGAAAATGTATCTAAATAATCAATTCCTTCTCTTTGTGCATACCCTTTACATACTAATCTAGCTTTGTTTTTTACTATTGTTCCATCTTCATCCATCTTAGTTTTGAATATCCACTTGGTTCCAATAACATTCTTATCACTAGGCCTAGGAACCAGTTCCCATGTATCATTCTTAATTATCTGATCAAGCTCTTCTTTCATTGCTTCATGCCAATCTAAATCAATACGTGCATCTTCAACACTTAAGGGTTCAATCTGTGATAGTAAATATACCTCTTCAGTTTTTGTGGAACTTTTTTCTTTTGATCTTGTCATGAATTTACTACTCTAGTCTCCAATGATGTCTTCCTTTGAATGATATCTAGATGTGAATTTAGGAACATTAGGTGTAACTTTCTCATCTGCCTTTTGTGTTTCTTCTTCACTTGTTTCACGGTCATTGAATAGAACATCTATGTTGTAAAACATTTCTTCAAGAACTATTTCACTACTGCTAGGTCTAGGTTCTTCTTCAATCATAGGTGCATAATCATGGTATCTCTCTTGAATCATAAACTTCTCATCAATCTTAACATGAGCACTTTCAATGATTTTCTTCAATCTCATATTAAAACATCTATAAGCTTTTCTTTTGGTAGAGTAACCAAGAAAAATACCTTCATCACTTCTTGCATCAAAGTTTTCAATTGCTTCATCTCTCTTGATGTAGCACTTGCTTCCAAAGATTCTGAAGTATTTGACCGTAGGTACATTCCCAAACCATATCTCATAAGTTGTTTTTCCTACGTCTTGCCTTAATTGAATTGTATTGATAGTGTAGACTACAATATTTACCGCATCTCTCCAATAGGTGTGTGCAACCTTTCCTTCAATCATGATGGTGTGCATTATGTCAAGGATGATCCTATTCTTTCTCTCTACAATTCCATTCTGTTGAGGGGTTCTAGGAGAACTTAGCTATCTCTTTATCCCATGTTCTTCGCAGTACTCATAAAATCTATCAAAGGTGAATTCTCCTCCTCTATCTGATCTCAAATATTTAATCTTCAATCCAAACTCATTTTCAACCTTAGTTTTGAATATTTTGAACTTGTCAAATGCTTTTGATTTTTCCTTTAAGAATGCAACCCACATCATTCTAGAATAATCATCAACAATCAAAATGAAATACCTTTCACCATAGTATGATCTTGTTTGAGTTGGTCCACATAGGTCTATATGTATCAGAACCAACTTGTTCTCTTCCAAATTATGCTTTCTTCTAAATGAATTCCTTACATGCTTTCCCATCATACATTCCTTACATATTACATCAACTAGTTTTGCAATACTAGAAATGTCTCTTACCGCCTTTACATTACTTATCTTTACTATGTTATCAAAATTGATATGACATAGTCTTTTGTGCCATAACCAACTATCATCTACTTTAGCAACAAAACAACTTGCTTCAAGATTAAGCTGAAAAACATTACCTTTAGTCTTTAAACCTGATGCAATTATTTCTCCTTCTTTGTTATTAATGATGCATTTGTTATCTTTGAACTCCAACTGGTAACCTTTGTCAAGCAACTATATAACACTTAGTAGGTTATGATGCAAACCATCAACATAAAGAACATCATCAGTGTTGTTCTTTCCATCTAGGGTGATGGTTCCTCTACTAATGAAAGGTTAAGGAGTGTTGTCTCCAAATCTAACCATGCCTCCTTTGTATTTATCCAGATGTACAAATCTATCTTTTTCTCCTGTCATGTGGTGTGAGAAACCACTGTGAATGATCCCATCTATCCTGATGTCAGCTTGTGACATCAGTGCTAACTCTTGTGCATTCTTTTCATCTTCAAGAGAAATGAATCCAATTTTATCCTTTGCTGATTCTTCATTTGATACTCCATCTCCAACATAGTAATATTCATTTGTATACTTAGGCTTGAAGTTGTTTTTGAACTTCTTAACTCTTGTAGGACAGTTGGATGCAAAGTGACCAATCTTATTACATGAAAATCATTTGAATGGTAATTGACCTTCATATTTTACTTTTCCTTTCTTTTCTCTTTTGGCAATCATAGAAATGAAATCATCTAGTGTTTTCTCTTCATCATCATCATCAAAATTACTAGAGGTGTTTAAGGATTTCTTCCCATGTATTGTAGCTTTGAAGATTATCTCACTTTTAGGCTCGGTCTTCAAACTTGATATCTCAAAGGCTGAAATCTTGTTGATTAAGGTCTCTCTCCTGAATTATTTTGAGAATGGTATAGTCTCTTCCAAGATGTTTATCTTTTTTTCATATTTTGGTGTCAAGGTAGTCATTAGCTTATCCATGATGTCATTATCTTATCCTTTGATTGTAGGCTCTAATGCATTCATTAGGTAGCATCTCTAATGTATTGAACTTTTTCTTCCATGTCTTTCTGCCCGCATTCTTAGCTTGGATGTCTCCTTCAAACATGTATTCTAGATACTTCCAAATCTTGTAGACTTTATCTAGTTTCTTGATCTCTGAAAAATCCCTATCAGATAAGGTGTTGATGAGAGCTTCTTTGGAAAAAGCATTTGAAGTAAACAAATCCTTTTTATTAAGAGTTTCATCTTCTTTAGCAAGATCTGATAAAGAAGAATTCTTATTTTCTTTAGTAGCTACCTCAAAAATTTCAAAGGCAATGCACTACAAATGTGTCATCATCTTGTTCTTCTAGTCAAGATAATTCTCTCCATCAAACTTAGGACTTTCTTTTCTAAAGAATACCATTTGATCAACCTTAAGCTATTAAAATTTCTCTTTGAGGCACTTGGCTCTAATACCAATTGTTAGGAATAGACCCAAAAGATAACTGAGAGGGGAGGGGGTTAATTAGTTATCTACAAGATTCAATTCTTTATTCAATTAAGTGTATAAGTGTTGGCATTAAGTATGATTGTCATTAGTGACAACACTTATTTAGACTCTGTGTGTTTACCGAGCAGAAAAGTGCCTACCGAGCAGAACAGTGTTTACCGAGTAGAACAGTGTTTATCGAGTAAAATAGTGTTTACCAAGCAGAACAGTGCCTACCGAGCAGAACAGTGTTTACCGAGTAGAACAGTGTTTACCAAGTAGAATAGTGTTTACCGAGCATAACAGTGTTTACCGAGCATAACAGTGTTTACCGAGAAGAACAGTATGAAAAAGAGAGAAAGGCAGAGATAAGCAAATTACAAAGGGCTACAGCAGTATAAGAAGCAGCAAAGATTTATCCATCACAGAAGGTGATCAATACATCAAAAAATCTCAATCAACAAGTACAGTTGCAAGTAAGAGATCTACTGTTTCATCCTAACAGGTGAATTAGCTTGAAATCCTTTAACCAGGTAGACTTAACAGTCTTTGTAAAATCTCTTAACCAAGTGCATACTTCATTGTATGTTTGTAAATCCTCTAACAAGGTGGACCTAGCAGTCCTTATTGCTCCTAATAGGGCAGATCATCAGAAGTGATCATTGTAAGCCTTAATCGGAAAACTTTATACTGCAGTATTGAAGTTTTGTGGGTATCATCCCCACCCCAGTTTTACTTTCTACTTGGAAGGTTTCTAGGTCACCAAATCTCTATGTTCAAAGTGTTATGAATGTTTTATTCTTTCTATTACTCATGCATGCAGTTAGATTATCAATCTAATATTATTAAGATCTGAATCTGTTAAAAGTATTGAAGTTACTGATTCACCCCTCCCCTCTCAGTAACCTAGATAGTCTTGAATATTTCCAACAATTGGTATCAGAGCTCTGTGGTTCTCAGAATAAGGTTTGACAGCTTGAGAAAAGATTCAGGACAATGGAGATATTCAGACTTAACAAAGTAATTGAGAATGAAAAGCTAGATCTGGAAATGGCCATAACTCAACTCAAAGAAGCAAGAGAGCATCTTTCCCTTTCCCTAAAAAGAAGGAAGGAACTTGCAAATCAGATCAATGACCACAAGTATGTTGAAGAAAAGATTGAAGACTTTTTCCCTTCAAGCAGCTTAGATGAAGCAAACAATGCAATCAAAGAACTTCTAGAAAAGAGTGGATCTTTGCAAGAAGAAGTGAGAAAATTGAAAAGAGAACAGGAAATTTAGTCAACAAGATTCTGTGAAGTCTTGGAACAAAGAAACAAGATGAAAGATGAAATAGATGGAAAAAACAATGAAATCTAGAATAAAACCCTTCAGCTAGAAAACCTTATTGATCAAATCTCCAATGCAAATGAAGAAATCTTGACTCTAAGATCAAAAAATGGAAATATAAGAGAGGAGCTGAGATCTGAAAAGCAAATCAATTTAAGAGTGATGAGTGACCTAGATGCTAAAAGGCAAATCAATGAAAGAATGTTGAAATCTCAAGAAGATATGAATCAGGTGTATGAATGAAACCTTCATAGGCAAAAAGGAAAAGCAGGACTTGGATACAAAGAGGAAGGTGAATTCTCCAAGCAAGGTACTCAAAAGAATCAGAAACCTACTTGTAATCACTGTGGAAAAATTGGTCATACTTCAAACAAATGTTGGAGCAATGGAAAAGAAAAATTCAATGGAAAATGCTACAATTGCAATCAGCTTGGTCATAAAGCAAATGAATGCAAGGAGAAAACAAGATTTGAAGGCAAATGTCACAAATGTAGCAAACAAGGTCATAAGGCATCAGAATGCAAAACTAAAACACCCAATCCAATGGAACAAATTATTAAAGCAATGTTTGGTTGGGATTACAACACTTGGTGTAGATGTCATTGCTATGGAGAATATGGACACATTGGCATGAATTGTGTAAGGCACCACTTGAGAAAAAGGGATTCTACCATAAGATGTTATAATTGCACTAAGCTTGGTCACATAGCTAAAAACTGCATGAATTTAGGTAAAGTTGAAGATGAAAAGAAAGCTAAAGCAAATAGCATTAGGAAGAAGATGAGATAGCAGTGGATTCCTAAACCTACCGAGCAAACTAGTCCAAGTAATGTAGTCACTCATGAAGGGAGTGGCTCTATGAACTCTAACTAGTCTCTAAGAAAGCACTGGAACTGTATCTTCATAGACATATTCCAAAATAGTTCTTGAACTGAAAGGAAGATAGATCCAAATCAGTATGCGAGATACAATAGGATCACAAGAAGGTCGGTATCAGTTACCACCGAGCAAGGTCGGGAGTAACCTAACTTCATTTGGTTACCGAGTAAGGTCAGAGAAGTATGAATTCATATGTTCTCCGAGTTGTGGAATCTTCACTGAGCATTTAATGCATAGTGGATGACAGTCTGTTGAATTCAATACCCTAATTCCTATGGAGCATTAATGACAAAGTTTCAACAAAAAGCATGAAATCAAGTTCATTCTTCACCACGAATATCAGCATTTTGGGTAGAGAAATTTCTAGTGCAATCAAGCGATTCGAAGCAAAATTTTAAAGCAAAAATTTTTCTACCGTGCTACCATGGCTTCATCCAGCACCAAAGTAAAGAAAGGTTTGGAAATGTTAGTTCATGGAGAATGGAAAGTGCCAGATTTCAAACTTGTGCCCACAATTGCAGAAATCCTAGATCCGAGTGGAGCTCAGTCTCAAATTCCTCCAAAGGTACTTCTTGTAAACAACATTCACAATCATTTTAAAGGTACAATTCAAGAACTTGGAACCCTAGAGATAGATGTTGTTTGTGATGAACTATGTTTTGATGGTGTTCTCAAACTAGGACATAAACATTTGGAAGAAAAGGGTTTAACACATATCACCCACTTGCCTTGAGGTTTCCAGATAAAATGGATAAGATATATTTTGAGCTAAGTACATGAAGGTAAAATTTGGCTTGAGCAACTAGTGGAAATAACAAAGAAGATGATTCACCAATTCACTGGTCTTCCCATGCTTGCCCAGGCTAAATCTACAAAAACCCTAGGTCGAGTAGAGCTGGAAAAGAAAACCCTAGCCAAATGGGATGGTAGAGGTATGAAAATTAACAGTATTGCCGATGTAGAACTAAAATTTGGCACATATGTAATAGCACACAAGATATACAGTTCAAGTCAGCAGAATAGTGTTCCGTGTGAAGCAGTTGACCTAGCCTATAAAATTGTGAAGAACAATCTGTCATTTGACCTAGCAGATCTTTTGTTGAAACAGTTCAACAAGAATATGGAGAGCATCCAAACCTCAAACAACAATCCATGTAAGTTTGGCTCACTGTTGGTTTGTTTATTTTTCTATGTTCAAAAGTTTTTCCCATCTAAAGGCACAGTAAAATGGAGAAAGGATGTACCTATTCTTTATCAGATAAATGAGTATATTGCAGAAATGCGTGAGAACTTTACAAGCATAATAGATAACTATTTTGAATCTTTTAAGGAGAAGATGAATAACAGATTCTTGATTCCACTAAAATTGGTGGAAGATTATAAAGATGATATTTGTTTCATGGTTGATTGTGATAGAGTATACATTCAGGTAGTAAGGCCCAGGATTGTATGGGTGAAACCTCTCCCTTATGAGGTAAACATTGATGAAACAAAGGATATAATTGAAGCCCTAGTAAATCAACTTGTTGATCTAAAGGCTCCATACTTTGGAACATATGATGAAGCTATGATAAGAATTGAGCTAAGCATAAACCTTCCAAAAGTAGTTAACAAAGGCAGAAAGAGGATGGCCAAGATGCAATCTAGCACACCTCTAATGTTAACCAAGGGCATAGGAGAAGATATTGTAGAAGAAGAAGAAAAGGATGAGAATAAAGAAGAACAAGTGCCTGTAAAGAAGAAAGGAAAGGTAACTATCACCAAGGAACCCACTGCAGTATTCAAAAGGAAAAGAACAAGGGGCAAGGCAGGTAAAATCAATGATGATATAGTAATCAAAAGGCCTCCTCCCTCATTTGAACAAAAGATTAAGGATTTGAGAGAAGGATCTGGAATTGCAAATTTCAAATCTCTCAAATATGAAATTAAATCAAAGACAGAGCAGCAGGAAATAGAAGATGCTGTCATTGAGAAAATGGGAAAATGGAAGTACTCACCAGATGATATGGCTTCTCAAATTCTAGGTGTTCTATTGGATAAAGTCAAGTTGAGATGGTCCAATGCAAGACAAACTGTCAAGGACATATATGCTCAAACATTAAGACAGTTAATGCCAAGTTTCAAAAATGATGAAATAAATAAGGCATTGATAGAAAATGAGAGCAAGATGACACTAAAATTCAACAGTTGTTTAGTTTTGATCAAAGATATAGAGACGGTTGTGAAGAGTGCAAATTCTACTTGGAAAAAGATCTATCATCTTCACAAACCGAGTACCGAAACTATGATAATCAAAGATATTGATGATGACAGTGATCAAGAAGAAGAAGAAGAAATAGTTTAGATTGATAATGTTGTGACAAAGGAAGCAGGGACAGAAGCTACCAAGGAAGATGAGGAGAATGTCAAGGAAGATGATCTAGTTTGGATAGCTGCAGAGGTAATTGCCTCACTTCCCCACTCTCCAGTAAAAATTGCTACATCTAGCTCGGAGAAAACTTCAAGTGTGATTGTAACAACTCCCCCAGATACATCAAATGTCCAATCATTAGTAGCACAGCTCAATGTATCAATGACAGAAGTGGCTACCACTTCATCTACCAAGATTCAACCTCCTTCCACTGAGTTGTAGTCCTCTATACCTTCTTCAAATTTAAGTTTTTCAGTAGTAAGTACTTCAGATTCTATAGTTGTAAATACTTCAGTTTTTGATTTATCAAGTATTCCAGTTAGCATCCCATAAGTCAGAAGCTTATCAGTTTTCACTACTAGTCCTACTATGTCTACAATAATTTCTACTACAAAGGAAATAAGTATAAAGACTTAACCGAGTACAAAATTTCTGAGTAAGAGAGTAGTAGAAGGTATAGATCTAGATGAGGAGGTACAAATTCCCCAGCTAGATTTTGTAAACCTCACTGCAGATCAAATGCAAATAGTTGGTGAACTCCTCCAGAAGAAAGCAAAGAAAAAGAAACTAAAAGAAGAAAGAGATAAGGAATATAAGATCATTGAGGATGCCAAGAACATTTTGACAGAAGCTATAGGTGCTAAAGTTGATTCCTCTCAACACATTTTGTTGTAGTTGGCAAAAGAAATTAATAGGTTTAATGATGATTCCTCAGGAATAGACAAGTTGCTTGAAAAAGCTGAGAAGAAGTTTGAAAATGAAGTGCTTGAGCACATTGCTCAACAAAGAGCTATCAATCAGGTAGGGTTATCTTCATTTTTGACTAGCATTGAGTCCTCCTATTCCAAGGTAACATCTCTTTTTGTCAAAATCTGTAATGTTGCCGAGTTCTCAAAGGAAATTAAAGAAAAAATAAATAAGATTGATGAGGATCTGAAGATCAGTGCACAAAAGTTGCAACTTGAACCTAGTTCAAGCTCTGCACATCAGATGACAGTCAGATTCCTATCTGATAAGTAGTCAGAATTATTTAAAGAAGATGCAAGGATCAGATCAACATTAATAGATATTCAAAACATGATCCTTCCCATCGTGGATACAATGCAAAAGCATATTGCATACTCAAAAATATTGATCCATGACAATCAGTTTTCAATTGCAGATCACATGATTGAACTCTCTACAGAAGTCCAAGTTGCACTCCATACATGCAAGATTCTGCAAGAGAATTGGGATAGTACTCTAGCACTAATTGGAAAGGTGCATTCTGATTTTCTCTCACGTTTTGGTATCTCCGTGTAAAATATTTGTATATACACCTTTGGCATTAATGTCAAAAAGGGGGAGAAAGTATAAATAGAAAATATGAGTATGAGGTGAAATAAGATATTTGTATATATACTGTATAAGGGAAACATGAAATGTATATACAAAAATAACATGATTGTGTATATAAGTTTTGGGCAATAAGTGTTTTGTCACTAATGCCAAAGGGGGAGATTGTTGGCATTAAGTATGATTGTCATCAGTGACAACACTTATTCAGACTCTGCGTGTTTACCAAGCAAAATAGTGCCTACCGAGCAGAACAGTGTTTACCGAGTAGAATAGTGTTTACCGAGTAGAATAGTGCCTACCGAGTAGAATAGTGTTTACCGAGCAGAACAATGTTTACCGAGCAGAACAGTGTTTATCAAGTAGAATAGTGCCTATCGAGCAAAATAGTGTTTATCGAGTAGAACAGTACTTACCGAGCATAACATTGCTTACCGAGTAGGACAGTGCTTACCAAGCAGACAGTGTTTATCGAGTGACACTATATCTACCGAGTCTCTAGTATATACCATGTTTGAAACTACAACTGAGTGGTTAGTATGGACCATGCCTCCACTTCTACCAAGTGAATGATGATGTCGAGTAACGCAGTGGATGCTGAGTATCATAAAGTCACCGAGTTAGTTTGCAGTAATCGAGTCACTATATTTGGGCCGACTCAGTCATATTTGCGTTAGCTTGTTTAAGAGCCAACTTTGTAATTATGTTTTAATTGTTTTAGATTGATATATAAACAATGTTTTGTATCATATCTGAAAAAAAAAAATATAGAAAAGTATGAAAAAGAGAGAAAGGAAGAGATAAGTGAATTACAAAGGGCTACAGTAGTATAAGAAGCAGCAAAGATTTATCCATCATAGAAGGTGATCAATACATCAGAAAATGTCAATCAGCAAGTACAGTTGCAAGTAAAAGATCTATTGTTTCATCCTAATAGGTGAATCAGCTTGAAATCCTTTAATTGGGTAGACTTAACAGTCTTTGTAAAATCTCTTAACCGAGTGCATACTTCATTGTATGTTTGTAAATCCTCTAACAAGGTGGACCTAGCAGTCCTTATTGCTCCTAATGGGGTAGATCATCAGAAGTGATCATTGTAAGCCTTAACTGGCAAACTTTATACTGCAGTATTGAAGTTTTGTGGGTATCATCCCCACCCCAGTTTTACTTTCTACTTGGAAGGTTTCTGGGTCACCAAATCTCTATGTTCAAAGTGTTATGAATGTTTTATTCTTTCTGTTACTCATGCATGTAGTTAGATTATCAATCTAATATTATTAAGATCTAAATCTGTTAAAAGTTTTGAAGTTACTGATTCACCCCTCCCCTCTCAGTAACCTAGATAGTCTTGAATATTTTCTTATAGTCTTGAAGTTACTGATAAAGAAGAATTCTTATTTTCTTTAGTAGCTACCTCAAAAATTTCAAAGGCAATGCACTGCAAATGTGTCATCATCTTGTTCTTCTAGTCAAGATAATTCTCTCCATCAAACTTAGGACTTTCTTTTCTAAAGAATACCATCTGATCAACCTTAAGCTATTAAAATTTCTCTCTGAGGCACTTGGCTCTAATACCAATTGTTAGGAATAGACCCAAGAGATAACTGAGAGGGGAGGGGGTTAATCAGTTATCTACAAGATTCTATTCTTTATTCAATTAAGTGTATAAAAACAATAATCATAAACACAATGAAAGAACACTTAACAGAACACCAAAATTTTGGTTACGTGGAAACCCAAATAGGTAAAACCTTGGTGGGAATTGACACCCACTAAGAATTGGACTAGTGTATTATGATCCATATTAGAAGATCTTACAACCATGTTAGGACTTGATATGCAATAAGTACAATGACCTGGTCAAGGGTCAGACCCTGTTAGGAGTCTTTTACAATTAACCCTATTAGGGGTGTGAATGCACTATCTGAGAGCACACCACTCAAAGAGGTGAAGGTTGCAACCTTCTGTTTAACAGATACACACTATATCTAGATCTTAGTGAACTATGTGTAGACCTGATGTCTTGATCAGTTCCAATGAATAGCTTATACTCTCTACTATGTCACATAGACCTTCTGCTGATGGCTTAACACTTCACACTCTCCGCTCTACTCTTGTCTTTCAACTCTGAACCATGCTTAGCAATCACAAATGACTGCCTATAAATATCTTTCCTCTAAATGATATAATCAATTTAGCATGTTAGAACCATCTTGAAATAATATTAGAGAAATAATACAGTAGTTCAATAACATATCAATCGGCTCTACTAAGGACGCACTATAAATTAGGACTACACAATTCCATGTGAGTAGACACAATGCTACACACAGTCAGCTCTACCAAATTAACTCCAAATTTCTTCTCATGCTGAATTACATCATGCACTCTTAACCAAATAGTTTTAACTCTCCTCTAAGCATAAATCCAAGCACACATACCTAGATGATAGGCACAACTATTGCAATACTATAAACACTTTCGACTCTACCAAATAAACTCAGGAAATTGTGACTGTCAATTAGAGACTTCATAACTCAAGATGTATTACATATCTAATTTTGGATCCATGAAAATATCATCATACATATGTCAACATATTAAATATAAACATGCAAGGATCTACTGGAACTGTACTATAAATCACATACAAAATTGTTCCTGGGACCTTTCAAGAACTCTACTGATATACACAACTGTATTATTGTCTTTACTCAGAATCAAACTCTGTGTCTATGATATCATACTGATAACATATCCATGCATCATATGCAAAAATAAATCTTCATCAGGCTCCATGCATGCTTCTTACCATATGTTGTCATTAATGACAAATATACAGTTAGCAATCTAGCTTGCTGGAAAATCTCCATCAGATAATCCTTGGTAATCCATGTAATCTAACAATTTCCTTAAAGAAAGGATCTTCTATATGAATTACATTTGATGTCTTTCTACAGGGTATAAAATATGCCATTTTAGAAAATCTATCCACAATGAAAAATATGGAATCATTACCTCTCATTGTCTTTGGTAAGCCAAGAATAAAATCCATACTGATATCAATCCAAGGTCTCTCAAGAACATAAATTGGTATGTACAATCCAGTATTCTGACTTACTCCCTTTGCAACTTGACAAATTCCACAACTTCTCACAAATTTCTGAACATCCTTATACAACTACAGCCAAAAGTATTTCTCCTTAAGAAAATTCAATGTCTTGAAAATGCCAAAATGTCCAGCCAAACCACTACTATGTTTCTCATTTATCAAATTAGTTCTCATTAATCCTCTTGGTATACACAAATGAATACATTTAAACAAAATACCTTCCTAGATGAAATAACCTTCCCATTTAGTACTGGGTTGATCTTCTTGAATAGGTGCTCTACACTTCCTCCATGGTTCAGAAGAATTGGGATCAGTTTCATATAAATCTTTCATGTCATCAAAACCAAGAACTTTAAGTCTCATCTCGGTCATCAAAGATCTTCTTCTACTTAATGCATCAAAAACTCCATTAGTGACTCCACTCTTATGTTTTATCACAATGTATAACTTTGCAAATATTCAATCCATTTCATATGTCTCTGATTCAACTTATTCCGACTACTCAAATACTATAATACTACTCAATACTCCTTATCACTTATACTAGAATTTTTTATTGAATGGGCACTCATACTGTTATCATTTGTATTTTTTCACTGATGTTAGCATATTTTTATGTGAGGAGAACAGGCTAGTTATCACAATGTATGGATGCTTCAGATGTTGCGGAGTTAGATAAGATTTTAGGAAGTTGTTGTGATATTATATCCAAGATCACATCATGTAATGATTTATATAGGATGAGTTACAATTGTTTTGGGTAAAATGGTTATTGGTCAGTGATAGTTAGAAATGATAGAGTTAGTCTCCATGTTTTTGATATATCTTCTAGATGGTAGGGATTCAAGGTATGTGAGCTTGAGGGATGATAGAAAAGGTACTGAAGGATGTTCATTGGTTAGCGCATAGTACAAAATGCTTGGTGATGTTATTTGTGGCATGTGTTCTGGAGAAGACCTATTTGGAAGCTGACTTAGGAGATGTAGCGTGTGTTTTTTTTGGAAAACATAAATTAAGTATGGCTGTCCTTAATTAGTGTAATGAAATCATTGTATACTTGTTTTAGATACCGTGTGTATCTTAGAAAGGGTTTATGTAATTATTTGTAATTAGGAAAGGCTTATGGGCTAACTTGATCATGATAATTATAATAAGGTATAAATAAGAGGTCTTTTCTTTGGAAAATATGTGGATGGAAAAAGGTGATATAAAGAGGTTGTAAAATCTATGAGCTTGTGTTTGTTGTATGTAGAGTAGAGGTTTACTGGTGGACTTCATTATAATTAATCAAACAAAGATAGTTGTTGCTGAGCAATTCAAAAGGATCATGTATTTCTTCATATACACTTGTGTTATGAACAATGAGTTCTGAAGGTGGATTTAACCTTCTTTGGGTAGTGATCCCTCCCTTTCTTCTTGACTCCTAATAGGGTTTGTCCTCTAACAAGGACTATGTACTGTAATGTTTCAATAGGCTCCTAACAGGGCTATATCTTCTAACAAGGATACTATAATCTTATTACATCATTTGTGGGTGCTGATTCCCACTGGGTTTTTTACCTTTAATAAGGTTTCTTCGACACCAAAGTATTGTGTTATTGTGTTCATTGGATCTGATATTGCTGCTACTTAAAGTTGAAAGTTTAATAATCTTCCATATAATTGATTTACCTCCACTCTCAATTGTATTGTGGATTTTTATTCCTAACAATTGGTATCAAAGCTTTTGGTCCTCAAAGAGAAAGCTTAACAACTTGAGGTGATCATGGAGATGGAACTCTATAGGAAGGATGGTCCAAAATTTGATCCTGAAAAATTTGATAGTTGGAAGAACTATTTTCAAGTTGACTTTACATCGAATATATGACCAAGTTTTATGTTTTCATTATGTAAACAAAGTCATATGAAGTTTTGTAGTCAACACACTAACTTGGAAGATAATAATTCAGAAAAGTATAAAAGAAAGAGCAGATAGTGAAGCACCTAATGATCAGAGCATCAACACATGTGTATATGACTGAGTTTTTGTATGTGCCCTTAGATATAATCTTTTGAGTATACAAGTATGCTAAGTCTAAGAACGCATGGTCAGATTTGATAGTATGGATAAGTTACAACAAGTCTAAGTGACACTGGCAGTTAAGCGATAGAGCATAATAGAGCATGTAGCCAGCATGAATTTTTTTGTTTAGCGTATATCATTTTGTTTTGTAAAATCTATACGCCTATTTTAATAATGATTTAAACATGTTATTTTCATTGTATGTAAACACCCTTGAGCCAATTAACTTGGAAGCATTGTATGTGTTAGATTTTAGGGTAACACAGTACTTAGTTTTGGTTGCACCCATTCAACATGTATATATATGACATGCACTTTTGAATTAGGTAATGAGGGAATATAGATCCATAGATAGAAGAGAAGAAGTATGCAAGTTCATTTAGTATGATATAAAGCTCTAAAGGAATTTAGAGCAACAACGCACAAAAGGAATTGATCAGATAGTAGTGTCAAAGCAACAATTCACCCTTCCTAATATAGTGTGTATCTAATATCTAGGAGGTTGTAGCCTTCTTCATTGAATAGTGAGCTCTAGCAGTGAGCCATCCACCCCTAATAGGGTTTGTTCTATCAAGACTCTTAATAAAGTCATTGTATTCAGTATTGTAATGATTGCTCCTAATAGGGAAAATGAACTCTAACAAGTTCATTAGACTAATACAATTATTCATGGGTACTAATTCCCACCATGGTTTTCCTCTAGCCAAGGTTTCCCCGTAAAAATATCTTGTGTTATGGTTGGATGTTTGATTTGGTTTACTATTCATTTCAGTAATTAAGTAATTGAGCTAAGTTTCAAGAAGAAAAAAAACATTAATTGTAGAACACTGATTCACCCCACGCCTCTCAATGTTCCCATTCCTAACAATTGGTATTAGAGATTTGGTCCTCTAAGATAAGTTTAACCACTTGAGGAGGTCATGGATACAATAGAAGTGAAACATCTGAAGAAACATCTTGAAGTAACTCTTGAAGATCTTGACAGATTTGAAAAAGAAATTGAAGAACTAAAAATGAAGGTCAGTGATTCTCAAGTATTCATCAAGAAACTAAGAAAAGATTTGAAAGATTGTTCAACCAATGATTTGGGAAAAATGGTAAAAAAGATGAATGAAGAAAACACATCCCTAAAGGATTAGATAGAAGATTTGAATGAACAGCTAACTGATAGCAATACAACATATGAATAATAGATCAAAGAAAACAAACAATTGGATGAAGAACTCATGCAATCAAACATGAAAATCTTGGAGTTAGAAAATATCAAGAAATAGATGGAATCTAAGTTGACAGAAGCAAAGAATCATATTGATAAATTGCACAGAAGTACTGATATATTAGACTCACAAATTTATGCACAAAGTATAAAATGAGACTCTAGTGGTATTGGATTCAATGAAGCATAGATTCAAACCAATACAATACAAGAAAGAATGAAAGTACCAAAAGAATCTACAGAATCCAAGATAACTAAAAATCATACTAAAGCTAAAGTAGAACCATCTAAAGATGAACGCAAGCCAGTAAACAAAAATTTTTATGCCTGTAAAAAGTACATGGACATATAGCAAGAGACTCTAAAGAGGTAAGACCTTTTAATGGTTACTTTTATTCATGCAATAAGTTTGGGCATAAATCTATTGAGAGAAATCAACTACAAAAAAAGTTCTAGAGTTTCTCAGAACATCACGTCATATATGCAATTACAAAGGTTACACAGTTAGACAATGCAGTATGGTAACTCACATCAATGCACCTAGGAATTCAAGGCCTCTAGTTATTTTTTAATCTTGTAACAAAGTTGGTGTTAGGAATGAATTTTGAAGCCTCTGGCAGTCATTCTATAGCAGTGGTTGTTGCATTCATGGCTATGATTGTCATTCATGTCAACACAATGTTATTCTGGAGTTTAGCAGAGAAGTAGGCACAGTTTTATTTTGTGCACATGTTATATTGGAAATTGAGTTATGAATAGTTGATGGTATGTTCTTTGGTGTGTTATTAGCCTATGGTTAAGAGTGCAAAAGGAAATTCATTTATTCATGAAAGTTATAAGCATTTTGTTGGAAGCAGTATTATGGCAGTGTTCCTCAGTAGTGATTGTTGGTAATCAGAGGATATCTCCTAACCGGGTTGGATTCTGATTTTGTGCAGTTAAAGGAAAGTTTGAGACTCATTGGTGGTGATGTAGTTCATAGTGAAAACTTCAAGGTCACATGATTGGAAAGTTATTGTATCTGGAAGCTGACAATTTTATGTAATTTTGATGTAGTGTGTTAAAATTATTATTTTTCATTTGGATGCCGACTCATTTGTAAGTATTTGAGTGTGGTATAAAAGAAGGAATTTTTTCCTTGTTATGATGGGATTGTAATAGTTGTGATATGAAATTGTGAAAGTTGTGATGCGAATGTATGCATCAAGTGAAGAAAAGAGCTAATTTAGTGATGAAGGAAGACTTGTGAAGTACAGAGATCTGGATTTGTGATCTTGTGTAGTAGAGAGTGTGGTTTTGGCATAGTGTGAAGAAGGTAACATATTTCATATTATTCTATTGAATAATCCTAAGATCTATTGGATAGTGAGTTCAAAGATCTTTCCTTGAAGTTGTTTGGGCAGTGGGTCCTTCTGTCTTCCATAACTCCTAACAGGGTTAGAATCTTTTAACAAGGATTCAAAATCTCCTAATAGAGATTCATATGTACTGAATGTATTTCATAAAACTCCTAACAAAGTCCATCCTTTCACAAGGAACTTTCATATTAGTGCATCATTTTGTGGGCATCATTCCCACCAGGGTTTACTCTTTGATCAAGAGGTTCCCTAGTTAACATATCTTGTGTCATTGTGTGTGATTATCTTTCTATGGTTGGTTACTACATTGATTATATGGTTTAAAGCTATTGAAGTTTAATTTGAAATTGATAAATAGTTTAATTATCAGATAACTGATTCACCACCCCCTCTTAGTTATCTTGGTGGTCTTTACTTTCTAACAATTGGTATTAGAGCAGTAGGTCCTTGAAAGAGAAGTTTAACAACTAAAGGAGATCTATGGTGAATTTCAAGAAAGAAAGCCCTAAGTTTGATGGAGTAAATTTTGACAACTAGAAAGAGAAGATGAAGACACATCTCTTGTATTTAGGACCAGGTTATTGGTTGATTACAAAAAATGAGAAAACTATAATTGAAGAAGACAGTCTTGAAACAAGTACTAAAGATGAGGTAGATCTATTCATGTGTAACATACTTGCAAGAGAAGCACTTTTATCAGCACTTCTGGAGAATAAATACAGTCAAGTAAAAGGTTTAACTAGATCTCATGATATTTGGAAAGCTTTACATTCTAATTTTGAAGGTGATGAACATGCAAAGAAAGCTAGGTTACATAATTGGATTTGTGCATTTGAAGACATAAAAATGATGGAAGATGAATCTGTTAGAAGCTATATTGGTAGGATGTCAGAAATTATTGTAGGAATAAGGTCTTGTGGAGGTGAAAAGACAGAGAATGAAGTAATATGGAATATTTTGAGAACATTGACACCAGTATTCAGGTAGACTACACAAATGATTGAACAAGTGATACCTTGTACACCAAAATTTTCAAGAGAGACTCTTCTTGGAAGATTGGAAGCAACAGAGATGAATTTGAGATTATCAGGAGAACTACCTAGAGTGGAGACATCATTCAGTGCTCTTAACATCAGACCTACTTTTTCTAGAAGTAAAAGTGTGAGTGGAGATTATGCCAGTAGTAGTAGATCCAAATCTGATGAAGATAAGAAGATTGAAGAAGGTATTACCTTGCTTGTGAAAAGAGAACCGGATGGTAAGAAAATCTTTAAATGTTGGACATGTCAAGAATATGGTCATTTTGCATCTAAGTGTCCTAAGAGAGTTAAGAAGTATAGGAACAATTTTAAGCCTAGAAGATCTAAAGAATGTTATTATGCAAATGATGAAGAAATTGAAGTAGGAATTGAAAGACATTTGAGTGATAGTGATAATGATAACTTTGATGACATAGGATTTGTAGCAATTAAGAAAGAAAATTCAGAATCTAATGTTAAGGAAGAAAGAGCCTTAGTTTCCCAAGTTGAAAAGAAAGCTGATTGGATTATAGATAGTGGTTGTTCACATCATATGACTAGTGATAAAGGAAAGCTCATAAAGTTTAACAATTATGATGGAGGAGTTGTTAGAGTTGGTAACAATGCACCTTGTTTGATTAAAGGTATAGGATCTATTACTCTTGATGGAAAGACTAATACTGATGATGTTTACTTTGTTAATGGATTGAAACATAATCTTTTGAGTGTTGGACAGTTAGTGGATAAGGGATATCAAGTTGTGTTTACTAAGAAAACTTGTGTGATAAAGGATAAAGATGGAAATCTGATTGGAACTAGATCTAGAACCAGAGGTAATGTATTTCAGTTGAACCCTACATGGATGACATGTTTGATGACTAAGATTGATGATAGTTGGTTATGGCATAGAAGGTTCTATCATATAAACTTTGATAATATTGTGAAAGTAAGTTCTACACTTGCAGTAAGAGATTTACCTAAGATTATGAAGCGTACTAACATGATTTACAAGAAATGTGTGATGGCTAAGTAGAAAAGGAATTCATTTCCTAGCAAGAAGTTCAAATCTATAGAAAAAGTTTGAGATTGTTCATACAAACTTGAACGATCCTACTAGGACTAGAGGATTCTATGGAGAAAAGTATTTTATGATTCTTGTTGATGATTTTACAAGAATGATGTGGATTGCATTTTTGAAAGAAAAATCTGAAGCATTTGATAAGTTTAAGGTCATGAAGAATAAAGTTGAGAATGAATTAGGAATGAGGATTAAATGTTTGAGATCTGATAGAGGTGGAGAATTTACATCTAAAGAGTTTAACACTTTTTGTGAAGTAAATGGTATTAAGAGACAGTTTTCAGCCCCTAGAACACCTGAACAAAATGGTATTGCAAAAAGAAGGAACAGATCAGTGACTGAAGCAACTAGAGCTATGTTGTTTGAAGGTGATTTGGCAAAGACATTTTGGAGAGAAGCAGTGAATACAATAGTATATACAATGAACAAAGTACAAATCAGAGCAGACATAGACAAGACACCTTATGAATTGTGGTTTGGACATGCACCCTTAGTTAAGTATTTTAAAATTTTTGGAAGCAAATGTTATATTAAGAGAGATGATGATATAGGAAAGTTTGATCCTAGAAGTGATGAAGGAATTTTTCTTGGATATTTTTTGAAAAGCAAAGCATATAGATGTTACAATAAGAGAACTAAGACTATTGTTGAAAGAGAAAATGTAAAAGTTGATGAGGAGTTTAAAATTTAGGAAAGAATGCTTGATTATGAATCTGATGAAGGAACTAACCCTCAGCCTAACATTGAAACTACTAAACAATTTTTTGAGACTGACAATGAATTGCTGAGTGAAAGTCATGTTGAAGAAAATAGAGATGAATCTAGAGAAGAATCTACAGTTGAAGAAAGATCAGTGACTATGACACCGAACAGGTATATATCGAGATGTCATCCTGTTGAACAAGTGATTGGAAGTTTGGATAGAGGAGTTATGACTAGAAAGAAGGTACATTTATGTTTGATTTTTCAAATTGAACATAAGTCTACTAATGAAGCTTGTGAAGATGAACATTGGATTAAAGCTATGAAAGAAGAATTGGATCAAATTGAAAAGAACAAGACATGGGAATTGGTCCCTAGACCTACAGACAAAAATGTGATTGGAACTAAATGGGTATTCAGGAACAAGATGAATGAACAAGGAGAAGTAGTTAGAAATAAAGCAAGATTGGTATGTAAGGGATACTCACAACAAGAAGTAATTGACTATGAAGAGACTTTTTCCCCTGTGGCAAGACTTGAAGCAGTAAGAATATTTTTGGCTTATGCAGCATTTAAGTAATTCAAAGTGTATCAGATGGATGTGAAGTTAGCATTTATGAATGGTGAATTAGAAGAAGAAGTCTACATTGAGCAGCCTGAAGGTTTTCCTTTAACTCAAGAAGGAGACATGGTATGTAAACTAAAGAAAGCATTGTATGGACTAAAGCAAGCACCTAGAACTTGGTATGCTAGATTAGATAAGTATTTGTTAAAGTTGGTATTTACAAAAGGAACAGCTGATAGTAACTTATATACAAAATAAATTGAGAATGGATTATTAGTTTTGGTTATTTTTGTTGATGACATTATTTTTGGAGGAGAAGATGAAGCTAGTGACAAATTTGCTGATGAAATGAAGACAAAATTTGAAATGAGTATGATTGGAGAAATGAAATACTTTTTGGGATTACAAATAACACAAAACAAAGATGGTATCTTTGTAAGTCAGACAAAGTACTTGAATGATTTTTTGAAAAGATTTGGTATGGAGAATTGTAAACTAGATGGAACACCTATGGTTATAGGACATAAACTATCTAGTAAAGATGAGACACCAGCAGTTGAGAAAAAGAAATAAAGATCCATGATTGGTGGATTGAAGTACTTGACACACACTAGACCAGATATACAACATTCAATTGGAATGGTAGCAATATTTCAAGCTGAACCTAGAGAGTCACACTATGTAGTAGTAAAGAGGATATTGAGATATCTTAGAGGCACAATGGACTATGGATTGTGGTATGAAACTTATGATGATTTTACCCTATGTGCATTTACTGATGCTGATTGGGGAGGCAGCATTGATGATAAGAAAAGCACCAGTGGTGGAGCCTTTTTTCTTGGAGGAAGATTAGTTTCTTGGTTGAGAAAAAAGTAGAATTGTATCTCATAGAGTACAACAGAAGAAGAATATGTAGCAGCAACAAAAAATTGTAATCAGATAATTTGGATGAAGTAGATGTTGATAGACATTGGAATCATGTTTGATAAGCCTATTATCATACATTGTGACAATACAAGTACAATTAGTATGTCTAAGAATCCTCTATTACATTCTAAAACTAAGCATATAGAGATCAAGTATCATGTCGTAAGAGAGAAAGTTTCTGAGAAAGAAGTCAGACTAGAGTACATAAGCACAAAGGAGCAGATAGCAGATATATTTACTAAGCCTTTGCCTAAGGATACATTTGAGTATCTAAGAGGTATGCTTGGGGTTATGCCCCAGCCTAATTTTGATTAATGATGTAGTTGGTTGCATCCGTCTAGTGGAATATGGCCCTATCTATTTTTTGGATTGGATGTTGGTACTTCCTCTATGGGGGAGTATGTGTATCTGAGCTAAGTCATGAGGACTCTTGTGAATGTATTTTCTAAATAGTGTCTTTTGACATTGAGCTATTGTTTGACATAGTGATAGAATTTCTATCATTGATGTCAATGGGGGAGAGAATCATGAAAAACATTGAGGAACTACATTTTTTGGATAGATTGAATAGGAAAATGAAGAAAGATTTGATTGATGAAGAGCAGCAGAGCAGTTGAGCAGTAGTGATTGGATTTTTGGAACATTGGATGTTTTTCATCTATGTTACCATCAATTCCAATGGGGGAGATTGTTAGAAATGAATGTTGAAGCCTTTGTTAGTCATTCTATAGTAGTGGTTGTTGCATTCATGGCTATGATTGTCATTGATGTCAACACAGTGTTATTTTGGAGTTTAGTAGAGAAGCGGGCATAGTTTTGTTTTGCACACATGTTATATTGAAAATTGAGTTATGTGCCATTCATGGTATGTTACTTAGTGTGTTATTATCCTATGGTTAAGAGTGAAAAATGAAATTAATTTATTCATGAAAGTTATAAGGATTTTGGTGGAAGCAGTATTCTAGCAGTGTTCCTCAGTAGCGGTTTTTGGTAATCGGAGGATATCTCCTAACTGGGATGGAATATGATTCTGCACAATTAAAGGAAATTTTGAGACTCATTGGTGGTGATGATGTTCATAGTGCAAACTTCCAGGTCACACGATTGGAAAGTTATTGTATCTGGAAGCTGACAATTTTATGTAATTTTGATGTAGCGTGTTGAAATTATTATTTTGTATTTGGATGCTGACTCATTTGTAATTATTCAAGTGTGGTATAAAGGAAGGAATTTTTTCCTTTTTATGATGGTATTTTAATAGTTTTCATATGAAATTGTGAAAGTTGTGATGCGAATGTATGCATGAAGTGAAGAAAAGAGCTAATTCAATGATGAAGGAAGACTTGCAAAGTACATAGATCTGGATTTGTGACCTTATGTAGTAGAGAGTGCAATTTTGGCATAGTGTGAAGGAGGTAACATATTTCATATTATTCTATTGAATAATCCTAAGATCTGTTGGACAGTGAGTTCAGAGATCTTGCCTTGAAGCTGTTTGGGCAGTGGGTCCTTCTGTCTTCCATAACTCCTAACAGGGTTAGAATCTTTTAACAGGGATTTAAAATATCCTAACAAAGATTCATGTACTGAATGTATTTCATAAGACTCCTAACAGGGTCCATCCTTTCACAAGGAACTTTCATATTAGTGCATCATTTTATGGGCATCATTCCCACCGGGGTTTACGCTTTGATCAAGAGGTTCCCTAGTTAACATATCTTGTGTTATTGTGTCATTGTGTATGATTATCTTTCTATGGTTGGTTACTACATTGACTATATGGTTTAAAGCTATTGAAGTTGATATTGAATTTGATAAATGGTTTAATTATCAAATAACTAATTCACCCCCCCCCCCCCTCTCAATTATCTTGGTGGTCTTTACTTTCTAACAGTTGGAAACATCTCAAAGTTTTGTAGATCACAAGCGCAAAGAAAAGAAAGACCTAATAAGTCTCAAGGATTGATATTGGATGAATCTGGAGAAGTTAAGTTTGTGAAAGCTACATAAGATGTGAGCAAGATTTGGATGGAAGTAAAGAAAGATAATGTCAGTGACAAAGTAGTGGATGCATCCACAATGGACACACTTTCTACTTCTAGATAAATGATCCTCATGATCATAGGGGGAGCTAGATAAGCTCTAGCCCCCTGTGTGGCTAGTATACTCACCCTTAGAGTATGGACCCTTGGTTTTATTTTTTTGGTTTCTAGTTGATGTAGTATGCAAGATCGTACAACCTGATTGACAATAAGAACTAAGATCAAAATTCACTGATTGCAACCCGTGTTAATGTAGGAAGCATTAATTCTAGAAAGTTGATTTGTTAGTCACCAGAGATCAATTATCTTCACTTTTGCATTTGAGATCAAGCCTTTGGAGAGTACAAGGGATTATAGTAGCAATTATTGAAGGATTGAAGTTGTTTCATCAGCAAAAGAGTGTTAAAATTGTTGCGGAACCATAGCTTAGATGCATCATTTCAAAAATCCTTTGAAACCCTATTTAAGTGTTGAAACAAGTAATTAATGACAACTCTAGTAGTCTTTGATGTCACAAAAAGGAAGAGATATGTAGTTAAAAAACATCCATTCAAGTTAGTATTAGATGGTTTAGAAGGAGCATTTCCAAAACTTCGATGGGAGTTATGCATGTTGAACATATTCGTGCCTACATCTATTGTAAGAAGGAGCCTATAAGATTAGACAGGATAACGTCGCACATGGAACCGATAGTTAATTTATAATTTTCATTCAAGGATTAATTCATGCACCTCACAAATAACCCTATCATAGAGTATGTGACAACGTAAATTCTATGAGTCAGAATGGATTAAGATATTACTAAGTAGAATTCATGATGATTTGTTTCAGATTGGAGAATTCCCTGTACACATAAAAAATGATCTCATTCATGAAATGACCAAACTTTCTAAGACTGATGTTATTCTTCCAATATTTAAAGATGTCAGGAAATAGATTGAGCAAGCATGTAAGTCCATAAGTGATAAGTGTGGCATGACTATTGAGCCCATTGAGGAGAAAGACATAAAAATCATGGCTATGATGCTAGGATACAAAATCTAGCATAAAAACAAAGTGAATAGTGTATCTATAGCTACAATTCTGGTAGCTATAAGGATAGTGAAATAAAATGGAGAGTTTAACCTATGTGAGATCCTACATGCACAACTGTTAGACAACATGAGGGCCATAAAGCATGATAAGAGAAAAATATTCAGATTTGGTTCATTGATCATATACATGCACTTCCATATAGTTGGAAAGGTTTTTGATCTCTATCTTGACAAGAGCATACCTACATTGCCTCAAATTTCATTTAAGCCAACATTAGAGAGCACATTAAAAGATTATATGGAACTAGAGATTAAGACATTCAGAATCAAGATGAAAAGAAGGTATAGGATACCTGAGAAGATAGTGGAGAAGTAAAAGGATAACATATACTTCATGGTAGAAATAGATACTACATGCATGAAAGAAGTTGAGCCTAGGACACAGTGGATTCATCCACTTGGGTATGAAGTAAATGAGCACATTTTGGAAGGTTATGCACAAGTCCTCCTATATACACCCAAAGATCCTAATGAACCTAGATGGGGAACTTATGAAGAGATGACAAGACAAGTTGATTTTATCTTATATAGTGCTATGACAAGAGAAAAGCTTCAAGGATTACCTCAAATATTTTGAAAATTCATGGTGTCACCCAAGAAGACTTAGACAAAGCAAGGGAAGCCAAGATTACTATGCAGCTTGAGAGTGCACCCTCATCTAAAGTCAAAATAGAAAAATCTGATGATCCAAAGGAGAAGAAGAGTAAGACTAATGTTAGCACCTCCACGTGCACAACTACAGTTGATCTAGAGTCCACTCCACCTCCTGAACCAAGCAAGGTGTCTAGAAGGAAGAAGAAATCTAGCGCAAGCCACCCATCGTCAAGAACAACTAGAAGAAAAGGGAAAAAAACTCAAGCACCTCCTGAGGTAGGATTTAGACCAAACTTGGAAGTCTTGAGAACTACAGTTGTTAATGAGAGAAGGATAGATCAAATATCAAAATTCTATGACAAGTATCATGAGATTGATAAATCAGAAATTCATTCTATGATTATCAAGCATATGATAAAGTTCCAAAAGTTAGTTTCAGAACTTAAGACAGTCATTCCTAATCATGTATGGAACATTTTGGATTCTTTAAAAAGACAAGCCATAGAAGAGTATTTGAGAATAAGAGAAAAGACACTAGATGGAAACCTCCTTGTTTTTTTGCTAGAAGAGAAGACATTGCTGTTGATTTGGTAAAGCCACATCTAAGAACAAAAATCAAAACTCTCCATATAATAAAAAAAATATTATGATATCATTGCAAAGGAAACAAAGAAAGCATTTGAGTGAGTGTTTTTGGATAGACACATGTACCCTCCTACTACTCCTGCAACCTAAGGTCCCTCTGAGAAAGTAAAAGAATTAGAGATCCCAAATGCACCTATGACAAGTCCACATGATTTTGTGCCCAAGGCTAAAGCTAAGGATGAAACTATTATGATTGATAATGTTAAAATATCCATGGTGGTGATAGATAAAGATCTAGATAAGTTTGAAGAAGCCTTTGTAAGTACTGAAGAGGCTGATATTTTATGCGATGAAGAATCACCTATGCAATAAGAAGAAGTCCAAATTGAAGACTTAACAGGATAGGAAGAAGAGAAGGAAGATGAACCTAAAGAAGAGCCCTCTTTTGAGATCCCAGTGAAGGTAAAAAGTGAGTTTATGGATGTAATTCAAAGCACACTTATTACTTAGTCATCTATATCACTGTTATCAAGTTTGACACTTGATACAACAAGCCTAGACTCATGGGGAGAAGAAGATCTAATGAAGATAAGTGTTTTGGCTATGGAGAAAGCCAAAGAAAAACAAGTAATGAGGAATCCTCTATTTATGGAATCAGTTAGCATATTGAAAAATTTATTTCCTAAGGATAAGAAAGTGATTAGTGTTCATTTAGTGGAAGATGTTAGCAGTATCTTGTCAAGCTTCAAAATAAACTTTTCAAGTCTACAAGCCTCAACATAAAAAACTACATAAAAGAAATACAACAAGAAAAGGATAATGATTTAATAGGAAATTTCTCACTTGATCTAAATTCTCTTAAGATTGGTAAAGTAATGCTAAAAGAGTTAGCAGCAAAAGGAAGGAAGATAATTTCTAATTGTATGAATAAGGACAAACTCACTATAGACTACTCTAAAAAGATTCAGGAAGTAGAATATTTGATAGCACCAGTAAGAAAATAAGTGGAAGATCCCTCTCAAGACATAAACATGTACAATCATGTTTATCAAAGACAAATAGATAAAATTGAGAAGGCAAAAAAAGATATTGCTAAAATAAGGGCTAAACAAGCATAGCTAAGATGCACTAGCGCCCTCACTAGATGTATTGAATCAGAACATCAAGCATATAAATGCTACAATAGTAACTTATGATCAAGGTCTCTGTACATATTTAGAAAATATGGAGAAGCTCACATATGCATTATGCACCCAGCTTCAAATAGTTGATGCACTCAAGGTTTTTTTGCACTAAGAAATCAAAAACCTTCAAATTGCATACCCTGATGTATTTTCTATGTAAGTACTTGAAGTTTTCCTTTTTTGAGAGCCTTTGTCATTAATGTCAAAGGGGGAGTAGTATATATGGTATAAAGGAGATTTTAGTGTATAAAGTAGAAGAAGATATGATGTATAGTATATAGAAATTTAATAGTAAGTTTTGTGTGTAAGTTAAGTTTAGTAACTTTGCCACATTCCTTTGTTGCCATTAATGACAAAGGGGGAGATTTTTGGCAAGTTGAATTTACTTAGAATATATGACTAAGTTTTATATTTTCATTATGCCAAAAAATTCATATGAATTTTTGTAGTCAGCACACTAACTTGGAAGATCATAATTCGGCTAAGTATAGAAGACAGAGCAGACAGTGAAGCACCTGATGATCAGAGCATCAACGCACGTGTGTATGAATGATTTTTTGTATGCACCCTTGGATATAAGAATTTGAGTATACTAGAATGATAATTCTAGGAACACATGGTCAGATTTGATAGTATGGATAAGCTACATCAAGTCTAAGTGATACTGGCAGTTAAGCGCCATAGCAGAATAGAGCATGCAGCCGACATGAAGTTTTTTTTATAGCGTATATCATTATGTTTTGTAAATGATATGAGCCTATTGTAATAATGATGTAAACATGTTATTATCATTTTATGTAAACAGGCTTGAGCCAATTAACTTTGAAGCGTTGTATGTGTTAGGTTTTAGGCTGACATAGTACTTAGTTTTGGTTGCACCCATTCAACATGTATATATATGACATGCACTTTTGAATTAGATAATGAGGGAATATAGAGCCATAAATAGAAGAGAAGAAGTATGCAAGTTCAGTTAGTATGATATAAAGCTCTAAAGGAACTTAAAGAAACAACACACAAAAGGAACTGATCAGACAGAAGTGTGAAAGCAATAGTTCACCCTTCCAGATATAGTGTGTATTTGATATCTAGGAGGTTGTAGCCTTCTTCATTGAGTAGTGAGCCTTGGCAGTGAGTCATCAACCCAAAACAGGGTTTATTCTATCAAGAATCCTAAAAGATTCATTGTATTCAGTATTGTAATGACTTCTCCTAATAGGGAAAAGGAACTCTAACAAGTTCATAAGACTAATACAGTTATTTGTGGGTACTAATTCCCACCGAGGTTTTCCTCTAGCCAAACTTTCCCTATAAACATATCTTGTGTTATGTGTTATAGTTGAATTTTTTATTTGGTTTACTATTCATTTTAGTAATTAAGTAATTGAGCTAAGTTTCAAGAAGAAGAAAAACATTAATTGTAGAACACTGATTTACCCCCCCTCTCAATGTTCCCATTCCTAACAATAACAAGATGCAAACTCATTTTCTATGTTTGGGCATTGACTATTGGTTGATCACAAATAATAAGGTGGCTATAAAGGCTGAGAGTGATTTTCCATCAGCTACTGATGATGAAAAGAAGGTATTCTCATACAACATGGTCACAAGGGAAGCACTAATAAGTGCACTATCTGAAGGTGATTTTACTGAAGTTAAGGACTTGCATTCGACATATGAGATTTAGAGAAGATTAGAAGCATTATATGAAGGAGACAAATATACCAAGCAAGTGAAGTTACAAAACTAGAAAACCAAGATAGAGAAGTTGCAAATGGAGGATGATGAAAGTATTAGGGCTTATGTTCAAAGGGTTATAGAAGTTGTGGTTGGAATTAGAAATTATGGAGGCAATTATGATGAAGATGAATTTTTTATGAAGATCCTTAGATCATTGACACTTGTATACAAGTTCAAGATACTATACCCTTAAATCCAAATTTTAGCAGAGAGATGTTGATTGCAAAGCTAATTACCTTTTAGGCTGCTAAAATGGGAGATTTGGTACATAAAGTGGAATCTTCATTCAAGGCAAATATCTTCACTTCTGAGCACCAACAGTGAAGACCTAAAAGAAGAGCTTGGTGAGTATGTTGAGGAATGGGAACAAATAATAGTAGAGGAAAGAAATATGGATGAAATCGTTGCATTGATTACTAGAAAAGAAAAGAGAGGTAAGGGAAAATTTGAAGGAAAGCTACCCTTGAAATTTTTTTCATGCAATAAGGTAGGTCATTATTACATCTAGATGTCCTACAAGAGTTCCTAAGTACAAACCTAATTTATTCAAGTCAAAAAGGGATAAAGAATGTTATTATGCTAGTGAAGGCATTTCTGATGATGATGATTTAGATTATGAAGAGATTGGATTTGTTTCTATTAGACATGAACCATTGCATGAGGAAAAGGCTTTAATATCTCATGTTGACAAGAAAACTAAATGCATAATAGATAGTGGTTGTTTACATCATATGACTGGAGATAGAAAAAAGTTTATTAATTTAATGAAGTATGATGGTGGTGTTGTGAGATTTGGAGATAATCTTCCTAAACCTATCATAGGCGTAGGATCTATTACTTTGGATGGAAAGACTAATACAGATAATGTATTTCTTGTTGATGGACTAAAACATAACTTGTTGAGTGTTGGATAGTTAATGGATAAAGATTTTCAATTAAGTTTTGTTAATGGTACATATTTTATCAGAAGTAAGGCAGGTAAGCTGATTGCAACTGGTACTAAATCTAGAGGTAATGTATTTGAATTAAATACATCAGGAGCCTCTTATTTCATTAGGAAAGTAGATAATAGTTGGTTATGGCATAGAAGATTTTTTTGTGTTGATTTTGATAACATTGTGAAGGAAAATATGGCTAATGCAATAAGATATCTACCAAAGATTGTGAAACCATCTAACATTATATGCACAGAATGTGTTATGGAAAAACAAACTAGAAGCAGTTACAAAAGCAAAGCATATACATCAAAAGGAAAGTTGGATTTGGCATATACAGATCTATGTGGACCTACAAGGACAAGATCATACTATGGTGAAAGGTATTTCATACTTTTTGTTGATGACTTTTCTAGAATGATGTGGGTTACTTATTTGAAAAAAAAATTAGAAGCATTTGATAAATTCAAACTATTCAAAGAAAAAGTAGAGAATTAATTGGGTTTAAAGATTAAGTGTCTAAGGTCAAATAGAGGTGGAGAGTTTACTTTAGACTTAGTCAATTCATGTTGTGAAGAGAATGGAATAAAGAGACAGACATCTGCTCCTAGGACTCCACAAAAGAACGGGATAGCAGAGGGAAGGAACATGACTATACTTGATACTACTAGGACAATGTTGCTTGAAGGAAATGTATCTCATGTACATTGGAGAGAGGTTGTTGGGACAATAGTGTATACATTGAACAAAATTCAAATCAGAGAAGGTACAAGTAAGGCTCCTTATGAATTATGGTTTGATCATACTCCTACTGTAAAATACTGCAGAATATTTGGTAGTAAGTGTTATATCAAGAGCGATGATGAGATAGAAAAGTTTGATGCTAGAAGTGATGAAGGAATTTTTCTTGGTTAATCTACCAAGAGAAAGGCTTACAAATGTTTGAATATGAGATTAAGAAAGATGATTGAAAGTAACAATGTAAGGATAGATGAAAATTTTTAGATATAAGAAAGAATGTATAATAGTAATAAGATTACAGAGATCAAAGAGACTACTACTACTGCAGAAGAAAAAGAACTTGTTGAGGAAGAATGTGAAAAAGAGACTTGTGATGTTGACACAAGTGAGGCTACTGATGTTCCTAAGACTCTAAGGTATGTAAAGAATAACCATCCTGAAAATCAAATTATTGGTGATTCTAATCAAGGAGTAATGACTATATCAAAAGCTAGAGAAGAAATTTGTTTGATTTCTCAAGTTGAACCAAAGACTATATATGAAGCATGTAGAGATGAATCTTGGATAAATGCTACAAAGGAAGAGTTAGATCAGATAAAGAATAATAACACTTGGGAATTGGTTCCTAGACCTAAAAACAAAAATGTAATAGGAACAAAATGGGTTTTTAGAAAAAAAAAAAAATGAATGAAGAAGGAATTGTTGTAAGAAACAAAGAAAGACTAGTATGTAAGAGATATTCATAGCAAGAAGGCATAGACTTTGAAGAAACATTTTCTCCTGTTGCTAGAATAGAGGCAGTGAGATTGTTCTTGGCTTATGCTACAAACAAATATTTTAAAGTGTATTAGATGGATGTAAAATCTATATTTCTGAATGAGGATCTTGAAGAAGAAGTATATATAGAACAACCTGATGGATTTATTCTATGCGAAGATGGAGACATGGTATGCAAGTTGAAGAAAGCTTTGTATGGGCTAAAGCAAGCTCTAAGGTCTTTGTATGCAAGGTTAGACAAGTACCTACTTTGGCTTGGAATCAAAAAAGGTAATGTTGACTATAATTTATATTTAAGAACTAGAAAAGATGGAATCTTGATAATAGAAGTCTTTGTTGATGATATTATCTTTGGAGGTAGTGCAGATATATGTAAGAAATTTTATAAGGAAATGGAAAGTGAATTTGAGATGTCCATGATAGGTGAAATGAAATTCTTTCTTAGACTACAAATAATTTAGAATAAGAATGGTATCTTTATTACTCAAACTAAGTATCTCAAAGAAATGCTAAAGAAGTTTGGAATGGAAGACTATAAACCAGTAGGAACACCCATGGTGATAGGTAATAAGCTCATAATTGATCATAAATTAAAGTGTGTTTTTCAGACCTTGTACATATCAATGGTTGGAGGATTACAATATCTAACCCACACTAGACCAGATATTGCTAATGTTGTTGGAATTGTGGCTAGATATTAGGCAGAACCCAAAGAAACATACCTAGCTACTATGAAAAGGATGTACTAAGATATCTAAAAGGAACCATAGACTATGGACTATGGTATGAAAGAAATGATAGCTTTGAGCTTCATGGTTATATTGATGTTGATTGGGTAGGAAACATTGATGAAAAAAAGAGTACTAGAGGTGGTGCATTTTTCCTTGGGAAAAATTTGGTTTCTTGGCTAAGTAACAAGCAAGATTGTATAACACAATCTACTACTGAATCAGAGTATGTTACTGTTGCTATAAATTACACTCAAATTGTTTGGATGAAACAAATGTTGATAGAAATTGGAATAAATTTTGATGAACCTATGGTTATCTATTGTGATAACACCAGTACAATGAATATGTCAAAAAATATGGTGAGGCACTCTAAAACTAAACATGTTTCTATCAAGTATCACTTCTTGAGAGACATTACTACAAAAGAGCAGATTACAGACATCTTCACAAAGATGCTGCCAAAAGATACCTTTGAATATCTCAAAGGTATGTTGGGGGTTCAGACCCCTCCTAGTCAGAATTAAATGATGTAGAGATGCATCAGTCTAGAGGTTTTTAGAGCCTTATCATATTCTGGACTGGATGTAGGGATCTACTCCTTAGGGGGAGTGATCATAGAAGAAAGATGTTGGAAAATAGTTGATGACACATGGCACCCTTTGCCATTGTTTTCAAAGGGGCAGTGTTGCTATGAGAAAATCCCAACTATATGGGGATATTGTATGTAGTATTATTTGGTTGCAAAACTTTAGATTGATATAACTTTGGGATGATGGATTTTCCCATATGTTGACAACAATGCCAAAGGGGGAGATTGTTGGATATTGCTAATACATGGAGAGGTTATTGAGACATTTTATATTTTTAATCACTATGTTAATAAATGGGCACTCATATTGTTGTCATTTGTGTTATGTCATTGATGTCAATATATGCTTTTGTGAGGAAAATAGGTTGGTTATCACCATGTACGGACACTGTATAGATGTTTTAGATGCTGCAAAGTTAGATAAGAGCTCAGAAAGGTGTTGTGATCTTATATCCAAGATCGCATCATGTAATGTTTCATATTGGATGAGTTACATATGTTTTGGTGAGGACTGGTCACTAGACTGTGACAGTGAGATATGACAGAGTTAGTCTTTGTGTTTCTCGTATATCTTCCAATTGATATAGATTCAAGGTATGTGAGCTTGAGGGATGATAGAAAAGGTACTAAAGGATGTTCATCGGTTAGTGAAAGCTATGGAATTCTTGGTGACATCAGTTGGGGCGTGTGTTCTGGTGAAGACCTATTTGGAACTTGGCTTAGGGGATGTAGTATGTATTTTTCTTGGAAAACATAAATTAAGGATGTCGGTCCTTAAATATTGTAATGTAATCATTGTATACTTTTTTTAGATACCCTGTGTATCTTAGCAAGGGTTTATGTAATTATTTGTAATTAGGAAAGGCTTATGGGCCGACCTGATCATGAGAACTATAATAAGGTATAAATGAGAGGTCTTTTCTTTGGAAAATATATGGATGGAAAAAGGTGATATAAAGATGTTGTCAAAGCTGCAAGCTTGTGTCTATTGTATGTAGAGAAGAGGTTTACTGGTGGACTTTATTGGAACTGATCAAACAAAGACAATTGTTTCCAAATAGTTCAAAATGATTATGTATTTCTTCATATACACTTGTGTTGTGAGCAATGAGTTCTGAAGGTGGATTTAACCTTCTTTGGGTAGTGAGCCATCCCTTTCTTCTTGACTCCTAATAGGGTTTGTCCTCTAATAAGGACTATGTACTGTAATGTTTCAATAAGCTCCTAATAGGGCTATATCTTCTAACAAGGATACAATACTCTCAGTACATCATTTGTGGGTGCTAATTTCCACTGGGGTTTTTACCTTTAATAGGGTTTACCCGACAACAAAAGATTGTATTATTATGTTGGGATTTATTGTGTTCATTGGATCTGATATTGCTTCTACTTAAAGTTTAAAGTTTAATAATCTTCCATACAACTGATTCACCCCCCCTCTGAGTTGTATTATGGATAGTTATTCCTAACATATAAAACACAAATTAACTTGGTATAAAATAATTTCTCCATTTCTTTAGGGCTTGAACAATAGCATAGAATTCTTGATCATACACATAATATTTCCTTTTTGCATCATTCAAGTTCTCACTAAAGAAAGCAATAGGTTTACCTTCTTGACTCAACATAACTCCTATTGCACTACCACTTGCATCACATACAACTTGAAATACCTTATTGAAATTAGGAAATGTTAACACAGGTAGTTCAATAACCTTCTATTTCAGAGTCTCAAAATTTTTATCAGCTCCATGTGTCCACTTAAATTCTCTTTTATCTCCTCTCATAGTCTTAGTCATAGCATTACAAATTGAACTAAAATTTCTAATGAGCTTTTGGTAAAAACTTGCCAAACCATGAAATGATCTTACCTCACTAGCATTCCCAGGTGTAGGCCAATTCAAAATAGCTTCAACCTTTTCAAGATCCATTTTCAAACTATCAACTAAAATCACAAATCCCAAATACACAATCTCCTCTTTCAATCTCTGCAATACTTGTTCAACATGCAACAAATGCTCTTCTCTAGTCTTACCAAATATCATAATGTCATCAAGATATAAAATCACAAATTTACCTAAGAATTTCTTCAAAACCTCATTCATCAATCTCGTAAAAGTACTCAGTTCATTAGTTAAACCAAAAGGCATAACCAACCACTCATACAAACCTTGTCTTGATTTAAAAGAAATCTTCCACTCATCACCTTCTCTGATTCTAATTTGATGATATCAAATTTTCAAATCAATTTTTGTAAAATACTTTTCTCTAGTCAAACTATCCATTATGTCATCCATTCTCGGTATAGGAAACCTATATTTCACTGTTATCTTGTTGATTTCTCTAGAATTAGTAAAAATTTTCCATTCTCCATTATTCTTAGGTGTTAATATAGCTGGTACTAAACAAGGAATCAAAATTTCTCAAATAAAACCTTTCTGCAACAATTCTTGAATCTATCAGTTCAATTCCTGATTCTCAATAGGTGTCAACTGATGTGGTGCCTTATTTGGTAACCTAGCTCCAGGGATTAGATCCATGCAATGATCAATACATCTCTTCGGTGGAAAACCATGAGGTACATTATAAAAAATGATCTCTCTATACTCAGTGAGTATCTTATAAATCTCTTCAAGGATGCTATCCTCTATTTTCTTACTCGGTTTGTTAGGAATCACAACAAAACAAACATCATTCTTCTTCAAATCCTTAACAAACTTGTTAGAATAACTAAGAGGGGGGTTGAATTAGTTAGATCAGTTATCCTATAGTCCCAATTGCAAAGATGTAACTTATAAAACAATTTCAACAAATTATGCAGCTCAGTAACATAAACTATTAAACTGTCTATGCCTTTACCAATTACCAATCAATTAACTTACTGAGATTACCGACCAAATCAAATATGCAGTATGTATACTATGAAAATAAATAAATCATCACAGAAACATATAACACAATGATTTAACGTGGAAACCCTGCTATGGGAAAAACAACCTAGGAATGGTAACCCAAAATAATTTTCACTCTTCTAAAGTGAGCTCAGTGAAGAACCAACCCTGTTAAAGGCTACAAAATACACTGTAAGGTGTGACCTTGTTAGAGGATTTAACACTAACCATTATCATTCAACCAACATTCACTATGGGGTTGATAAGATAACAATGTACATTCATGGAATGACATAGGGCATAACATAAGATAGTTAAGTCCACTCGGTTAAGAGATTTTTTGCAACAATGGTTAAACTAAAATAGTAGTTGTTTTGATTACAATACAACTTATCTTGCAGATGTTCATATCTATTCAAAGCCCATACAAATCCTTTGATCAATATTTCAATTCACTTCCTCAACTTAATTTTACTCACTAATAGCTCTCTGATGCTCGAAGTTACTCTGCAGTTCGGTTCTCCTTCAAAGAGTTTGATCAGGCATGCATGAAACTATATTCATGTGAAATCTCTATTGTCTTCTTTCTTCCCACATAGTTTCAACAATGAAACTCAAGTCTCTTATATAGACAGATAAATCATTTTTATATCATCCATCAGATTTTTCCACTTATCCTCCTTCATTGATTTTTCCTCTTAAACCTTCCTTGGCAGTTGTGTCAGTAACATGTTTCAATTCCAGCCTTTAGATTTTCTTTGAATTTTGTTAGCCGTGGATCTCATAACAAACTTTATCCTTAGCCTCAAAATCATAACAACTTCCAGCTCATCATTTTCTGTCGGCTAAACTTAGAATTTAATACTTTCATCCATACTTGGTTAACAAAGAAATGCATCGGTGAATACAAGCTCGGTTAGCATTGTCACTCAGTATACACTACACTGGCTCGGTGTATACTGAAGTCTTCATTTACCAACCACATTTCTTTCTGCATTTTTTCTTCTAGCTTCATCATAGATTAATGCAACATAATCAAGTCAACATAATGATATCATAGACTCATCAATGACCTACCCAAAGTGTTCCTTATTCTCATCTATCATAACCATCTTCCTACATGTAGATATCTCATTTCTTCATCTTTTCTCCCTTGTATAGATGTTTAGATGTTTGTAACTTACATGATAAGTACTGTCAAAACTAGTTGACATCAATGACAACATAATACTAATTTAATTATCTTACATAACATTTCAATAACTCAGTGATCTCTAATCACTAATCTTCAAGTCATTCAAGCATTCAATCAGTTGTAGCTCATAAATCTCCCCCTTTGGCATTTATGGAAACACAAGAAATATGAAATATGCCATACACATACCAAACATGTATACCACAACTATGTAAGTAAATTCTATAGCTCGGTAAGCTCTCCCTAGCTTGATTTTTAATATGTTTAATCACTACATTACATAACAACATTAGAAGTGCAGAATATCCTTTGTAGTTTTGATCTTTTCAGCTCTTAGATTCCTTCTATTCTCAGCAACAAATGTTCAAGTCTCTCCTTGATGTTCTCAAATTATCTCTCTCTCTTAGATAAATAATTCATGATCTCCTCTAGTTATCATATTGTTTATCTCTCCCTTTGACAACAATTCCAAAGATAAACATAAAACATATAGCTTTGCAAATAGCCAAGTAACTCTCTATTGTTTGGTGCATACAATGTATCTTAGTATACTGATATAAAAATTCTCTGTTCTAGCTCCTCAAATCTTTCACAACCTTAGACATAATCTAAAGTGTGAGCTATGTTGCATCAACATGAATGATCTTCTGATAAGATTAGGCTAATGCAACCTCCAGATCACATTAGTGACCGGGAGATAGGGGACATACCCAAGTCTAGTCCTCAAGTATTCAAAAGTGTCCTTCGGTAGAGGCTTGGTAAAAATATCAGCAAGTTGCTCCTTTGATGTAACATAGTCCATTTTGACTTGCTTCTCCTATACTTGTTCTCTTAAGTAGTGATAATTGATGGATATATGCTTAGTCTTCAAATGCATTACAAGATTCTTAGCAATATTTATTGCACTAGTGTTGTCACAATATATAATCACTGGCTCAGTGATTACCTGACTCATCCCTTCCAACACTTGTTTGATATAAGCAATGTTTGAATAGTTTGTGGCAGCAACAACATATTGTTCTTTGGCAGTAGACTGAGAAATACAAGGTTGTTTCTTACTTGTCCAAGTTACAAGTCTTTCACCAAAGAAAAATGTTCCTCCGGTTGTGCTTTTCCTATCATCTATATTTCCAGCCCAATCTATGTCGGTGTAAATGCTGAGTTCAAATTTGCCTTCCTTAGGATACCATAAACCATAGTCCTCTATTTTCTTCAGGTATCTTAAGGTTCTTTTCACTACAACCATATATGAATCCTTCAGATTAGCAAAAAATCTAGCCACTATAAGTGCGTGTGCAATATCAAGTCTACTATGTACTACATACATCAATTTACCAATTATAGATTGGTATAGTATTTATTTGACCTTTGTAGATTCATCATCTTTTGTCAATTTTGCAGCCTGTGACCATCAATGTTCCAACTGGTTTAGCATCTGACATGCCAAATATTCTCAATACTTCCTCTATGTACTTTGATTATGTGATGAAAATACCATCTTTTTGCTGAATAACCTGCAAGCCTAGAAAGAACTTAATCTCTCCAAACATAGACATTTCAAATTCTTTTCTCATCTCATCAGTAAAAGCTTTGTACCATTTAAACATCTTGAATGCCTTAGATTTCTCCTTTAAAAACATAATAGTCATCAATCTAGTGTAATCATCAACAAATAGAATAAAGTATCTATCTCCATAGTATCTCTGAGTTCTGATGGGACCACATAGGTCAGTGTGAACTAACTCTAAGATTCTCTTTGTTGAATAGTCTTTACTTTTAAAACTAGATTTTATCATCTTCCCTTCTTGACATTGATGACACATAACATGATCCAGTTTAGTTAGGCTAGGCAATCCTCTAAATTTTCTCTTTCTACTAATCTTAATCATGTTATCAAAATTTATATGACATAACCTTTTATGCCACAACCATGCATCTTCATTTTTAACCAGTAAGCAGGAAGTCTCAGCATTGTCAAGATAAAATAAGTTACCTTTTGTTTGTCCTCATGTTCCAACAAGCTGTCCATTTTCATTATAGATCTTCACCTTCTTACTTTCAAATGTCACTCAGTGACCTAAGTTGTTAAGTTGTGCTACACTCAGAAAATTGTACTTTATTCCATTCACCCAATAAGCATTACCACATCTAATTTTATAATTTATCAATAAAGATCCATTTTCTTTAACCATGCAAGGTGAATCATTGCCCATTTTTATTGAACCTCCATTATAATGCCCAAGATGATCAAATTTATCTTTATCACCAGTCATGTGATGTGTACAACCATTATCTATGATCCAAGTATTATTTTTACTGACTTATAAAACGGTGTTGTCTCAAAATACCTTTCCTCTTCTTCAGAGTCATCTTTCATCACAACAAATACAACCTCAACATCATCATCTAAGTTGGTGTCGGTGTTCTCCTCTTCAACTATGTAACATGCCTTTTCTCCCTTATCTTTTTGATCTCTGTTATTTCTGTTATAGTGTCGATAACTACTGTTGTTTCTTCTTCCATAACTTCCTTCACCAGATCAGTCTTGATCTTTATCTTCCATTTTCATGTTGGGACATCTAGCAACAATATGATCAACTTATTTACAGTTAAAACATGCTAAAGGTAATTTTCCTTTATATCTACCTTTACCTTTAGGCATTCTCTGAGAAATAAGACCTTCAATTTCATCAAGCTCATTATCAATAATACTATCACAGTTATCATGTCTACTACTAGATTTACCAATCTTTAGAGAAGACATAAAAGCAGACTCAATAGATGGTACTATTATACACTAAGTTTGCACCCTTGTTTCAAGCTCTTGTAGTCTTGATAACCTAGTATAACATGGGAATCATCTACAAGTTGTGGGACCTATGCTAATTGAGATGAGACCTCTAGGTTCTAGGCTAGTTCCTCTTGGATAATCACCTTAATTTTCTTCTAGAAATGAAAAGTAAAAGTTTGAGGGAAAGGGATAGAAGGAATGCTTGGAAAGGGAAAGACTTGAAAGAAAACTACCTACTAGGTGATACACCAAAATTAGGGTTTGGATCTTAGTATAGAGGAATGAAATCAATGAAAGGCTTAGGTCTAATAGCTCACAACTTATTGAATAGGCTTGCATAAGTGTTTCATAGGAGGGCCTGAACATAAGACACAACTCATGACCTGCAAGCAGACATTCACTTCTGCAATTCAATTTAGGATTGAGACAAGACTGTTAGGGGGTTGAAGTATACCCACAAAAACATTTTAATTAGATCAAATGCAATAACACACACAATTACAGAAAGTAAGAGGGATCAGGAACCCTAAGATATCACTAAAAAAATCATATATTTCAATCCAATAAGAGACAATCCAAACAAGGAAGCATAGGGAAATGAAGAATTGTCACAAAATATCTCTACAATATCTCAATTATCAATGAAAGATTACAAAATGTGGAAAACCTGAGGGCAGGAAGAAATGCCAAGGATAGCTTTCCAAGAAAGAGACTTTCTTCTTTACAAAATGTGAACTCTGAGCACTAAGGCTCTAAAAATACAATATATACATACTCAACTACACGTAGGTAGGAGTCAAAAAGATCTAACTAGGGTTACATAGTTTTACAATACAATAACCAAACCCTAAAGGTACCAATGACCTATCACCAAATTTTGAGAATATTGACAATCAGATCAAATATTCCTTTACATGTTGATCCTGTACTGATCTCACCTGTAGACACATCAACCTCGACCTACCAACCCATCTGCAACTCCACTAAGCCACGATGGCTCCAAATCTGATCTGGGAGATATCTCTATTTTTAATAATAACGTGGGAAAAAGGTGGTGCCAACCCATTTAGCACCTTTGACATGACATGGTACCCTACAACGAGGGCCAATAGTCATCTCCATCAACTTCACAATGACAACTATCCTAAGAATTAAATTCCTGAGCTAACCGACATCGTGCATGGCTGCAAAGAGCAAAAGAATAGAAAAACCCTCGTAGATATATTCAAATTTAAATCATAATGGCTAGCGGCAAATTTTAAAATGTAATCGTCAATGAGAAACCCTTCCCAATAGATGAATGGCCATGATGCACTGAGAAAAGAACCTAAAATCCCCTCTGATAAGTCAAACACCACCGTGGAAGTTGACGGCCAATGAGAAATGAGAAAATTGACATGTCAGCACATTTGGACCCACCTCAAGCCCTTCTTCCTTTAATTCATTCAGTAACCACATGACTGAAGACCCTACTTTTTATTCATGAAATCCATCTCTTTACCCTGGTCTGCTTAAGTGATTCAGTGAACAAGGCATTTCACTGAATCGCTAGGTCTTTCATTGACCCTTGGTTAAATCAAGCAAACACAAGAAACCCCTTTAGACGCTAATTCATAAAATCTTTTAACTAACCCTGGGCCCAGGCTGCCACATGTCACCTTTCTATTTGTTCCAGCCACTCCATCAACAACCACCATGGCAACCTTTCTAACAACAGACCCACTACAAATAGATTCCAAACTAACAGCGGGTGCATGATCTCATGACCATTGAATATTCCTTCAGATCATATGCTTGTCGTAGATCTGCATTAAATCATGACCCTACTGACACATCGATCCACCTGGACATCCTCATCAACATGTGACAAGAAATCACACTCAAGCACATCAGCGAATGAAGACCCACTGATGAACCCCTGAAAAAAGGCAAGATCAACGGTCATCTGAAAAGCTCATACCTCTGACACAACCCTTGCAAAGATACGATAGCCATTGATCTTCTGCCGACTATCAGAACCTCTGATTGCTAAAAAAAATTGATCCCACTAATAAGAAATGACTCATTGATGTGTAGACCAATCAGGAAACACCAACTACATACACCTGGCAGTGGACGCACTGAACCTTGAAGCGCTGCATAGAAGGGAAGATCGATGATTGTCATAAGTGTTGGTGTTTGAAAACACTTACACCACTTAGGGCTGCCAATATTCCTTGAGACTAATGTTAGGAGTGGTTAATTCCAAGTATGAGAGCTCTGCAAGACAACTGGACCAACTATAGGGTCTTAATATGCCCTCTTCTGCTTCTAGCCCTCTGCAAAACCAAGGCAGTTACACCTAATCTAGATAAGACTCAACTCACTACACACCTTATACTTCTAGATTCATATAGAAGATTATAGTAAAGGATTACTAAATACTAACTAGGTATTCATTGAATCAACTCTACTATGTAGGGTATTACTATCAACCAAACAACAGATTAAAACTTGAAAATGGTATTGATATTCAAAGATGCAGGAAATAGCCAAAACCCATCAAACATTGGACTCAACTGAATATACTAGCCCTTGATCAGTGCCATTATCCATTGGGAAAATCATCAAATGCAAGTATAGAAACATGAACCAACTACTGTCAAAGACTCAAAGCCATAAATACAACTATTCCAGCCCATCCACTACTTATAAGATCCTTCTGTAGATGAATCTAATGAATCTATGCCCTATCCAAAGTATTTTTCACTTGATCCTAGATCAAGAACTAAAGACTAGAACATATGCAAAGGTAACCCTATGCAATGGACAAGAAAATCCAAAACTCATAAAACTGACACCAAGGAGAGACTTGGAAGCTTGAAACAATTATATTAAGTATGCTGAATCATGTACATGTCTATACCATAAATGAGACTACCACTTCAATAACCTACAAAAGATACAAAGAAGTTCTATTCAGCCTCCTACTATGTGATAAAGTTTTACTACTTCCCACTGGAACTAATTAAAATTAGAACCCTTGGAACTTATCAAAATTTGAACCCCTTTTCAGTCAAAAAATAAAAAATTTATACCACTAGCCACCTTGGGAATCTCAAAGAGATTGCATGAAGCTTAGGGTGACTAGGGTTAGGGTTACAATGACTAAACCAACCAGAAACAACCAAAAAATTAATGCAGGGGTAGGAAATGCAAGCAACCTGGAGGAAACAAATCTCAAGCAAATCTGCAATCATGAAAATTTGTGAGCTCAGTACAAGACACCAGGGATAGCCATGAAAACCAGTCAAATTAGCCACCTACAAACAGCTTCTCGAGCTCAAAAAAAAACACCACCAGGTACAAAACAACCTCTGCAATTGACCACAGAGCCCTTGGACCACACTGCAACAACAAGTGCCACCAAACCAATCAAATCTAGCCATGAAAGCATTGAATTCTGGTACCTCTTGTCACTGGAAAACCCTCTGTAGATTTAAATTTGAATTACAATGGTCAAGTCTTTGGTGCCCAGCTCATTTTAAAACATGGCCGTTGATGATCCATCTTTCTTAGCAAATCAGGCAGCCCTTAAAGGAATCCTAGTTTACATTTATGCCTGGTCGCATGATCACAAGACATCCTACTCACCCTTGCGATCATGTGATTGCAATCACTTAGCCATGCAACTGCAATCACAAACCCACTCAGAAGTTTGAATTTGAAACACAACAATCATCCTCGAGGTGCCATCAATCTATCAACAGTCAACATTTGAACTGAGATTAACTTTATATCACCACCATTCAACTCCTTTACTTTTCTCGAGCTAGCGTGCTTTATATTTCTTTAAACAAAATTGATGGTCATCATTACACCATGATGCTAAAAGTCAAGCATCTCACCTCAGTGGTATAACAACAACCACATGATCTTTATAGACTTGTAGATGCTCTACTTCCTTTGAAAACTATGGCCCCACACAGGAAGATCAATGACCATCTCAAGATTGCATAGACCTCCAAGATTCTATCAGATTTCATGCCCACCGTTAGAAGGAGAATCTTCCCCCAGCCCTGACAACCCTCTAACAAGATACAAAATCAATGGCAAGTGCAAGATCTTAAGCCTTTGACATACTCGATGAGATTATACACCATTTATCAATTCACTGATAGGATCAAGACCCACTGACACATCCAAAAACCAAGTCTCACTGACAACAAGCCACTATGCAAATACATGGATGAATAAAATAGCACCAACTATGCATATGTGTCAATGGACCCACCTCCCTTCCTTATGAGAATCAACGGCTATCACTATACTGCTGCATTAAAGGTTGAGCATGTTTCATTAACGGTATAACGATAGCCACAAGATTAAACTAAACTTTAATCTGCTTGAATGCTAAGAAGACCGGTCCCACTGACAACACTCCACTTCATACTCCTATGGACCAATGAGAATCGAGCACATCATCACCACCGACACACAGGTCCCACCACAAATTGCCAACAGGCCCCAAGCGACAAATGTCAACCGGTCGCATGGTCGCATGTCAAAAATTCCTGTCATGTGATCATGCGACAACCAATGAAAACATGCACCTTCACTTCCTTTCAAATATTAGGACCACCACTGAATAAACACCTGAAACAAACAAGATCAACGGTGGGCGCATGATCTCATGAGCATGGAATATTCCTTATGCTCATATGCTCACCGTTGATCTCCTCCCTCTACCACTTGAAGAATCTAGCCCCACCAACCATCGCACTTGCACACTTAAGACCAACAAACAAGGAGTGCCGATACAAGAGAAGAAATGCAAGGTTGAAAACACACATGGTTTTTAGCGAAAGATCGAAAACATCCAAGGTATTAAAAAAAAAACATTGTGGGTTTTCAACACTGGGCAGATTCTAAAATTTGTTTCCTGCAGACCTTAGAACTTGAATAACTTTCTAGATTTTGCAATTCAGCACATGCAATTTGAATTGGAGCAAGGTGACATAATGAAGAACACAGGGCAGGACACTTCAAGAAAACTTGCAAGGAAATGGGCCATTTTCAAAAGATTTTGCATTGATAGGAAAATGGACCAACAGTAAGATCGCAATCCTCTGACAAACTGTATGAGATCTTACAACCACCATAGATCTTAGCCTCTTTGACATATCTACGGACCTTCTAACATGATCCCACTGATGCATCCTCACTGTCACCTGGGAGCCAATAGAGAACAAGCACATCACCCGAAAAGGACCCACCTAACAGAGCTCAGAGATAAAGCAAGATCAATGGTTGTCACATGATCAGAAGGAATATTCAGGGCCCTTTTGATCATGTGACTACCATTGGATCAAAAGGAAAGGCAGCCTATTGGGTCCTTGCTGAGTTGTCTCCACATCACCACCAATCAAATGTTTCCAAATTGGATGAGGTGGCACCAGTTCTACTAACAAGATACTGCGCTGGAGGGAAAGGATGATGGACAATCGTCACAAGATCTCATGGAATCTTTTGAGGCCATGAGATCATGTGACAACTGTAGATCTTGGATCTTGATTCTAGCCGCTGAACTGAGACCGCCAACCAAAATGGTAATCACTTGCCAAATCACAAAGTGTTAAGGGGTTAACCACCGAGAATCGAAGATTTTGTGACTGAAGGATTTTAAAACGCACATGTGAAATTGGAACTTTTAAGTTGCTGAATAAAGTAACATGAAAACATAACAGGCCAAAGGGTTTTTTAGGGTTTCAAGGGTCCAACGGCTAGTTTTATGAATTTTTAACCCACAGACCAAAGAGTATAAAGGATTGCAGAGGCCAGAGGGTTTGTAATGAAGCCATGAAATTTTGTAGAGTGCTTGGCAGGGTTAAAACAGGGACCTGGGGATAGATATTTGCCAAATTTGCATGCATATGAAAATTAGGGTAACATTTTGGTGATTTCTGCTAGATGTTAGCCTGCTAGACATGGAAAACTAGTGGCCTTGGCATATTCATTGGGCATGGGGTCATCAAAAATCAAAACTCTCACAGGGAGACAAAACTTGTGCACAGACACTTCTTGAAAAGAAGGAAACTAACCTAGAAAATAGGGAAAGAAAATAGGGGAAATGTTTATAGAGGTTTACAAGGAAGGATTAACCTCAAAACAGGGCTTTAGGTGGAAACCATTCACTGATATTGGCAAGGCATCTCCTTCAAGATTTGATAGTTGGAAAGCATTGGATCCCTTGCACTCTGTTATAAAAAATGGTCGACCCCAAAATTAATCAAATTTGGTATCTCTGCCAGGCTTGGATCTGAATTCCTCCCACTTGAGGATTACATCTCCAACTTTGAAATTCCTGACCCTGGCTCTTTTGTCAAAACTCCTCTTTGTTTGAATCTGATGGAATTCCATATCCCACATTGATTTGTCTTTGATCTCTTCCAATTCCATCAATTGATCATACCTGATCTGCAAAGGATCTCCTTCCTCAAACAAATCATACTGAGTAGCCAAGTCCAGAGCTGGTAATTCAGCTAAAATGGACAACTTGGCCTCTCTTCCATACACTAGCACATAAGGAGAATTCTCAATGATTTTCTTTGGAGTAATTCTATCTAGCCATAAGACAAACCTAAGTTTGGTATGCCAATCCCTCTGATTATCTTGCATATTCTTCTTGATTATCCTAATCAAGTTCTTATTTGTTGATTCAGCCAAGCCATTGCCCTGAGGGTAATAATTTGAACTGGTATTCAGATAGATGCCATTCTTGACTACCCACTCTGAGACTTTGAGGCCTATGAATGCTAATGCATTATCTAAAATTATGGAATCTAGAATGCCAAATCTATGAATTATGTCATCATAAAAACTCAATACAGCATTCTCATTGGCCTCTTTTAAAGAAATCGCTTATGTCCATCTAGTGAAATAATCTGTTGTAGTGATTATCCATTTATGGCCTACACTAGATGGAGGATTGATCATGCCAATGAAGTCTATACCCCACTTCATGAAAGGTTTCTCCGTTCTGACTAGCTGTAAGGGCAAGGCTACAAGCCTTTCCTTTCCTGCAAACATGGCACACTTGATGCATTTTCTCACATACTCATGACTATCCTTAAAGATAGATGGCCAATAGTATCCAGCCTTCATGATTTTAAAAGCAGTAGTCCTAGGAGAAAAGTGACCTCCAGAAGGTCCACCATGAAACTCAAATAAGACATCAGCTATCTTGTCTGAATCTATGCATCTTAAAAGGACACCATTGTGATCCTTTTTGAAAAGAACTTCATCAATTAGCACAAAAGGAATAGATTGCAATCTATAATACCTCCTTTTTGTTGAATCTAGACCTCCAGGACATTGTCCTATCTTCAAATAATTGATCATATTAGGCAACCATCTTGTTGCCTTGGCTTGTTCTTCTATAGAATGCACTGCCAGAGATGCATCCATTTGCTCTGATTTCCTTGAACTTTCATCCTCTGCCAAATTCTCACAAAGACCTCTTCCTCTAACCAGCTTGGTGGTTTGGATATCTATGTCATATTCCATCACCTTGGTGATCCAACCAGCTCTTTTCTCATTTAGGTCTTTGGAAAGAAGAAATTCTTTGACACTTGGATGAGTAACTTTCAAATGCACCTTGCTATGGGTCAACAAATATCTAAATTTTTTAAGGCTCTTTACCATAGCAAGTACATGTTTCTCTACAAAAGAGTACCTCTGTTCATACTCCTCCAAACCTTTACTAAAAAAAGCAATAGGCTACTCCAATCGATCTAAATTTTCTTGAGTCAACATTGCAGATATAGCATCATGTCCTCCATAAGCATAAAGGATAAAATCCTTACTGAAATTTGGATTTAGGAGAGTAGGAGCTTCTGTTAAGGCCTCTTTGATAGCTTGGAAATTGAATCTCCCTTCTTTGGTCCAACTAAAAGCTAAACTCTTCTTTAACATGGATGTCAAAGGCTTTAGTAAATCTGCAATGTTAGGCAAGAACCTCCTAACAAAATTAATCTTTCCTATGAAAGATTGGAGACTTTTCTTTTGATGTGGTAATGGTAGCTCTAGGATGGCTACAATTCTCTTAGGATCTATTGTGATCCCCTCTTTGGATACTACATATCCCAACAATTTTCCCACATGAACTATGAACACACATTTCTTGGGATTAAGAGATATCTCAAATTCTCTACATCTTTCAAAGATCTTCCTCAAATGTTTGATGTGATCTACTACATGCTTTGAATAGATAGTTATGTCATCTAAGTAGACTAGTAAAAACTTGTACATGAGGCTTTTAAAGGCCATATCCATTACCTTTTGAAATATAGCACCTGCATTTGACAAACCAAAGGGCATCTTTTGATAAGCCATGGTTCCCCGCTTGGTTGTAAATGCAGTCTTGTATTGATCCTCTTCATTAACCAGGATTTGATTGTACCCTAAATAGCCATCCAATAATGAAAATCTCTTGGATCCAAAGACACATTGTAGAATTTGCTCCATAGAGGGTAATGGATGGCGATCTTTTAATGAGGCTCTGTTAAGATCCCTGAAGTCAACACATAACCTCAACTCCCCATTCTTCTTCCTAACAGGAACAAGGTTGGAAACCCAACTAGTATGCTTGATGCGGTAGATGATACCACTTTCTATCAATTTGAGCACCTCTTTATGCATAAGTGGCTCAAGCTTGGGATTAACATGCCTTTTCTTTTGCCTCACTAGTTTGGCATTAGGTTCTAATTCAATAGTTTGTTGAGCAAGGGTAGGATCAAAACCCTTGAGGTCTTCATATTTCCATGCAAACATATCACTGAATTCCTTGAATAGTTGTGTGTAATCTTGCTTTTCCAAATTAGTGTTCACTTTTCCAAATTGTAAGCTCTTACTTGGTTCCAACTATAATTCAACACAATGTTCTTGTTGAACTACCAGGCCAACTCCTCTAGGAATCTTATTAGACTTAAGTTGTATCACTTGATCATCATAGTTTTGTGATAGCCTATCTTGATTATACTCTAAAAAAACATCTTCTTCAAACAAGAATTGCAGAATCTGTTCGTCATTGTCAAACACCTACCAATTGACATCATTATCAGGAATAGATGGTCTGACAATCACCATGATATGATATTGATCTGCCTCTTTTGAAATGCTATTTGGAATGTCATACTGAGATCCAACAATAGTTAACCTATCTACATTTTGATTTACCTTCCTAGGGATAGCAACAATATTGAAAGCACAAAATCTTCAATTGCATCCCAAACTCTATGCTTGTATGCTCTCAAGGTGTCATTCTTGGTTGCACTTATCCCTCTTACTTGGCTGACAACTAACTCACTACCACCATAAACTTTTAGGGCCTTAAGCCCTCTTTTTCTAGCCCATTCTAGTCCATTGACTAGACTTTCATATTCTATAGTGTTGCTAGTGTAGGAGAAACTGAATCTAAAGGTAGTGTAATAGCTTTCTCCTTTTGGGGACACTAACATAGTACCATCACTAGAACCATGTCTACTTCTAGCCCCATCAAAAAATAGTTCCCAAACCTGATTGTTCTGATCCTCTGAATCAATGTCCTTGAGAAGGCTTGGCTCTATGACTCCACTTTCTTGTATCAAATAACTTCCCAAACCAAAATTCCAAACAATATTTTCTTGGGCCTCTGAAGCTCTTTCATATAGTAAAATATTAGGGATACTTTCTATCTTAGTGTCTGCTTCACTAATGGTTTGAAAGTCATTGTCATCAAATATAGGGCAATTCACATTGATGGTATTGGACACATATAGCTCTATATGGTGCACCTCTAATGGTTCTAACTTAATGGTAACCTTGGTCCCATATATTGTATGAAATAACATGTGAGACCAATTAGAAGATAGGTAGCCTCCTATCTTGGCTGTAAACTCCCTTGACAAACATATGGCAAATAATGCAGGGAGATCTATGATGTATATATCAAGGAGGATTGAAAAATTAGGACTAGCATGAAGGATTAGACTAGTATCCTTGGCCACACCTATAGTATTGAATAATGATTCATCAATTTTTATGACCTTCTTTTGGAAGGGTTCATATTTTAGTCCTAATTGGTCATGATGTAGGAGCATCTTGGGTCTTTGGCAATCTAGCATCAACCAAAAAGATTTTCTGATTTCTGTACCTGTTTGCTGTATTTTTCTTTATAATATTTTCATTTTATAATTTCATGGTGTGTGAAGCTTACATAATGTTGGGGACCTATTTGGGAACCTTCTCCTATGATCACATCAAGTTTGGATGGATTGTTTCAAAGTTACAACTATTTTCCTTGCTGTCAGAACAGTGTTTTCCTGTAGTTTTGGTGCTGATTGTTCATGTTGGTTCTCTTGATCCATAAGGAATCTTATTTTTAACACTTAAGGGCTTCAAGGGGACCTAAATTAATATCATTCCCCAAGAGAATAGATTCCAATTAATTATGAGTCAAAATTTATGGCCTTTTTGGCACAGGACCTATTTTCTGCCAGCTTTCACATCTGAGCTATTACTGTAGTTTTGGTGCTGATTGTTCATGTTGGTGACCTTGATCTATAAGGAATTTTATTTTTCACAATTAAGGACTTAAAGTGGACCTAAATTAATATCATTTATCTAGAGCACAAGCTCCAATTCATTATGAGTAAAAAGTTATGCCTATTTTTCCTCAGGACCTATTTCCTGCCAGTTTTTGGGTGAAACATATGGTGTTTCTTCTTGTGATGTTTCATGTGCTCATATGGGACCTTTCACACTTAATGGAATGTTCTTGGCTCATGTTAGGACCTAAATCCAAAGGTGCATCAATTTATATTCATTCTAGCATTAGTTTTGGTTTAAAATCTTGAGACTTGACCTATATTGTAATTAAATGTCTGATTGGCCAACCTGTGGCTTAGCTGGCTATATAAGGGGTGTAGGTTGATGTAGTAGGGAATCATGGGTGAGATATAGGAAGGATTATCAAGATACATCATTGGAGAAAAAGATAGGATGCAAGTTGTAATTCTAAATTCATAATTCTCATTATATAAGGCCGAAACCCGGAAGGCCTCACAGCCGGGCATGTTGAAAGAAATAATATAATTCTCTGTTGTTCCTACTAGTTGATTGTCTCATATCCATTGTCATTCCATTGTGTTCATGTGATATTTATATTGCTTCTATTGTGTAACTTTGAGAAAGGGCTTGTTGTGGATTCAAGTGGACTCAATTCTACCTGATTCTGCTTGTGTCTACCCTGCCCCTGTGTCAAGTGGTATCAGAGCGAGTTCTTTCTTATGGATTGGATCATGGAGAACCTTATTGGATTTGGTTGTAGGGTGGTAGATCTGAGATCTGACCTATAACTTGCAGAAGGTTATGATCTTGCTGGAACCTGATTGTCAAGATGGTTCATGGTAGAGGAAATGATAATGCTATCATGGATATGTTGAGGCAAATTGCAACTAGGCTTGAAGTTGTAGAGACAACCCAGAGAAGAGGAGCACATCTTGAAGATGTTAGTGATGAAGAAGAAGAAGAAGAAGAAGCACCTAATGTTGAACCTAAAGTTGAACAAGATGAGGAAAGACTTTTGAGAGTTTTGTCTAAGGCTAACTCCAGACTTGCAGTTGAAGTTGCTTGCTATGATGGAAGACTTGAGACCGATACACTTTTGGATTGGATCTCTAAGATGGATAAATACTTTGAGTATGAAGGTACTCTTGATAATAAGAAGGTTAAGATAGTAGTCACAAAGTTGAAAGGGCATGCATCTCTTTGGTGGGATCATTTGCAAACTGAGAGATAGAAGATAGGAAAAGAAAAGATCAAAACATGGATGAAGATGCTTGGAAAGATGAAGAAGAAGTTTCTTCCAGCTGACTACCAAGTTAGTCTAATAAGAAAGATGGAACATCTAAGACAAAAGGACATGAGTGTGAAAGAATATACTAAGGAATTTTACAAATTGGATATTAGATCTGGACATGTGGATGATGAAGTTGAGAAGGTGGCTAGATATCTGAATGGCCTAAGGACATCTATTCAAGATGAGATCAGTTATGTGAAGATTGATAGTATGGAAGAAGCATGCCAATTTGCTTTGAAGGCTGAAGAAATATTGACAAAGAAACATGATCAAAGACAAAGAGGAAGAGGTGGCAGATTTCAGAGAAGTAGAGGTAGATCTAATGGAGAAAGTAGTAGATCTGAAAATTTAGTGCAAGATAAAGGATGGAAAGATGAGCCTACTAAAAGAGGTAATTACTCTAGAGGTAGCTATACTGGTTACTCTAGGAATAACAATAATGGTAGAAGAGAAGATAAATCTTGGTTTAAAGGTACTTGTTACAAATGTGGTGAAGAAGGACATAGAGCTTTTGAATGTACTAACTCTGGAAAGAAGACTGGAGGTAATAGTAGAAATAATTTGGTTTGTGAAGAAGTTGAGGAAATGTATAATGAACTTGAACATGGTGAGAACTTGATGCTAAGAAGGATCTTGTGGAATGAAGAAGCTGATGAGGAACCTATTTTGAGGAAAAGTTTGTTCAGAACCAAATGTAAGATCGTTGATAAATGTTGCAAGGTAATCATTGATAGTGGAAGTTCTGATAATTTGGCATCTAAAGAGCTAGTTAGCAAATTGCAGTTGCAAAGATTGAAACATCCTAAGCCTTACCATATTTCTTGGATCTAGAAGGAGCATAAACTACTTGTAAGTGAACAATGCCTTGTTAAATTCAAAATTGGGAATTATCATGATGAAGTCTTGTGTGATATTATGCCTATGGATTGTTGTCATGTTATTTTGGGTAGACCTTGGTAGTATGATAGGAAAGCTTTGCATGATGGTAGATTGAATCAATATACTATTTGGATGGATGGAAAGAAACAAGTGTTGTTGCCTTTGATAGAGAAGTTTGATGAAAGTCATTGTACCACAGTTAGAGTATGTTTGGTTGATGGTAAAAAGTTTGCAAGAGAAATGAAAGAACAGAATGTTTTCTTTGCTTTTATTCCAAGAAAGATTGAGAAACAAGATGAGTTAGAACATGCACCTGAAGTTAAGCCTTTACTGAATGAATTTTATGACATCATTTCTAATAATTTACCTGATGGTTTACCACCTATGAGAAGTATAAGTCATTATATGGATTTGATACCTGGAGCTAGTTTCCCTAATAAAGCACCACATAGGTTGACACCTAATGAAAAGACTGAATTGAATAGACAAGTGCAAGAATTGATTGAAAGAGGTTTGATTAGGGAAAGTCTGAGTCCTTGCACAGTACCTACTGTATTAGCACCTAAAAAGAATGGAGAATGGAGAATGTGCACTAATTCTAGAGCTATAAACAAGATAATAGTAAAGTACAGATTTTCTTTGCCTAGAATGGATGACATAATGGACAGTTTAAGTGGAGCAAAGTATTTCACAAAGATTGATTTGAAAAGTGGATATCATTAGATAAGGATCAGAGAAGGGGATGAATGGAAAACTACTTTTAAGACTACTGAAGGTTTATATGAATGGTTGGTTATGCCTTTTGGTTTGACTAATGCACCTAGTACTTTTAAGAGGCCGATGAATGAAGTTCTGAAAAGATTCTTGGGTAAGTTTGTGATTGTATATCTTGATGACATTTTGATATTCAGTAAGAGTAAGGGGGAACATCTTGAACATATCAGACAAGTATTGCAGAGATTGAAGGAAGAAAAGTTGCTGATTAATTTGAAGAAATGTTCATTTATGAAAGAAGATATTGTGTACCTTGGTTTTGTAATTTTAGCTGATGGATTAAAGATGGATCCTGAGAAAGTGAGAGCTATACTTGATTGGCCTACACCAAAGAATGTTGGAGAGGTAAGATCATTTCATGGATTGGCAAGTTTTTATAGGAAGTTCATCATAAATTCTAGTTCTATTTGTAATGCAATGACTGAAACTATGAGAGGAGATAAAAAGGATTTCAAATGGACACATGGAGCACAAAGGAGTTTTGAAACATTGAAACAAAGAATTACAGAGTTTCCTACACTTGTTTTGCCTAATTTTAATAAAGTTTTTCAAGTTGAATGTGATGCTAGTGGTAGTGCAATTGGAGCTATTTTGAGTCAAGAAGGAAAACCTATAGCTTTCTTTACTGAAAAGTTGAATGATGCTAAGAGAAAATATTTAGTTTATGACCAGAAATTCTATGCTATTGTTCAAGCTTTGAAGAAGTGGAGACATTATTTGATGCCTAAAGATTTTGTGTTGTATACTGACCATAAAGCTTTGCAGTATTTGGGAAGTTAGAATAAGTTAAATCAGAGACATATGAAGTGGGTTGAGTTCTTGCAGAATTTTTCCTTTTCATTGAAGCATAAGAGTGGATAGTCAAATAAGGTTGCTAATGCCTTGAGTAGAAGAAGAAATTTGCTGACAGAAATGAGAGTTGAAGTACTTGGTTTTGATGATTTGAAGTATTTGTATGAGGCTAAAATTGATTTTTCAAAGCCTTGGAAAGCTTGTAAAGAACACACAGTGAGTGATAAGTGGTTTGATTATTTCATTCAAGAAGACATGTTGTTTAAAGGAGTTCAGTTGTGCATACCTAGAGGATCTATGAGAGAGAACATAATGAAGGAGAAACATAGTGGTGGACTTGTTGGACATTTTGGGATTGATAAGATAGTGAATTTGATTTCAGAAAGATACTTTTGGCCATAGATTTATAGAGATGTACAGAGAATGGTTAGAGGTTGCAGAATTTTCCAAACAACAAAAGGAACTAGTCAGAATTTAGGATTGTATACACCTTTGCCTGTACCTGATAGACCTTGGGAAGATGTGAGTATGGACTTTGTTCTTGGATTTCCTAGAGCTCAGAGAGGTAATGATTCTATTTTGGTAGTGGTTGATAGATTTTCTAAGATGACTCATTTCATACCTTCTAAGAAGACATCTGATGCATTGCATGTAGTTGAATTATTCTTCAAGGAAGTGGTAAGATTGCATGGTTTGCCTAAATCTATTGTTTCAGATAGAGATACTAAGTTTACTGGCTATTTTTGGACACTTTGGAAGAAGATGAATACTAATTTGAAGTTTAGTTCTACATTTCACCCTCAGACAGATGGACAGATTGAAGTTGTGAACAAAAGTTTGGGAAACTTGTTGAGATGTTTAGTTGGAGAGAAACCTGCTAATTGGGATTTGATTTTGGCACAAGCAGAGTTTGTATATAATAATTCAGTGAATAGAAGCACTAAGAAGACACCATTTGAGATTGTTAATGGATTTCATCCTAAGGGAACCATAGAGCTAAGAGATTTACCTACTGAGACTAGAAGAAGTACTGAAGCTGATCATTTTGTAGAATACATGAGAACTTTACATGATGAAGTTAAAAAGAATTTGGAGGACAGTAATCTGAAATATAAACAAAGAGTAGACAAGAGAAGGAGACATAAATATTTTGAAGTTGGAGATGAGGTTATGATTCATTTGAAGAAGAATAGATTTCTAGTTGGTACCTACAACAAGCTGAAAATGAAGAAGTTTGGACCTTGTAAGATTCTAAAGAAGTTTGACAGTGGAAATGCTTATGAAGTAGAATTGCCAGAGGACATGGATATATCACCTATATTCAACATTGCTGATATATTTGAGTACTTTGAATCAAATTATGAGATAGAAGATGATCCATACTATCCTAAGAAGAATAGCAACAACATTGAAAAGATCTTGAATAGCAGAGTTGGCAAGAGTACAAGAGGAAAAGGCAACATGGAATATCTAGTTTAGTGGAAAGACAAGCCAGTTGAGGATAGTTCATGGATTACACAAGATGAGTTGGATCTTTATGATTTAGGTCAGAGTATGAGTAGTGCCTAATTTGGACATCATTTCTTTATTTACCCTAGGTGTCTGATGTAGGAGCATCTTGGGTCTTTGGCAATCTTGCATCAACCAAAAACATTTTTTGATTTCTGTACCTGTTCGCTGTAGTTTTCTTTATAATATTTGCATTTCATATTTTCATGATGTTTGAAGCTTACATCATGTTGGGGACCTATTTTGGAACCTTCTCCTATGAGCACATCAAGTTTGGATGGACTGTTTCAAAGTTACAACTATTTTCCTTGCCGTCGGAACAATGTTTTCTTGTAGTTTTGGTGCTGATTGTTCATGTTGGTTCTCTTGATCCATAAGGAATATTATTTTTCACACTTAATGGATTCAAGGGGAATTAAATTAATATCATTCGCCAAGATAAAATCTTCCAATTCATTATGATTCAAAAGTTATGGCCTTTTTGGCACAAGACCTATTTTCTGCCAGCTTTCACATCTGAGTTGTTACTGTAGTTTTGGTGCTGATTGTTCATGTTGGTGACCTTGATCTATAATGAATTTTATTTTGTGAAATTAAGAACTTAAAGTGGACCTAAATTAATATCATTTCCCAAGAGCACAAACTCCAATTCATTATGAGTAAAAAGTTATGCCTATTTTGCCTCAGGACCTATTTCCTGCAAGTTTTTTGGTGAAATGTGTCATGTTTCTTCTTGCGATGTTCCGTGTGCTCATATGGGACCTTGCGCACTTAAATGAATGTTATTGGGTCATTTTAGGACCTAAATCCAAAATTTCATCAATTTATATTCATTCTAGCATTAGTTTTGGTTTAAAATCTTGAGACTGGACCTATATTATAATTAAATGCCTGACTGGCCGACCTGTGCCTTAGCTGGCTATATAAGGGGTCTAGATTGATGTAGTAGGGCATAATGGGAGATATATAGGAAGGATTATCAAGATAAATCATTGGAGAAAAATATAGAATGCAAGCTATAATTCTGAATTCATAATTCTCATTGTATAAGGCCGAAACCCGGAAGGCCTCACTGCCGGGCATGTTGAAAGAAATAATATAATTCTCTATTGTTGCTACCAGTTGATTGTCTCATATCCATTGTCATTCCATTGTGTTCATGTGATATTTATATTTCTTCCATTGTGTAACTTTGAGCAAGGGCTTGTTGTGGATTCAAGTGGACTCAATTCTGCCTGATTCTGCTTGTGTCTGCCCTGCCCCTGCGTCAAGTCAGCTACTTTCTTGGGCATTATAGTGCTAGTAGCTCCGCTATCTTCCATACAATAATGCACTAAATATTTTTCAATGATTAAAGATACATAAAAGGGAGGTGGCTTTGAATTCCTACCTTATGTGGCATTGCCTTTGGAGTTGCTACTTGGGGCCTCCTTTTCTTAATCAGTGTTAACCAACACTGGCTTTGCAACTTCTTTTGTAGGTTGAGGAGTTGTCACCTTTGTCATGGCCTTCTTCAAAATTTCAAGCTGTCCTAGGAGAGCCAAAGAGTCCCACATGGACATGGTGACATTCACCTTCTTCATGTTGTCTACAATATTAAATGGTGTCATAGTGTGTACTCTTTGTTGTGCTTTCACTATGATGGTCTCCACCTCTTTGGAATGTTGGCCTTCTTTGCTTGTGATGACAGGAACCTCCTTAGGTGTGATGGGAGTAACTTGCTGCAATGGCTTTGTAGATGTAGTGGCTTTGGCATTGGAATATGCTCTCTCCATGTCTTGAGCTCTTCTTTTTGCTCTTGTATAGGCAACAAAAGAAACTTCATCATTGACTCCATTGAAGTCTGGCTGCTCCCAATTGAAAAGAGAAGTCTCATTCTCTTGTGATTCTTGTTGAGGAATTGAGCCATTAGATGAAGCCTCTGATTGAGCTTGTGAGGCATTTTGAACCATTAGAGCTTGGTTCATCCATCCATTTGAACATGTAGCCTGATTATAAGGCTGATTACAAGGAAAACACCATTCATTATCCATAGCCACATTGTTTTGACTAGGAACCATAACCCTCACTAGATTTGCAAAATTTAGGGGTGCAGGGTTATATGGTTGGAATGGTCTTTGGTTAAAACTTTGTCTTTGTCCTTGATACCCTCCTTGGTATGGTGGCTTATTTTGTTGATAAGGCTATCCCTAATTTTGATATTGTTGATTAGGACCTTGGCCTTATGATTGAAATGGTGGTCTAATTCCTTGACCTTGTTTCTTTAGATTTGTGACCTCTTTAGTCAAGGTCTGCAGCAAGTTTTTCATTTCTTACTGACTGCTTTGTTGGCTATTCTTTATCTCTTGCAGCTCTTGAGAGAAACTAGATGTTAGCTCTTGACCATTGGTACTGGCCTGAGGTGTTAATATGGTGGAGATAGGGGTAAATGGGTGTTCTTATGTAGGTGCAATGGGTTGAAGGCTAGGAAAGATGGGTATTAGAGGTCTTCTAGCAATCATGCCTGCTTGGATTAAATAGTTTTCAGCCCTGACAGCTATGTCAAAAGCTTGGGGTAAGGAAGTACCACCCACAGATTGGATCATGATATACATTTGACCATTTAGACTTTGCAAGTAGTATAGGAAAGCATGGTCAGGTGATGGTCTGATAGAGACTAGAATTCTATTCCATGTTTTGAGGAATCTACTATTGTAATATGTCATTTTCCCTTGAGGGTTTCTCTTAATGGTTGTTAATTGCTCAACTAGAGACAAGTTATTTGATTTGTCCTCAAAATGCTTACTCAATGCATCCCCTAACTCATCACATGAAGTAATAGAACCAATAGTTAGAGTCCTAAACCATTCAAGATCCTTACCTTTTAGGGAGGCTGGTAATAATTTTGTGGCCACATCCTCTTGAATTATGTTCTGTATGCTGCAGATGGTGGTCACATCTCTTATGTGTTCAAAAGTAGTTGTCTGCCCTTCACCAGTGAAATCAGGTATACTCTTAAGTGCCACCAAGGGCACATCATGATGTTGAGCGAATGCTAATGGACTCCCTTGGTTGAAAGGTGCAAAGCCAAACTGTCTAGCCATTGTAGGAGCTATGATTTGAAGATTAACAACTATGTGAGTTGTATTTGCTGCTAGATTTGAATCCTCTTCTAGATCTTTGGTTAGAGATCTACCTCTTCTTCTGGAATGAAAGGGAAAAGGTCTCCCTTTTGAGGTATCAGGTGGTGTTGATTGAACTTTCCTTCCAAGGGATGTTCTTTGAGTTGACCTACCTTTGTGACTTCTTCTTGAGGGAAAATCTAAAAATTTAGTGGGCTTTGAGCTCCTGGTCTCAATCTTTCTCATAAACCTTAAACAAGGTTAGCCTGGATCTTTGAAATCAGTGGAGTCACTAGATATACTTGATAGAACAACTTCTAAAAGCCTATATTATGCAATATGTATATCAGAGATAACATGATCTTCAACAATGAACTTCTTTTAGAGTCCCACTGGGCATGCTAGAATTGTTATACACTAAGTTTGCACCCTTGCTTCAAGCTCTTGTAGTCTTGATAACCTAGTATAACATGGGAATCATCTCCAAGTTGTGGGATCTATGCTAACTAAGATGAGACCTCTAGGTTCTAGGCTGGTTCCTCTTGGATAATCACCTTAATTTTCTTTTAGAAATGAAAAGTAAAACTTTGAGGAGAGGGATAGAAGGAATGCTTGGAAAGGGAAAGACTTGAAAGAAAACTACCTACTAGGTGATACACCAAAATTAAGGTTTGGATGTCAGTATAGAGGAACAGAATCAATGAAAGGCTTAGGTCTAATAGGTCACAACTTACTAAATAGGCTTGCATAAGTGTTTCATAGTAGGGCCTGAACATAAGACACAACTCATGACCTGCAAGTAGACATTCACTTCTGAAATTCAGCATAGGATTGAGACAAGACTGTTAGGGGGCTGAAGTATACCCAGAAAAACATCTAAATTAGATCAAATGCAATAACACACATAATTATAGAAAGTAAGAGGGATTAGGAACCCTAAGATATCACTGAAAACATCATATATTTCAATCCAATAAGAGACAATCCAAACAAGGATGCATAGGGACATGAATAATTATCACAAAATACCTCTAGAATATCTGAATTATCAATGAAAGATTACATAATGTGGAAAACTAGAGGGTAGGAAGAAATGCCACGGATAGCCTTCCAGGAAAGAGACTTTCTTCTTTACAAAATGTGAACTCTGAGCACTAAGGCTCCAAAAATACAATATATACATACTCAACTAGATGCACATAGGAGTCAAAAAGACCTAACTAGGGTTACATAGTTTTACAATACAATAACCAAACCCTAAAGGTACTAATGACCTATCACCAAATTTTGAGAATATTGACAATCAGATCAAATCTTCCTTTGTGTGTTGATCCTATACTGAGCTCACCTATAGACACATCAACCTCGACCTACCAACCCATCTGCAACTCCACTAAGCCATGAAGGCTCCAAATCTAATCTGGGATATATTTATATTTTCAATAATAATGCAAGCAAAAGGTGGCGCCAACCCATTTAGCACCTTTGATATGACATGGTACCCTACAACACTTGCCAATAGTCATCTCCATTGACTTCACAACCACAACCGACCTAACAATTAAATTCCTAAGCTAACTAACGTTGTGCATGGCTGCAAAGAGAAAAACAATAGCAAAACCCTTGCAGATATATTCAAATTTAAATCATAATGGCTAGCGGCAAATTTTAAAATGTAACTGTCGATGAGAAACCCTTCCTAGCAGATGAACGACCATGATGCACTCAAAAAACAACCTAAAATCCCCTCTGATAAGTAAAATGCCACCGTGGAAGTCGACGGCCACTAAGAAATGAGAAAATCAACATGTCAACACATTTGGACCCACCTCGAGCCTTTCTTCCTTTAAGTCATTCGGTGACCATGCAACCAAAGACCCTACTTTTTATTCACAAAATCCATCTCTTTACCCTAGTTTGGTTAAGTGATTCAATGAACAAGGCATTTCACTAAATTGCTAGGTCTTTCATTGACCCTTGGTTAAATCAAGCAAACATGAGAAACCCCTTTAGTCATCAATTTGTAGAATCTTTTAACTAACCCTGGGCCCAGGCTGCCACATGTCACCTTTCTATTTGTTCTAGCTGCTCCATCAGCAACCACCTTGGCAACCTTTCGGACAATGGACCCACTATAAATAGATTCCAATCTAACGATAGGTGCATGATCTCATGACCGCCGAATATTCCTTCAGATCATACGCCTATCATAGATCTGCATTAAACCATGAGCCTACTGACACATTGTTCCACCTAGAAGTCCTCATCAACACATGGAAACCAATCACACTCAAGCACATCAATGAATGAATACCCACTGACGAACCCCTAACAAAAGGCAATATTGATGGTCATCTGAAAATCTCATACCTCTGACACAACCCTTGCGAAGATATGACAACCATCGATCTTCTATTGGCTGTTAGAACCTCTGACCGCTAAAAGAACCTATCCCCACTGACAAGAAATGACTCATTCATGCATGGACCAATAAGGAAACATCAACTGTATACACTTGGCAGTGGACCCACTAAACCTTGAAGCGCTGCATAGAAGGGAAGATCGACGGTTGTCGTAAGATTGCAAGCCTCTGACAGACCCTATGAGATCTTACAACCACTGTAGATCTTAGCCTCTTTGACACATCCACAGACCTTCTTACATGGTCCCACTGACGTATCCTCATTGTTGCTTGGGAGCCAATAGAGAACAAGCACGTCACCAGAAAAGGACCCACTTGACAGAGCCTAGAGATAAAGAAGGATCAACGGTTGTCACATGATCACAAGGAATATTCAGGGCCCTTGCAATCATGTGACTACCATTAGATCAAAAGGAAAGGCAGCCCGCTAGGCCCCTACTGACCTATCTCCACATCACCGCCAATCAAACGTCACCAAATCGGATGAGGTGGCACTAGTTCTACTAACAAGATACTACGCTGGAGGGAAAGGAAGATCAACGATTGTCGCAAGATCTCATGGAATATTTTGAGGCCATGAGATCATGTGATAACCATAGATCTTGGATCCTAATTCTAGCCACCGAAGTGAGACCGCCAACTGAAATGGTAACTGCTCGCCAAATCGCAAAGTGTTAAGGGGTTAACCACTGGGAATCAGAGATTTGACGACTGAAGGATTTTAAAACGCACATGCAAAATTGGGACTTCTAAGTTGCCAAATAAAGTAACATGACAATATAATAGGCCAAAGGGTTTTTTAGGGTTTTAAGGGTCCAACAGCTAGTTTTATGAATTTTTAACCCATAGACCAAAGAGTATAAAGGATTACAGAGGCCAGAGGGTTTGCAATGAAGCCATGAAATTTTGCAGAGTGCTTGGTAGGGTTAAAATAGGGACTTGGGGATAGATATTTGCCAAATTTGCATGCATATGAAAATTAGGGTAACAGGTACAACACTATTATCAAAATTTTTCAGCTCAAATGATGTTAGCTTACCAATCAAACTATCAAGAGTAAGAGTGATGCCAGCTGCAGACCTCATTTCATGTATTGCAGATATTCTAATTGCATAGGAAGGCATTAAGGTTCTTAGAATTTTACTTACCACTGTATCTTCATCAATGACACCACCAGATACTTAGATAGCATTTACTACCTCTTTGATTAGATTTGAATATTGAGTAATATTCTCTCCTTCCTTCATTTTCATATCATCAAATCTGCCTCTTAGGCTTTCAGATCTATCTCTTTTCACATTTGCATCACCACCATGGACTTGAGAAAGTTTATCCCACATTTCCTTTGAAGTAGTGCAGTTCTTGACATCCTCAAATTCAGCATCTGATAGAGAAGCAACAATATCTATCATAGTCATGTTGTGTTCATGTCGATCCTTCATTTGATCAAGATTCAAGGGTCCAGTCGGTGGCACTAGTTAGCCATTTTCTAGTAGGGTTAAAGAAGAATCACCAATTCTAGATATGTGAAGTTTCATATGGCTTTGCCATATTGTAAAGTTGTCCTTGTTTAGCTTCGACACTTCCCTCTTATACATCTTGTAGTCTTTCTGTTGAAGTCCTTAAAACTTTGTTCTAAGCAACCAATGCTCTATTACCAATTGTTAGAATAACTAAGAGGGGGGTGAATCAGTTAGATTAGTTATCCTATAGTCCCAATTGAAAAGATGTAACTTATAAAATAATTTCAACAAATTCTACAGCTCACTAACAGAAACTATTAAATTGTCTATGCCTTTACTGATTACCAGTCAATTAACTTACTGAGATTACCAACCAAATAAAATATGCAGTATGTAAAGTATGACAATAAAACAATCATCACCGAAACACATAACACAACGATTTAACATGGGAACCCTGCTATGGGAAAAACCACCTGGGACCAGTAACCCCAAATAATTTTCACTCTTTTGAAGTGAGCTCGGTGAAGAGCCAACCCTATTAAAGGTTACAAAACACACTGTAAGGTGTGACCTTATTAGAGTATTTAACACTAACATTTATCATTCAACCAAAATTCACTATGGGCTTGATGGGATGACAATGTACATTCATTGAATGACATAGGGCATAACATAAGATGGTTAAGTCCACTCGGTTAAGAGATTTTCTACATCAATGGTTAAACTGAAATAGTAGTTGATCTGATTACAATACAACTTATCTTTCAGATGCTCAGATCTATTCAAAGCCCATAAAAATCCTCTAATCAATATTTGAATTCACTTCCTCAACTTACTTTTACTCAGTAATAGCTCTCTTACACTCGGTGCTATTTTGCAGTTCGGTTCTCCTTCAATGAGTCTAATTAGACATGTATGAAATTGTATTCATGTGAAATCTCTACAGTCTTCTTTCTTTCGGCATAGTTTCAACAATGAAACTCAAGTCTCTTGTATAGACAGATAAACCATTATCATATCATCCATCAAATTTTTTCGCTTATCCTCCTTTTTTTTATTTTACCTCTTAAACCTTCCTCAATAGTTGTGTCAATAACACATTTCAATTCCAGCCTTTAGATCTTCTTTGAATTTTTTTAGTCACAGATCTCATAAAAAACTTTATCCTTAGCCTCGAAATCATAAGAACTCCCAACTCATCATTTTATGTTGGCTAAACTTAGCATATAATACTTTCATCCATACTTGGTTAACAAATAAATGCATCGGTGAACACAAGCTCAGTTAGCATTGTCGCTCAGTATACACTACACTAGCTCGGTGTATACTGAAGTCTTTATTTACCAACCACATTGTTCTATGCAATTTTCCTTCTAGCTTCATCATAGATTAATACAACATAATCAAGTCAACATAATGATATCATAGACTCATCAATGAGTTACCCAAAGTGTTCCTTATCCTCATCTATCATAACCATCTTCCTCCATGTAGATATCTCAGTTCTACATCTTTTCTCCCTTCTACAGATGTTTAGATGTTTGTAACTTACATGATGAGTACTATCAAAACTAGTTGACATCAATGAAAACATAATACTGATTTAATTATCTTACATAACATTTCAGTAACTTGGTGATATCTAATTACTTATCTTTGAGTCATTCAGGTATTCGATCAGTTGAAGTTCATCAAAAATTTCTTCCTTCCATCAAACAAACTTTCACAGATGTACAAATACTACTAATAGGTTCTTCAATCAAAGGTAACAAGATTTGTCTTCTCCCATTAGCTCAAATAGTATAATATGCAATCTCCCATCATGTATAGCATGTCTATCATATTGCCAAGGTCTACCCAACAAAATATGACAATAATCCATAGGAATGATATCACATAACACCTTATCATAGTACTTTCCAATTTTGAAATTCACATAACATTGTTCACTTACCCAAAGTGTATGATCATCCTTGATCCATGAAATTTGATAGGGCTTCAGGTGTTTCAACCTTTCCAATTGAAACTTTGTAACCATTTCCTCAAATTCCAAGTTCTCTGAGCTTCCACTATCAATGATTACCTTCCACACTTCATCAAAAACTCTACATCTAGTCTTGAAAAAACTTTTCCTTACTAGATCTTCCCTATTACTTTCACTCCATAGTGCTCTCCTTACCATCAAGTTATTTTCCTTCTCAGGCTCATTCAATGAATCTTCTTGCACCAGATAATTTCTACTGCTACCAACCTTCTTATTTGCATCTGTACACTCAAATGATCTATGTCCTTCTTCTCCACAATTATAACAAGTTCCTCTGAATCCACCTCAGTAGTTATTGCCTCTTCCTCTAAATGAACTCTCATGACCTTTCCACTCGGTCTTGCCTTTATCCAGATTTGTCTTTTCCAGATCATATCTATTGTTTTCACCATAAGATCTACCTCTTCCTCTAGGAAATCTACCACCTCTTCCTCTTTGTCTTTTCTCATATCTTTTATTTAATTTCTCCTCAGATTTCAAGGCAAACTAATAAGCCTCTTCAATATTTTCCAATTTTATCGAACTAATTTCTTCTTGGATGTAAACTCTCAATCCATTCAGGTACCTAGCAATTCTTTCCACTTCACCCTCATCATGTCCAGATCTGATATCTAATCTATAGAATTCCCCAGTATAATATTTTACCGAGCTATCTTTCTTCCTCAAACTTTGCATTCACCTAACTAGGTTAATTTAATAATCACATGGTAAAAAATTTCCTTTCAACTTATTTACCATCTTATTCCATACCTTGATTTTGTCTTTTCCTTTCCTTTTTCTATTCAATTGTAGATTCTCCCACAACAAGGATGCATGACTCTTCAAGTTTGTGCTTGCAATTTTCACCTTCTTTTCCTGAGGGACATTCTCATACTCAAAGTACTTTTCCATATTAGTGATCCAATCCACCAATTCATCTGAATCCAATTTTCCACTATATTCAAGAGGATTAAAATGTGGTGTTGACTTCAGATTTTTCAAAGCCTTCAACAATCTTTCCTCATGCCGATCCATCATAGGTGTAGGTTCTACAACATCTTGTTCTTCTTCATTTTCCTCATCACTAACATCTTCAAGATGTCTTCCTCTACGTTGGGCTATTTCAACAGCTTCTAATCTAGCATAAATATGTCTCAACATGTCTTCCAATCCTTGATCTACATCTCGTCTCCCACGAACCATCTTGAAAACCCTCTACAATTGTAGGTTAGATCGCAACCTACTACCCCACAACCAATATAAACTACTGCTTCACAAGAAGGAACCCTCATACCCAATTCACAAATTAGACCCTGATCTCAACCTTCACTATGATACCACCTGACACAAGATAGATCAGGAAGAGGGTCCAAAGGCATACCCTAATCCAAATCTACCTTGTAGAGATCACACATGGAAGAAAAAAATAATAAATGAGAGAGAGAATTGAGATCAAGTCCTTAAATTTCATCAAATAGATTCATACATGTCAGGCTATAAGGCCTTCCTAGTTAGGGCTAGATACAATAATTCAATTACAATAGTCCTCCAACATGCGAGGATTCAGAACTACCTTCAAACTTCTAATATGATACTATTAATCTTCTATCTCTAAGTTTCTCCCTTAAAACTACAACCAAAGACTACCATATATACAAGAGGCTACCAAAACAAGTCATCCTTCAGATCCATCATTAACAGAAGGAATAACTAGATCTAGGTCTGCATTCTTCCCAATGATCAATGTCAACATTAAATCCATGACCATAATTAAATGCACAAGTCATCCTCAATAGAAAAAAACAAAAACAACTCGGTAAGCAAGGTTAACTGAGCACCAGGAAAGGATAACCAAGCAACTCAATTAAAGAAGGAAACTGAGAAACTACTGAGCCAACTTGGTCAAGGAAGGAACTGAGAAACACAGAAAACTCAAACTTGTTTTTAGTGACACTTGATTTCCAAGGACCCAAGATGCTCCTACATCAATGAAGGAAATTCAATTCAGTAAAGAAAACAAGCTATTTGGTAAAAGGAAATAAAGGAAAGGAAATTTTCGGTAAAGACAAAGGAATTTTAGTCACTAAGCAAGGAAGAACCAAGCATTGAGTACTGAGTTGTACCAAGCTACAACATCGACCAAAATGAGAGATGATATACTTACCAAGCAATACAGGCCGACACAAGGAGAATCTATAGATACATTGAATCGAGACACAAAGAAGAAAATAGTTTACAAATCTTGAGGAGATTGTGTGACAAAGCATTGGAGATTCAAACATGATGATTATGCATAATTAAAAGGTGAGATTCACCAATAAGAATTAAATGTAATATATGCACCACTTAAGGAGATGATTCTAAAACATTTCCATCGCTTCTAGAATAGTATATAAATTAGAGCTAAGTGAGAAGATCAGTATGCATGCGAGATGAATGTAATGTGCAAATGTGAAGTAGAGATTACAGAGAGAAGCTTATGAGAAGGATATAGGTACATCATCTGGTATCAGAAAAAGAAGATATTCAGGAGAAGAAGAGGAGGAGGTCTTTGCACGAATGCATAGAGACATGAAAAATATCCAAAGGAAAATAAAAGAACTTGCATAAATGATGACAAGGGAAAGAGGATATTCTTGTGATGAAGTAGGCCCCGAAAGAGGAATATACCAACCTACAGAAGCCAGAGAATTGGAAGAACAATTAAATAAAATAATGATTTATGAAAGAATGGTCAGTGCATTAGAAGAGATAAATAATGGTATCAAAATCAAAATATCAAATTATGAAGGTAGTCTTAAATGAGAAGATTTGATAGATTGGCTAATCATCATGAGAAATTTTTTTGAATGGAATCATATGAAAAAATAAAGAAAGTAAAATTTTATTGCACAAAGTTAAAGGGGCATGCAATGATCTAGTGAGATTATTTGAGAAAAAAAAGAACCCGAAAGAGAAAGGAAAAGTTAAGAATATGGGAAAAGATGGAAAAAATATTGAAAGAGAAGTTTCTACCTGTGGACTATGCACAATCTCTTTTTCAAAGATTTCAGAATCTAAAACAAAACATGTCTACTATAGGAGAGTATACAAGTGAGTTATACCAATTATCCATTCATGTGGATCCTAATGAGACTAATGAACAAATGGTTGTGAGGTATGTTAACAGCTTGAAGTATTCTATCCAAGATGAATTGATAATGCATCGAAACACCATTGTGATAGAGGTATATCATCTTGCCTTGAAGACAAAAAGAAAAATATAGTTGGGTATGATGAACTACAACTGATTGAGAACATGATTGAAGAACTACAAGTGATTAGAGATCACAGAGCACTAAAGTTTTATGTAATATGATTGAATCAGTTTTTATGTTGTCATTGATGTCAACTAGTTTTGATAGTACTTATCATGGTAGTTGCAAAAATCTAAACATCTATAGAAGAGAAGAGAAAGATGAAGAACCGAGATATCTACATAGAGGAAGATGGATATGATAGATGAGGATTATGAATACTCTTGGTAACTTATTGATGAGTCTATGACTTCATATTGTTGACTTGATTATATTGCATTAATCTATTATAGAGATAGAAGAAAATTGTTACAAAGTAGTGTGGTCAATTAAGGAAGCATTCATGTATACACCAAGCCAGTGTAGTGTATATCGAGGGAGTGTAGTGTATACCAAGTGATAGTATCAATTGATGTTGTGTTCACTGACGCATTTCTTTGTTAACTGAGTATGGACAAAAGAACTAAATGATTAGTTTAGCTAACAGAAAATGATGAGCTGGAAAGTAGCTCATAATCTGGGTGGAAAGATAAAGTTTGGTATGAGATCAATGGCTAGAAAAATTCAAGGAAGATCTAAAGGATGGAATTGAAACACATCTACCAAAGAAGGTTTAAGCAGCAAAATCTATGAAGGAGATTAAGCAGCAAAATCTGATGGATGAAAAGAAAACGGTTTACTTGTCTATTTAAGAGACTAGGGTTTCATAGTGAAATACATGCTAGAGGAAGAAAACTACAAAGATATCATGTGAATAAGCTTCATACATTCTTGATCATACTGGTTAAAGGAGAACTGAACTGCAGAGTTAACCGAGCATCACAAAGTATTTACCGAGGGGCAGTAAGTTATTGAATGTCAATGAACTGAATTGTTATATTGATTAGAGGATTTTATGAGCTTAAGAATAGATCTAGACATCTACAAATCAAGTTGTATTGTATTCAGATCACCTGTTGTTACAATTTAACCATTGTAAATAGATAAATCTCTTAACCGAGTAGACTTGTAAGTATTATATGTCATTCATAGAATGTACATTGTTATCCTGTCAACCCCATACTAAACACTAGTTGGACGATAACTGTTAGTGTTAAATCCTCTAACAAGGTCACACCTTACAGTGTGTTTTATAGCCTTTAATAGGGTTGGCTCCTCACTGAGCTCACTTCAAAAAAGTGAAAATATTTTGGGTTACCGGTGCCATGTGGTTTTTCCCTTAACAGGGTTTCCACATTAAATCTTTTATGTTATGTGTTTATTGTGGTGATTGTTTGATTGTCATACTTTACATATTGCATATCTGATTTGGTCGGTAATCATTATGAACAATTAACTGGTAATCAGTAAAAGCACAGACAGTTTAGTATTATTATTTACCAAGCTGCAGAATAAGTTAAATTTGTTTTAAAGTTTTACATTTTGTATTTGGGATTGTGGATAATTGATTCACCCCCCTCTCAGTTATTCTAACAATTGGTATCAGAGCTTCTTGGTTGCTTGGAACAGAGTTTTAAGGACTGCAGCAAAAAGATCACAAAATGTATAAGAGGGAAGTGCCAAAGCTTAACAAGGACAATTTTACAATATGGAAAAGTCGAATGAAACTTCATATATCTCGAATAGGGAATTCTACCCTCACCCTATTGGAGAATGGCTACTTAGCACCGCCTACAGGACCTTTTATTCTTGACCAGTTGAGAGATAAACATGAGTATAATATTACTATGATGGAGATTGTTGTTGCTCTATTAGATGCAAAATTTGAAGATGACGAGGATTATTCTACCTCAAGGGAAATGTGGGATAAACTTAGTCTAGTTTACAGTGGTGATGCAAATGTCAGAAGAGCCAGACCTGAAAGTTTAAGATGAAGATTCGATGATATGAAAATGAAAGAAGGAGAAAATATAGTGCAGTATAAAAATTGAATAAGGAAGTGGTTAATGCTATCAGAGGATCTGGTGGTGTCATTATTGAAGAAATAGTGGTAAGCAAAATTCTGAGAACCCTATTGCCTATTTATGCTATTAGAATATCTACAATACACGAAATGAGACCTGCACCCAACAATACTCTCACTCTTGATAATCTAATCAGTAAGCTTACAACTTTTGAACTTGATAAATTTGATAATAGTGTTGCACCGACTATTGAGTCTTCTTTCATGACTTCTCTGAAGATCGATAAGTCTAGTAGTAGAAGTAACAATAATGATAATGACAGTAATACTGATGATGAGCTTGATGAGCTTGAAGCTCTTATGGCCAGGAGATTACCTAAAGGTAAAGTTAGATATAGGGGTAAATTATCTTTAGCATATTTTAACTGCAAAGAAGTTGGTCATATTGCTGCTAGATGCCCAAACAGGAAAGAAGATGAAAGAAACAAGGATCGATCTGGTGAAGGAAGCTATGGGAGGAGAAATAAGAGGAGTTACTGACACAATATCAGAGACAACCGAGACAACAATGATAAAGTCAAAAAGGTATGTTACATTGCTGAAGAGAATGATACTGAGACCGACACAGACGATGATGTGGAAGTAGTTATTGTTGTAATGAATGATGATTCTGAGGAAGAAGAAAGGTATGTAGAGACAACACTTATCTCTAAGGTTAATGAAAATGATACATGGATTATAGATAATGGCTGTACACATCACATGATCGGTGATGAAGAAAAATTTGATCATCTTGAGAAATATAATGGAGGATCTATAAAAATGGGCAATGATACTCATTGTATGGTTAGAGGAAAGGGATCCTTACTAATAAATGATAGAATTAAATGTGATAATTCTTATTGGGTAGAAGGACTAAATTATAATTTTCTAAGTGTGGCACAGCTTAACAACTCAAGTCACTGTTTAGCATTTGAGAGCAAGAAGGTAAAGATATTTGATGAAGGTGGAAAACTTGTTGGAAGAGGAGCAAAAATGAAAGGTAACTTGTTTTATCTTGACAATGACAAGTCTTCCTGTTTAATGATGAAAAATGAGGATGCATGGTTATGGCATAAAAGGTTATGTCATGTAAACTTTGACAACATGATCAAGATTAGTAGAAAGAAAAGGGTTAGAGGTTTGCCTAGCCTAACAAAGCTGGATCATGTAATTTATCATCAATGTCAGAAAGGTAAGATGACAAGATCTAGTTTTAAGAGAAAAGATTATTCAACAAAGAGAATTTTGGAGCTAGTTCACACCGACCTATGTGGTCCCATGAGAACATAGAGCTACTATGGAGATAGGTATTTCATTCTTTTTGTCGATGATTATACTAGATTGATGAATGTGATGTTCTTAAAATAAAAATCAAAGGCATTTAAAATGTTTAAATGGTATAAAGAAAAAGTAGAGAAAGAAACCGGGAAAGAACTGAAATGCTTAAGATCTGACAAAGGTGGTGAATTTATTTCTGATGAATTTACTAACTATTGTAATGAGCATGGTGTTGAACCCTTTCCTCCAAGTTTTTCTTTCACTCTATGGTCTTGTGATCTTTGTCATTAGTACTCTGAATTTTTTCTTTTAGCTCTTCAATTTCATGGTAGAGCCATTTGATGAACCTGTAGTGATCCAACATGCTATCCTTAGTGTTGTTGAGGAAATCCATATCTGTTTCCCTGGCTTTATCACTTAGAACCACTGGAGTGGGATCAATCAACTCCACCTTATGGATTTTGCCTTCAGAGTCCTCCAGAATTTAAGGGTAAACGGCCTCTGATCCTTATGATCCCCATTCTCACTATGTTGATATTGAAGTTCCTCCAGACCTTTTTCCCTTTTTTGGAATATCAGCTATGATATTCCCCTCTGGAATTATCTTCCCATACAAATTAGTTATTCCCATACAAATTTACAAAAAAATCTCTCTATCATTAAACACTTAAAAAATTTCAATGAAAACTTAAGACTTCTAAGTTTAGCACATTAAACATCCACAATAAATATAAACATGAAATACACATGAACATTGAACATTAGATTTTACATGGAAAACCCAAATGGGAAAAACCATGGAGAAGATAATTCTCATAAAATGAAAAAAAGCCTTGTTAAGGTTGACACCCAAAGGTTATTTGATACAAAATATCACTACCAAAAATATCCATTGTAAGAAGGGTTACTGCCGATATAAAGAGGTCCACTTCCTATACACAAGGGCTTACTATTGATATACAAGGGATCACTTCTGAATAATATGCAAAGAAATAGACACCATGTCTAAGATCTATAGACTTCTCTATAAAAATAAAAATCTTCTTCACATGAATTCATAGTCACTTCACATATATTCTAAATAAGCCACACATGTTCACTTGTATATTTTTTTCATCTTCTTATGTCCATGCCTTACTTATACAGCACATGAGATCCACCAGGTTGGCTATATAATTCAAAATAGGTCACACCAGAATATTCCCATAGTGGCAAGGAATGAAATGATGACCACCTCGACCAATACAACATTGCATGCTTCAAGAAAGTACATAACACCTTCTCTAAGGTACATGATTTTAATGGATACAAGAAACACATTATAATACCATGGATGGGGTAAAAACACATCCATATAGGATCAAACCAAAAACATAAAATCTACCAGAATGTAGATTCTAGGGACCACAAGGTATCAATTAACACACCAAAAAATCCAACCAATATGCTAAACTATTGGTACAGGTTAACTGATACATCATTAGGCCAAAAATATAGTAACTGATATACCAAAAGATGAAATATGAGTACATCAACATCAATAACAACTAGTAATGATAAATATATAGGATAGCATCAACTTCACATTCTAACAATCTCCTCTTTTGTCATTAATGGAAACATTCATCAATAATAAAGCACATAATAGATATCTGAAAACAACCAAGAATCTACTCCCCCTTTGACAATAATGATAACTTGGGCCAAGAGAAACTCCCCCTTACTGAAATACTTTATCGCCCTCAAAGGAAGAATCTAAGAAATGATCCAGAAAGATATAGCTATGGAAAGTACTAGATCAATGCAGATACCAGTGCATCTAGTAAACACTCCAAAGGAGTACAAAACCACCAACTTCCCCTTAAGAAACTCAAAAGTACCATTGCACAAATATTTCATGATTATGTTTGTAATCTGCTCCTTTGTGGGTACATACTCCAACTTAACTATACCTTCTTCAACCTTTTCTTTCATAAAGTGATATCTGATATCAATATGTTTTATTCTGCAATGCATGACTACATTTTTTTCATACATACATATATATATATATATATATATATATATATATATATATATATATATATATATATATATATATATATATATATATATATATATATATATAGCTTTCTTCTTGTCATTGTTTGTCTTTTAAATTTATCCTAATTTTATTCTTTTTAATTTTATGTTGTTATATATATGTTTATATTTATATTTTATTTTTATATATATTATTCTTAATATATTCAATGTTTTTATTTTTATCTTTCCATATCTATGTCTATATCTATATCTATATCTATCTCTATATCTATTTTTATCCTTATCTCTATTTATATTCTTATGTTGTTATTTTCCTCTTTTAATTTATCTTGTCCTATTAATTGTCTTATTTTTCTATGTTGTATTTTTTTGGTTTTTTATCTTGCTAATTTCTTGTACTTTGAATCTTGTTTGCTAGTTCATTATTTCTAAGTTGTATTGTTTCACAATTTATTTTTTTTGTTTTGTGTAGGCATTTACTTAGAGTTTTTTCTATTTATTTATTTTCCCTTTCTTTGGTTTTTTCTTTCCTTGTTGCTTTTTGACTTAGGGTTGACCGGTGGACACTTGTCATGCCCTCCTTGTTTCCTTCTTTCTCTCTCTCTTTTAACCTTTCGCTCTCTTTTCAGTGTGGTCTAGTCTGCAACATGATCCATTTTTTCCTTCCTCTCTATCATCTTGATGATGGATCATGGAGTGCGATCCAGAACATTCATGCTAAAAACTTTTACACAATCGAATCCAAAAGTACTCAATAATTAACTTATAGATTGTAGAAATCTAGTCAATCTGATTTAGATTATCTCAATAGTCTTCCCTATTTCAGTTCAATTATTAACCCACGATTTTATAAACAGGTTGTTCGTTCATATCAACAACGCCTATGAATATAAACAAAACAAGTAATCAGATTGCATAAAACCAAAGCGCTAATGGGCATGGGTGTTGTCGTTGTCGGTGTCTTCAACTACCTAAGAAAAAATCTGTAAGGATCTTTCGGCCGCATTGCAGCGGTAAACAAGATACAAAGCCTTTTTAATAAAGATCTATAAATTCTCATCGTTCTCAACCTTGTCGGTGTCCTCAATTACGCAAAAATACATACGACATCTGTTCAGCCAGACTGTACAGAAGGAATAGGGATGCCTTTTTGATAAAGATCTATAAATTCTCATAAATTCTCGGCGTCTTCAACTACCTACGAAAAAATCTGTAAGCATCTGTCGGCCGCATTGTAGCCTTAATGCCTTTTTGATAAAGATCTATAATTTCTCATCGTTGTCAACGTTGTTGGTGTCCTCAATTACGCAAAAATACATACGACATCTGTTCGGCCAGACTGTACAGATGGAATATACATGCCTTTTTGATAAAGATCTGTAAATTCTCATCGTTGTCAACGTTGTCGGTGTCCTCAATTACGCAAAAATGCCCCTTCGATTTGTGAGGGGTAAATGAAGGAATATACATGCCGAGTAACACCCATTAAGCGTGCGTGAGGATTCTACAATGGGAAACCGATGCGAAGAAGTTTATGTGGCCCTAGGACAAGACCTGCTACAAAACGTCTCTACTCTCCAGTGGACTCTCCACAACAAACCAGCCGACTCTCTTGTTTTACTACATGTCAAGCTTCCGAATACCACCATTCCATGGCTCTGCAAGCGAGGGTGCGTGCTGGAGGCGCACAAGGAGGACGAAAAGAGAAAGTTATATGATTGCATGTCATTTTACTTGCAGATTTGCTCCCAAGCAAAGGTATGAATCTCAGCCCAATAATAATTTATGACTCCCAAGCTGTTACTTATCATTTTCGATAATGAAGGCTTTCGTCTGAAATAGAGTGATATAATTATACAACAGGTGAAAGCAAAGGCTTCGATTGTTACGAGGTCGGATGTTCGCAAGGGAATTGTAGAAATGGTTTCAGAGCTGGGCATCAGGAAGCTTATCATGGGCACATCGTCAGCAGGCAGTGCAAAATCCAAGTACATGGACAAATATTCTTGTTTGCACCACCATCAGGTTTATTCAACAGGGTGATAATTTTATAGTTCTATTCTGTGCAGGACAAAGATGAAACGACCAGGCAAAGCGGGTTATGTCGTTAGGCACGCGATCAACTCCTGCGACATATCGATGGTTTGCAAAGGAAAACTTGTAGCAGTGAGGGAAAGATCTGTCGTGGATAACGGTCAGTAATTTATTCGATTTTGAAAAACATTTGCTCTTCTTACACCTAAAATTCATAGGCATTATCATTGATTGCTAATGCGAATTTGAAAACATTATCAGAGGATTTTGGTGCATCGTTTTCATCGCTGCCAAACTTCCAAACAGATTTGGCCGGCCCCATTAAAACTCCTGGGAATTTTTCAGATGAGCGAGTGTTTACGCCGAACATTGTGGGAGATTGTACGGCCACAAATAGTGAACTTTCGTCAGATATTAAAGCGGTAGAAAGTCAAGAACTTGATGGCGAAGAAACTCAAGAATCTACGGTATTTTCTCAGTTAAACATTTTTTCCTTTTGCTTCGAAAAAGTTCATAATTCTTGCGAATTACGGACATTCGAAATGAAACGCAGGAGGAAAGGACAACTACTCAAATTCTGGAATTTATACCTACGGAGGCATTGGAAGAAACAGAGAACGCAAGGAGAGAAGTAAATGCAGCGGCTGCCATGGAATCACCACCTCGCAGCGTAGGGCACTACTTTTTCTTTTCCAAATTTTAAGACGCAATTGTTGGGACCGGAGTTAAAATTCTTGATTTTTTGGTGTATTTATCAGTTTAGGGCTGTTGAAGCTGTCTTAGAAGATGCAATCTTAGGCTCAAAAGTGAAAGAAGAGTATTGCCAAAAGGTAACGAGGCGACTAAAAGAAGTGGAAGAGGAGGTTCAAACAATGGTCGACAATGGGAGATCGCTTGCCACGCAATTGACGAGATTCTCATATGAACGTCACCAAGCTATCCAGGAGCTCCACACGGCAAAGGAGAAGCTCGCTGCGGCGAGGATGCAAAAACTCCTCATTTTGAAAGAAAAGGAGGAAGAAATTAAACATCTCCAAGACTTGTGGCATTCTACGCGTCCCTTGGAAACTCCCTCCATCATGAGAGGATTTTGGGGCATCGTTTTCAGTTTAATTTATTTCCTTATATACCACATTATGTCCTATATCAAATATCAGGTGGAATAATGTTGGTTCTTGGGTTTGTTTTTCATTTAAGGTTAGTTAGATTATTTTTTATTGTAGGAGGGTTTGCTTTTTACTAAGGTAAGATTGGTTTTTGATAGAGTCCAAACCTTGCTTCTTGGGTTTGTAATTCACCTATGAAAATCATAAAGGAAAACACTTCATTTAGAGGTTGGTCAACATCAATTAGCTAGATGTTTTGGTATAGTAGACAAGTGGATATATATCCTATGATGTAAATAATTGTGAGAATAATTTATTATAATACAATTAGTTTAATATTTTTGGGTGTATTAGTGGTGATATTAATGCATATGTAATAGAGTTAGAGTTCATGTAGTACTATTTGAGAGCATGACAAAGTTTTAGTAGTTAAAATTCATTAGATGTTTCAATGTTCTAACACAAGCTTGAAGATACTAGTGGTGGTTCTATAGGAAATAGGTGTACACTGATAGTTTTTTATGAGTAAATATTGACTAAAAGAATGTGGTAGTGACTACATATACGCCATGATTATGGACATGGAGAGACTGTTATTACTGATATGTGTGGCATGTGAACATCGTGATGTTATTAATGTTTAGTTACTTGACTCAAATTGTACCAGTGATTGATATTATAATTATAATGTTTCAATTGATTTATGATGGCTTTATGTATATTCTCTTGTGAATTTGCAAAAGGTTGAAATAGTTTCTTATGATTTAAATAAAATATTGGATTGTTTAAAATTCAACATTTAGAGTGATTGTAAACTAGTTGAGTTTTTGTATAACTTGAATTGAATGATTGAAATTGAAATAACATAATGGTGATTATCATGTTGTGATGGGGTTTACAACCACAAGATTTTCCCATAAAAAATGTTGTTGTCCCATGTACGTTTTTGTTTGTATGCCATTCTATTCACTTTTACCAATATTTTTCTTTTTTTTTTTTAAAAGGTGGCAGTGCCACTTGATATATTATATTATATAATATTACATAAATTGTTTCTAAAATAAGTAGTTCTTGGAGAAAAGAACCAGAAGAAAAACTTTGTTCGTTACCCCATCAAGAAAAGAGTTTTTTGAAAAATTGAAGGGTTGGAGTGGGCAATAAAAGAGCCCTATAAACCTGAACCCCTTAAATACATCATGAGAAAGATAAAATTGGAGTATGGTACTTCAGCCTATAGTAGCTAAATATTGGTAAAAGCTATTAACTATTTTAAGATGAAATAAATTTCCTTATTATGGTTGATTAATCATTTGTAAAAAGGGTACAAAATAATCACCATATGGAAATGATATAAAATAGTGGCTTTTTTGGCTTATCCCTCCTATATAGAGCATCATACATAACATTATCATTTGTACATTCTTATCTATAACTTTAAATCAATATTCTGATATATTTATGAACCATTTTTCATGTTATTCAAATGATAACATATATACTAATAGATATTTGTGACTATCATGATTCTCATTTACCTTATATGCCTACCAATTGACTAATATCTCTAGTATCTAACAACATGCAAGATAGTCATCACTTCCTTTTCATAAACTACGTTAAACAAAAGTATTACCTTGAAAGTCTATAATACTAGATATGGGAAAAGAAGAACAATAAACTGCCTTTGGCTTTCCCTTCCTCTTGGTTGTCTTGCACATGTCATACTCAATTTCTCTATGAGATCCCTCTAGTTTTTCTTTGTATTTTTTCATAAGATTTTTGAATTAGCTAGGCTTGAATGCCTTTCATTTTCCGCTATCAAAATAGCCCTAACTTTACACTTTTTCATAGATATTGGTGGGGTTGAAAGCTTAACCACATCATCCTATGGATTCCCTATCTAAATGAATTCAAAAATTCATCCTTAAACGTATTTCAAAATGTATGATTTTTGAATCACCTCTAAATATTGTACTTTCACTTCCACAATTTGAAGAATCATCTAAATACCTTTAAACATTTGCAAAACCATGTTATTTTATGGGAAGTGTTCCATATAGAATTGTGCTTCATGAAGCAATGAGAAAATATTGGGCCATGCATGGGACTCTATTGATATCCAAGAAAAACATTTATAAAGATTGTCTTCTAAATAAATTTTTTTTCAAAATAACCATGCTTATGGTCCTTTGTTGGTTTTTTCTTTCCTACAAGTTTTAAAACCATGGATCCATGAATTTTCTTTAATAGATAAAAACTCCCATACATGTCCCAATTCGGGTTGAATTTGTCAACTAATCTATTCTTTTCTAAAATTTTTTATCCTAGATATTAGCCTCATAGGGTAATAATGTTTAAATTATGCTCAAGGAAAGTAGCTTTTGATTGATACTTTGACCATTTCGATTAGCACCGAACATGATACATGATGTGATAAAAGCTTTGTAAGGGCCCACTTAGCTATAGTTTTTAATGGGCTGAAGATCCTCTTGTACTCTATCAGGAAAACCTGAAGACAAATAGTTGGATCATCTCAATTCACTAGGCCGAAATCATAGAAACTCAAGAGATTTTACTCAACATTCCCTAGTCAATGAGTCCATGTTGAGGTTGACCTTGAAAAGGATCTCTCCAAGTTATTGTATATAATCAAGTTGGAAAGTCTCACTATTCTCAAAGCATCTTGTACATCAATATCCTAAACACATGTTATCAATTCCAAGTATCTAATAACAAGATAAGGGATTGTTCATTATGTTGTCTTAATGTTAGTTATTACATCATTCCAATAAGTTATAGTTATGCAGTTACACAAATTTAATTAATTTAGATTTGTTAGGCCAATTTTCTGTCATAGCAAAAATCTTATGAGATTGGCCTCTCCCCTGCAAGTGGTGTGCGTGTCCTACCCCATGTTCTTCAATGTTGTCACCTTGCTCTACTCCAAGTCGTGTCTGCTAAATCATAAAACCCAGAAAGTTAGTCGAGTTTCATGCTCTGCAGGAAATATTGTCAAAATCTGCCACAATGTCGAAAACCCATAGTGTTTTAAAAAATCCATGATGTTTTTGATCTTTGACCAATAACCTATGTCATTTTTTACCCTTTATCTTCCAGCTTTGTGCGCTTATCTGTTGACGTGTCGAAAACCTTGTGTGTTTTCGATCCTTTGCTGTTGTGAAAACATTGTGTGTTTTCGACCTCGCACTAGTTCCTTGTCTGTCAGCTTTCCTTAAGTGCGTAAGTGAGATGACAGGTGGGCTCGGGCCTTCAAAAGCTCTTCCTGATTGGCTGTCGCATGGCCACATGTCAGACTTCTCTGACATGTGATCATGCGACCGCCTGCAACCTGTCTGTGTGCGTCTGGTTCTTCCTATTGTTCATCTTGGTAGGCGGTTATGTCTTCATTCTACGACTTGGCGACTTGTGGTTATCTCCCGTTCACTAGTTTCTGGCGGTTACTCCCTTAGCATTCAGCGATCTAGCGGGTGGTCTATTTCTCTTCAGTCATGAAATCTCTTCATCCCTGGCAGTTTGCGACTAACATCTCACGACTTGGTGAATGATTAGTCGCGTAGTCATTGAATGCTTGGCTTTTGTCAGTGGGTCCGTTGTCAGGGTGGAGTGAGTTGGCATCATTTGGTTGGTTGGCAGATTGACAAGTTGGATAGCATTGGTGGGTCCGCAGTCTTTTGAGGAGGTTAAAGCGTGGACAGATCTGGTGGTTGTTGTTATACCACTGAGCAGAGGTGCTCACTTTTTAACATCACGGTATAGCGACAACCGTCGATTCTGGTTTATGAGGAGACTACCTAGTGGACCCGTTTCCAACAGGTGGTGATGTGGTAGCCTATGATTGGCTATCGCATGATCATATAGCCTAGTTTTTGGCTATGTGATCATGTGACCGCTTGCCATGTGTCCCTAGGGCCCATCGGCAGAATGGTGTTGGTTGCAGTTCGGTGGCGGTTACGGTGATCTAAATTGGTGGGTTTTCATTCGTCTGCGTGGTGATGACTTAGCTTGTCAGGGGGGCCCACATTGAAAGATTTAATCTAACGGTTGGCGTATGATCAAAAGGAATATTCCAAGCCTTTGCGATCATGTGCCATCCATCAGATTTTATTCCATTCTGTCAGGTTGCCTGTTGTGCGAGTGGGACCGTATGCCAGGTGGTGCTTAGTTGCTGTGTTCCTATTGGTCGACGTGGATATGCTCAGAAGTAGGGCCGTTATCAGAAGGTTATGTGACAAGGATAGATCTTATGCCAGCCGCTCATTTCAAAGGCTTATGGTAAGTGGGTCCTGTGCCAGTGACTGGGTGTGGATCAGCGAACGATGAGGTGACATGTGGCATCGGGCGAACTAAGGTGGGGCTAGTGTTTGCGATGACAGGGTGGCAATCTCATGGCTTGTCATGTTTTCGCATAGCCTAGGTTTCAGCTATGCGATCATGCGACCACTGTTGGTCATCACGGTTGTGGAGTTGTGTGGGTCCACGGTGTCGTGTTGCTGACGTGCCCATTTTTCATTCGCTGAGGGATTTATGAGGTGGCCAAAGACTTTTCTGGGTGGTTTGTGACGGCATTGCACGGTTAAGGAGACCACGGTCGCATGATCGCAAAGGTTAGTTTGGTGCCTTGCGATCATGCGACCAAGCATAATTTGAAGCCCAGATTCCTATGGCAGGGAAATTGATGACTACACGATTGCGTGACTAGGGGCAAATAGTTGAAGAGCATAAAACCCGCGAAATGCAAAGTAGCCATTGTAGATTCAAATTTGAATTTCTATGAACTTCCAGCGCCAGAAAGACCAAATTTATAGAATTGAATGCAGAAAAGACCCTGTTCAGTGAGAGATGACTGGTTTTCTATTTGCAGTGTGGTCCAAGGTGCCATGTGCTTGTTTGCAGAGCTTGTACCGCAGTGGTTGTGTGCTCAAGGCATGTGCAGGGTGTCCTTTTGAGCCTGGTTTTGTGATCCCTTGTACTTGCAGAGAGGATTTTCATGATTAGGGCTCAGTTCTGGTTTCCTCTTTCCCGATTTTGATGTGTTTCCTGCCCCTATAATAACTTTTAGACCGTTTCCAGCAGGTTGGGTGGTTGAAACCTTAACCGTAGCTATCTGAAGCTTATTGCATCCGATCTTGAGGATCCCAAGGCAGCTAGGGGTATAAGTTGCAAAATTTTTGATTTTGCAAGGGTTCCAAAATCTTGTGCTTTTGGTCCCTGGTTTTTTACTGTAATATACTGATAGAGGTCTAGTTTTGTGACTTTTCTTATCTTGGTGTCATTCTAATTGTATGCTGATTCTGGATTTGTTAATGAAAACATCATTGAATCCCAATCTTGTATCTTGTGTATGTCTTCTTGCTTGTCTCTGAGCTCATATATGTTAATATCACAAAGTGTGTTAATGTATGGTAAACAAAGAGTATTTTGAATTCATCTCTGAGTTTCTAACAAAGTTAGGATTAAAGCCTTTTAGGTGAATTCAGTGAGTTTGCAGCCAGGTATAGAATTTGATGTCCTTGTGCTTGAGGGAAAGGGGTAATAGGCAAAGCACTTACCCTGGGTTCCATTGTGTTTGACTTAAGGTTTTAGTAGAGGTATACAGTTGGGTGACTCTTAGCCCTGGGATAAGGCACTGGTCTTTTCTCTTGAAGTTTCATGGTTAACAACCACACAAACACAAACATCATTTGATAAATCTTTAACAATCTTGTATTGAATATAGTAGCATATTGTTTTAGACTCCTTTAGAGAAGTGAGTCAAGGGTACACCCGCCTGAGCATTGAAGCTCAAAGTGTAGAAGGATCTTTTTGATCCTTGTCAGTTGGCCCTCTTCCTTGTGGACTTTGGAGTGGTGATAGAGTCAAAGTTTCATTTACATTATCCATCATAGTGTAAATCTGCAAGTTGAAGATCAAAGGGAATAATCCACAACCAACAAGATTATCGAGGCTTTCCACCATTTTATATTCATTTGTTACCAGATCCTATTTTTTATGTTGGTGTGATGATGTAGAGTACTTATGGTGTTAGAAGTGGAACATGAGTGATGACTTGTCAAACCTAAACAATATAATCTATGGTGAATTACCTTTGGGATTACAAATATGGTTTTGAAGGAGACTTGTTACCATGTAATAGTACTCACACAATAGAGTATTGTGGTAGATATAATGAATAGACACACTTAAAGCATGTGATCATTTGGAGGTGCGATATTTCTATCTTTTTCTTTACAGGGTGATTTTAATTCACTATATTTCCTTAAAGATATAAAATATATGGCGTGTAACTTTTTATTTCCTAGGGTATGATAAAAACATCAAATAGTAAAGAAATTTTTCTTTCTTTTATCTTTAACTTTTAATTGAGGAACACATTCTCCTATCACACTATTTATTATATACCCCATTCTCTAGACTCTCCAAAATAGCACAATGGTCCAAGAAGACATTAGAAATTTAAAAAACAAAATATTGATATTTGATATACTCATTTGATTATGAAATTTATTATTGAGATATGTACACTTGTAATGAATGAAAAAGATGAACTAGTAGAAACAAAACTAATATTGAAACCATGGCTAATGCTACTTAGGTTTGTCTTGCCACTAGAGAAAATCATGTTTACTTGGAAACTAGAAAAGGGTACCTAAATAAGGTCAAATATTTTTGATTGAATATTGTGTTTCTTTCCTTGAAATGAATCCTATAGGCAATAATCAAGTTCGCAATAAGTTAAATCTTGTTGGATTATGGAAAGAACATAGTATCATAATTGGTGACAATTTTTCCTTGGGTATATCAAAATGGAGAGCGGGAGTGGCGGGAGAGGGAGCATTCTGAATACTAGGGTTTCTAAAGATCGCAGAGGCCCTATGGTGCTTGTGAGCGATGGAGAAGATGCAGATGATGAGCCAGATGGAACTGCTGGTCACTTGGCTATAGTTTGGTGGGGTGTGGTGGAGATTTCTGAGGGATCTTCCATTTTTCGGCCTTCCTGTTCATTTTTGGACCTCTTGCATGCTTTGTTTCTTGAAGAGCACTTGCCCTTTTTGGTGCTTGGTGTTGGAATTTTTGGGAGTGGGAGTGGGCTTTCAAATTTGGGGGTTTCTAGGGAGGAGGATACAGAGAGTGTTGATGATGATTCGAGTGGGAGTTCACCGGGTTTTCGCAATGGCTCTGCTTCTTCCCTACAACATGCTCTATTTACCGAGGTGGGGTGGGTTTGTTTCCATGAGCTTCCTATTTTGTTGTGTGCCTTGGATAGGAAGGATTGGGAACTGCCTTATTTTTCTTTCCAGTGTGTTGTGTTTGCAGGGGTGGGGTGTTTGGAATCCCATAAGATTCTTGTTGTGCTAAGTGTTATTGACAAGAATGATGGGGATCTGCTCCCCTTGCTTCCCCCTGCTTCTCTTGGCCCTGGAGTGGTGTTGTTATGTATTTTTGGCCTTTGGGTGATGAGGAAGACGTTGAGTATGGTGGAAATGTTCCCCTTGTCGATGTTGGGCTGCATTGTGCTGGACGGAGGATCTTCTGGGTTACTAGTTCCTTTTGGGGGCCTTTTGTTTTATGTGGTGGCATTTTTTCTATTGAGTGTTGGGGTGTGGGTTTTTGGTGGGCTTCAACTTTTGTGATGGAAGACTCCAGACCTGATGCTTCTGAGGGCTTTGGTCCTGCTTATTGTGGTTGTGGTTGCTGATGATATTGTTGTCCATGGTCCTGGCCAATCTTTTCTTGGCAACCACAACATGTTTAGGGGAGCTGACTATATTCTGATGTTCTCTCCCTCCCATGGAGTTACTCTTAGACCTCATTTGGGCCAGTTTGAGAAGATTTTTGTTTGCACAGGCTTTTGCTTGCCTGCTTTGCCCCTTTTCTTTTAATGGGTGTGGTGTTAGTTTTCTGTTTTCAGTTTGTAGTGGATCTTCCCCCTTTGGGTGGAAGAGGTAGGGTTTTCCTTTTTTCTGGTGGCCAAGGGATGACTGATAGTTTTCAAGGGCTCCCTCTGGTTTGGTGTTTTTGGTTGATGCAGGCTGCTTGCTTGGAGGTTGGGCTCTACCCTGTCATTGAGCATCTTGTATCTTTTTCCAGGCATTGGGCTTCGTACACTCAGTTGTCTTCCTTCTTCATGGTTCCTATGGAGGTGGATCAACTTCCTATTGAGGTGGAGAGTTCATTCATGATCCTGGAGGTAGCTAATTCTCCTATTGAGGTGGAGAGCGTTGGGGCTTTTTGCTTTGTTCCTATTGAGGTGGAACACTTTTCTTTAGAGGTGCATTAGGAGACTGCTACTTGTGTTGTGCTCGACTGTTAGGGCTTGGTGGGGCTCAAGGTGCTGTCAATGTGTAGCCAAAGGTGATGTCATTGTGTTGTCAATGTCCAGACTATGTGTTGTCATGGTCCTTCTTCAACATCAGGGATGTTAAAAACTTCTGGTACTACTGTGTTTTGTACTTGGCTACTTTTGGCCTTGAGTATCTCTTTCTCTACTCAACTTTTGGCTGACTATGTGCAGACTATGGTTTTCTACTGGTTCCTTGACTTTCCTCCTTAACTACACTTTGGCTATAGTTGTTGTTGTAGTTTTCTTTGTTCCTATTAATGTGTTGTTAACATGTTCATTGTGACTCTACTTTGTTGTACCACGGGCCAGCACCCTCTTGCTGCTTCTTTAATCAAAAACATAGTATCATAATTTGAATTAATTTTAATCTAGATTTAATTAGTGATATCAAAAGAATAAACTATAATAGAGTTAATTTGGAGTTTGGTGGCACTGGAGGATGGAGGAATTGCCATTATCTCAAGTTAGCTTCTCACTTTGAGATTGTGTTTTGCATAACCATTTTTGTTATTTTTTTTATTATGCTTTCTATTTTTATCTATTTTCTAATGCCCACATATATTGTTAAGATGGATTTTGGAGATAGGTTCCACATATTATGTTGAAATAAATAAGGATTTTTATCTAGTGAGTTTTAGACTATATGATTGAGAATTATACCCTTTCACAATTATAAAACAATGGTAGAGATTTTATGTGGCTCTTAGGGATTGTCTCTTAGGGATTGTTGTCAATTCTTTAAGATTCTAAAAATTGAGAGCTGAAGAAAATAGCTCAAAGCTAAAAAAGTTCATCCTCATTCCATATTTCAAGTCTTGATGGTCAAGAGTGACAAGAATTTCATTTTGATTGAGGAAAATGCAAATGAATAGGCTTGATGAATGAAATGAGATTTATGGTTTCAAGAATTGAGGTTCAACAAGACTTCAAACTTGGTAATCGTTTAGAGAAAATACCAAGATATTAACCCGAATATTATTACAAAGTATAAATTATACAAGAATAGGCTTTAGAGAAATTATTATAAGAGTACTAAGGTAAGAGAAAATAATAAATGCTAACTCTAGAAAAATATGTGAATAAATCAACCATATTCAAGCATCCACTATATCTTGGAACACGTATTGGGATGATGATAAATCTAAATATATAACATGAATGAAATGCAAGATATGTGGTTCACAATCAAACTATGATATCAAAAAAATAACTTATCTTTCTTCCTCGTAGGTGATAATAATTTGTGATGAAAAATGTCCAAAAGAGAAATATGTTCAATAATAATAATAAGTCACCTTTGAGGAGGCTGCATGTTAGAGTGTTCAATAAGAATCAAATACATAATGAAATGCTAAAATATTTACCAATACTATGTCATACGTATGTTGTGCATACTACCTAGGCTGGTCTAACTACTTATATGAAACTCTATAAATGATCACAAGACCTAGTCAAATATTATTTTACACTAATAAAATATTATCTATGTATATTCTCAGTTGATTATAATTAATTTTACTCATACAAAAATTTAATTTAGATTTAAAATGTATCAACACAATATAAAAAATTGAAATGCAATGTAAAAAGAAACATGAATATGTTTTACTTGTTGTTTTAGCTAGCTTTTGTTCTAAGAGGTCTCTAATTGTTTTTAGATAACTGAGGGGGGGGCGTGGGGGGGAGGGGTGTGAATTAGTTAAGTATAGTTATCCTACAGTCCCAAATACTCTCAGATGTATAAAACCAATTTCAATAAATAAACTTAAATAGCTTGGTAAACACTTGATTGTGTCTTTTTGATTCATTTTCTGATTGCCAGTGAAGTTAACTAGTATATCCTGCTCAAACCAATAATTGCAATGTGTAAACTAAAATTAAAATCATCACATGCATACATATATAACACTATATAACTCCTCTTTTCGGTCTTGAATCTCTCATGGTGCTTTCCCCTGTCTTTCAGTGATCTCTTCTCCCAATGGGTCTTCAAAAGGTTTGATCAGGACTTCGGGTTATTCTATACCTGGATTCTTCCTAATTTTGGGGGGGGATCTAGGAGCACAATAATCACATCTTTCATCACTGTTCTTATCCCTCTAAAATTATCTTTGAAAAAATCATTCATGTTGTTAAGGAGAATCTTTTCTACTGTGGTAGATCTAACATTCTTGCAGGGAAAGGCTCGGGCTGCTACTCAGGAAAAAAGATAGAATTGTATGTGGATTAATCCTCCGACTAGTTGGACCAAAGCCAACTTTGATGGCTAGGCAAAAGGGAACCCTAGTCAAGCTAGTAGTGGAGGATTAATCAGGAACAACTTCAGCATTGGCACTATGTAATGCCCCGCCAGGGAACCCAAGAGAAGTTAACCTAAAACATGCTACTAAGTTTGGTGAATAATTTTTTAAAAAATTTAACATACAAGATAAAAAACATTGCAGAAGAAATTACCATTTAATGACATTAAAACAACATCCAACATAGATTACAAATCTCGAGGGTGCCATGATGTAGAATTACTTAAGAAGAAAATACAACTAGAACTAACATCAACAAAAGATTCCATAACTTATAAATTACAATTACATGATATAACAATAAATACAATTCTCATGGACATCCATGACATATAAATAAATTGACATCCACTGCACAAGTTGTAGGGTACGTAGTAATAAATCTAACTATAATAGTACAATTTCCAGATTAGGTATTGTTATACACTGAATTTGTGCCTCTGATCTCAAGCTCTCGTAGTCTTGATAATCTAGTATAACATGGGAATCATCTCAAGGTTGTGGGACCTTTTGCTAACTGAGATGAGACCTCCAGATTCTAGGCTGGTTCCTCTTGGATAGTCACCCAGATTTGCTCTTAGACAGGAAATGTAAATTCTTTGGGGGAAAGGGATAGAAGGAGTGCATGGAAAGGGAAATAACAAAAAGCAAATCTATCCTACCAGGTGATGCACCAAACTTGGGTTTGGATCTCAGTACAGAAGGATGAAACCAATGAAGGAATCAGGTCCAATAAGTTACAACTCACTAGATAGGTTTGCATAAGTATTTCATAGGAGGGTCTAAACAAAGGCTCAACCTATGACCTGCAAATAGACATCCTTTTCTGCAACTAGGTGTAGGAATGAGACAAGGCTGCTAGGGGCTGTAGTATACCCGCAAAACACCTAAATCAGATCAGACACATGAAACACACAAAATTGCAAAAAGCAAGAGGAATCAGGAAACCTGGGATATCATTGAAATCATGCATACACTTTGATCCAATAAGAGATAATCCAGACAAGCAAGCATGAGGACAACAAGAATATCATAGAATACTTGCAATATTTGAACAATCAATGGGAATTTTACAATTGCAAAAAGTTAAGGAGTAGAAAGAATGCCTTCAATAACCTCTGGGGAAAGAAACTTTCCTTTTTACAATTGGCCAATTCTCTCCACAACAAGCTCCAAAAAATGTTATATACACCACTCACTACACGCAGGCAGGAGTCAAACTTTTAGGGCTACATAGATATGCATTATAATAATCAACCCTAGGCCAGTTGTGTCTGATCATAAATGTGCTCTGTAAATATCATGGCTGATCAGATATTCTTTTCCTTTGTGTGTCCATCTCTGAATTGATCAACCTGCAGACACAAGAGCCTAGATTCAACAACCTCCCTGGAAGCCCATACTGCTATGAATGCGCAAAATCCGATCCCATACTATAAAGGAATCAAAAAGGTGCCCTAAAAAAAATCTCTACACATTCCTCTAACTGCAACCGCCCTGGTGACATAAATTTTTTGAACTACTTGCACTCGCAACGTTTACCTTAGAAGAGAGTCCACCAAAATAGGCTACATCTCTTTGACAAAGCAATGGTTGCATGATCGCATGAGCTAAAAAGCCTTCATGTGATCATGTGAATGCCCTTTAAAAATTTGTCACACAAGACGCCTCAGGCCTGCAAGACCGTGCTGCAAATCTAACCCTGGTTTCACCCTGGGTCACCTTCTCCTCTAGTCACCAAGTTGTGTTATTTTTTTTTAACCTCGGGCTCCTCTTAGCGACCACACAAAAACTGTCTAACCACACAACCGCGCTCTTTCTTTACCAACCCTAGGCCCACAAACCATTGCACCATTTGGAAAAGTCAACAGTCGCATGATCGCATGAGCCTGAAAGGTTTCATGCGATCATGCGACAACCCTTAGAATCTATCACTCTTCACCACCAATGACACCTCAGGCCTACAAAAAATAGCCACCTATCGAACCTTTGCCACGTGGCCCAACCAGAATTGAACACACAGCTGGACCCACGACTACACCAACTGAAAGCATCAGGAGGATCTAATGGTGGTCATATGATCGCATGGGATCAAAAGATCCCATGTGAACATGTGACCACCGTAGATCTTGCATCTACGTGGGCCCACAAAAAATAGCCACCCACCAAAGTCAAAGACTAGCTGACCGTCTGTCACATGGTCGCATGCGGTCAAGGGACCACATGTGATCATGTGACCAACTGCATGATGCCATCCGACAACTGCTGGCGGCACTATCCACCAAACCCCTGCTGACCACCACCTTCCTAAGAAAACTGGAACCATTGATGGTTTGTCGCATGGTCACATGGGCTCGGAAGAGCCCATGCTATCATGAGACCAACCGCATGATGCTACCCAATAACCACTTATCGCTTGTCTTGACTATCGATCATTTGCTTACTATTTGTCACATGATCACATGTGGCCAAGAAGGCCTATGCAATCATGCAATCGACTACGTGATGCCAACTGATGACCATTACCACTTGGAGTTGGCCATTGAATCCTGACCGCCGATCACCGATATCGCATCAACAGTTGTCGCATGATCTCATGGGATCAAAAGATCCCATGTGATCATGCAACAGCCGTCGAATCTTCCGCACTGGCATGGCCTTAGGCACCGGGACCCACTTGATTGGAGTTGCGTGCTTAGGGCCAAAAACATAGAAGGGGTGTCAAAAACACAGAGGGTTTTCAAGTGAAGGTTAAAAACACACCAAATTTTTAGAGTGGGTAGGTCGAAAACACATCAAACTTTCAGACCAAAAGGTAGAAACATCCTAAGCCTACAGAGAGGAGATTGAAAACACACTGGGTTTTTGACACTTGAGCAGAAAACACACTAGACTCTCGACATTAAAAAGTAGAAAACATAGAGAGTTTTGACACTTGAGCATTTCAATTGGAAAACAGGGCTGTGGCTAAAAATGAACGAGAGGGAAATTTTGGGCAATAGGTATCACATGCGATACTCTAATACAGGATTACAAATAATGAAGATAAGAAAGAAACATCAAAGAAGAAGCATCATAAGGAATCCATCTATGAAATCACCATCAAGCATCGGCACCAAGATGTTGAATCTCAAATGGTAAAGAATCACTACCACCCATCCATGTAGAACCACAAAGGCTTACCCCACCATGATGAGGAGATAACCAATAACCCCAATTAGATAACCAATACAAAACAATGATAAAACCACAAGCAGAAGGATCCTGAAAGCATTCTAACTCATGGTAAACATAATAAAGTAATAAGTTCAACTCACTAATCCAGAGGCAACCAACACATGTAAAATAACCAAACTATGCATAAGAAGGTGTCATCATGTACGTCTAACCCTTGAGTTTTGTCCTGGTAATCTCTCTGGATCCTGCCACCCAAGTGACCATACACAGTATCAATGACCTCTAGTATAGACGAAGTCATCAACTATGCCAACTCATCCCTTAAAAGGGGGCTATTCATCTTCTCAACACCATCTTAGTCTGTGCTAGCACTCAAGCATGGGTGAGGACTCTTGTCTTTTTAGGTTCATTTATTTTCCCTTAATTATATTAGGTTATCATTTGACTACTGATACTTACAATAAGTGATCCTGGTAGCCACTTGTGGGCCCCGATGCTTATTGCAAGCCACCTCCTATAACATGTCTAGGTAAACTACTCTAGGCAAGCAGATCTCTCCCAGATCCAATCAGGTATACAACTAGGTAACCTCATATCCAAATTCACACAAAAAAATTAAATATGGTTACAAAGATACCACAAACATAATACAATACATCATGAGCCCAATGGTCAAACAGGAGTGATAATCAGATAAAGTACACTCACACCAAACATAGCTGAAATAGAAACATTTGACACATACCCCAGCCTCTGTATCCTCCTGGGTCTTCTAGTACCTGACATCCCATAATGTAAAAGAAGACATGAAGAATACAACACTCGTACCATTTCTAACTGAAACAAAAAACTATAATCAAATACGTTCCATATTCATCATATTTGAATTTCAAGAATAAGGTCTACTAGGAAATTCTAAAAAAAAATCATTCCAATAATAACATAAGTAATGAAAATTCCCAAGGAGTACCTAAGAATCCAACATAATGAAAATGCCCAATTTCAGTATAAAACTAAACATTTGTTAAGTTCCTTTGCTATTATGATTCACAATTAGATATATTACAATACGAAAAAAAATATGGATTTTGGTTAATCTAGGCATGTATGAACATACATCACAATTGAATAGTAACACATTAGGCCTAATTTGATCAAATTCTACAATTTTAATATCATATATTATAAGAACATAAGCATATGAAAACTATATGCTAAGTCCTATATAAATAAACTATCAATCAAGATCACTAAATGATTATTAAATTCAAACTAAACATATAGTTCCAATATAATTTTATATTTATATAAAATCTAAATTATAATTCTTAATCCATATAATAAAAAAGACTATATTAGCTCAAATTTTCCAAAATAAATTACACATTAAATCAATTTATAAACTCAAGTTTCATTACACATAATTTAAATTATAAATTAAGTATAATACATTTTGCCTAAATTATACTAAACCAAATTATAAATAACATAAATCAAAATTAAACAATTAACAAAATAAAATATAATATAATAAAAAATAAATAAATGAAAACCAACTCATAGTGGTGGGGGACGTGGCCGTCCCCACTGCCCCCACCCTGCCTTCCCACTTGCTTATGACCAACGAAGTACCTGTGCATGCAAGCCCGTGCATGGTAGGTACTACAGGCATAGGTACCTGGTTGCGTATAGGTACTCGCATACCATTAAAGTGCAATGCACTTTATAATTTTTTTTTCTTTTTGACTTTGCAAAAATTCAATCATTAATTTCTTTAACAAATTTTTTAGATAATTTTTTTAAAAATCATTTAACTTGCAATAAACATAGTTTATAATTATTTTACATTGCCAATTTTTTTTTTAACAATAAAAATTTAAATTTAAATTTTAACAAAAAGCTTTTTTTTTAATAAGTATGATATTTCTGAAAATGAAAATTAAAGGTCCTGTAAAATCTTTTCTAGAAAAGGAAAAAGACAACTTTTACATATTTACATGGCACTTTATCTTTTCTCTTATTTTGTTTTCTTCTATATTATTTGCAAACATATTTTTTCATTTGATAGTGTAATTTTCCTTTCATTTCCAAACAAACTAATTTACTGTGGTAATTTATTTTTTTTACTGTCATTTTTAACAGAGGATGCTTTTTTTCTGAGAATGTAATTTTTCAAGTCAAATTGAATTTTTGACAACAATCCATTTATTTAATTCAACAGCACAATAGTATAAACTATAGATAGATTAATTTTTCATTTTCTAAGTGATCTAGGATGAATTTTCTCTCAAAATTTTGGCAACATAACCCTACTATGCTAGCTTACAAAATAATCCAAAAGATATGAATCTAAGGGTTTATTAACACCCAAATTGAAAGCATTACTGAATAGAGATTTATAGCAATAAATCAGAACAAGCATATGAAATCATTGAAAATTCAGCAAATAAATTTACAAGGAGGTTTCTTCTCACCCTACCTCAATTCCAATGCTAGATCTGTAAAGAATGCTTGTAGAATTTTGAAACACCCAATTCTGTCAAATGAAAACTCAGCCCTGCAGATCTAGATCAACAATTCATGCCAACCCTAGATGACTCACAATTCAACTCCTAATCAAACTCTCCCTCTTTAGTAGAGGGAAAATACTAATTAATAATTAAAAATATATTTAATTGTGCACAAATCAACTTAGTCTCCTAAAGACAAGATGACTCCTTTTTGAAATATGACATATTCAAACTTTATAAAGCACATGTTAATATTATAAATTCTCATTAATTAATCTAATATTTCAAATGCCATTAAATCATGTAATTTCATAATTTAATATCTAATAACCATTACTAATCCTATTTTCAGATAATTAATTAATTAAAACCAAATATCTTAATATTTGATTTTTGATTAATTAATAAACATACAAAACATAGGATATAAATTTAACATTTTTTTTAATTACAATATTTAATTTCCATGACTAAAGAAAATCGCATAATCAAACAACAATAAATCAAGATCATCAAATAAACATACAAACTCAAAGAAGGGATCCACGAACTATATCATCCTGACATATTTGGGTAGGGTAGTCAACAGATACTTATCCATTACCTAGGATAGATAGGCTTAGGTTTAGGGTTTTGGGTCTATGTATTATCTCCCCTCTTTACCATTGAGATGAATGTTTGTGGGTACCCTCACTCCTACCAATTTAGGGAAGATGATGTCCTGTACCTGCAAACCTATCATCACAAATCAAAGCATGTACATACAATATATAACAAGCAATGATAGGGTATGGTCGATCGTGTGGATCTCGACAAAGCAAGTAACTACACCTTCGCCCTCTACCATATAGACACATAAAATAGATACATACAAATGAACACCATACACGTGCTAGTATGGGGTAAGTACATCATAATCCAACTAAAACATAAAGCTTTGCATCATAATAACATCAATATCAAAATACAACAACATAACATAATCATAATCTAGGTCATCCAAAATCACTAAAACAATAAGATCTACACACATACAATGCCTCCTAAAAGAGTATAGCACTAAAAAATTGAAAGAAAACTATGGGGGTACTGCATCCTCCCCCCCTAAGATTAGGCTTACTCCTGGAAGCCTGGAACAAGTAGGGATATAAGTCCCATAAACCTGACTGCACTGAAAAGGAAACTAAAACAAAGATCACTGAGTAGGTCCCATCAGACTCTTTCCTACCTTAGGTTTCAAACATTGAGGATCATTCCATATTGCAAACACCCTATGAGATCTACCAGCATCACCCATTGTAGGCTCATAAACAAATGACCTCTGTCCTGAATGCTAAACTAGAAACTAGGGAAAGTTGTATGATTTATGACTAGGTTGGCCACATGTGAAACAATCCCCCTTGAAGACTCTCCTTGCTGCAGGAGTACTGGGATGCTGAAAGCTACCTTTACCAAGATTTTGGTGTGAACTCTGAGTGGGTTGAACATCCTGATTGCACACACTATGCTGCCAATTGCGATAGTCCTCTGATCGAGAATCGCCACCATTACCATTGAATAATTTCTTATCCTACTGATTCTAATTACCTATCGAAAAGGCAGAAGGATTCTCAAAATTCCCATTCCTCTGAGACCAATTCCCCTTGGAACCACTACGTTGAACACCTCTCTGACTACCATAACCGAACGCTAGATTCACCTTTGTAAGGGTAGCCTTAATGACCGCTTCCTCGAGGGTCTTAGGCTCAAAGAGTAAGACATCCCCAATAATGTGTGCATTAAGTCTCCTCACAAAATGCTAAAAAAAGATAGATGTATCCTATCTGAATCCAGCATACTATTTGAGCTCAAAAAATCAGCACTCATATTCTCCCACTGACAAGGTCAACTGTCTCAGATTGTGGAACTCATCTGCTCTTATGTTTCCTCCATTGATCTAATAGGAAGCACTCTTAGAAGTGTTCCAAAAACAACTCCCAAGTGACAGTATCTATCTGGAACCCTAACTTCTCCTCCTCTATCTTCCACCATATAGCTGCAAAATCTATAAGCTGCATAACCGCATACCTGGCTTTAGTATTACTACTAAAGGGATGCATGGAAAAACTATGCTCTAAAGATATCAACCAAGTCTCTGCCTCTAATCCAGTGTCTTTCCCATCAAAGGGAATGGGTCACCCCCTCATAAGGTCCCTCATATGGTTCGCTACCACAACTGTAGGGTCCATAGTGAAGTTCCTCCTTAGAGGGCTCCTGGATCTCTCTCTCTCTCCCTCTCATTCGCTTGGAAATGATGGAAAGCATCATGTCCTACCCTATTCTACTCAGGACCAAGATGATTAAGAATCACCTGTAAGAGCTATCTAATATCAGGACCATCCTAAAGATCCTCTCTCTACTCACCCATATAATGCTGGTGGTGGCTCTCCTGGCTAACACTTGTAGAAGGGCTAGGTTGTCTACCCCTTCCATAGTTACCAGCACAACCTCTACCATAACCTCTAGTTCATTTAGTCATAGTCATAATTCTTGCAACATATAGAGATCCAAAAACAACTCTCAACAAAGCTCAAAACAAAACAAAAGGAAATATAATCATAAAGCAATGGTCTGAAAGAAAAATGTTTTATGTCTATGTTTAGTTTCAAGTTTAAACTACACAAAACCTAATAGGTGTACATACCTAGAGTTCCCAGTGTAAAAACTCCACTCTGATACCAAATGTAACGCCCCGCCAGGGAACCCAAGAGAAGTTAACCTAAAACATGCTACTAAGTTTGGTGAATAAATTTTTTTTAAAGTTAACATACAAGATAAAAAATAGTGTAGAAGAAATTACCATTTACTCACATTAAAACAACATGCAACACAAATTACAAATCTTGAGGGTGCCATGATGTATAATTACTTTAGAACAAAACACAACTAGAAGTAACATCAACAAAAGATTCCATAAATTATAAATTACAATTACATGATATAACAATAAATACAATTCTCATGGACATCCATGACATATAAATAAATTGACATCCACTGCACAAGTCGCAAGGTACGTAGTAATAAATCTAACTATAATAGTACAATTTTCAGATTAGGTATCACATGCAATACTCTAATACATGATTACAAATAATGAATATAAGAAAGAAACATCAAAGAAGAAGCATCATAAGGAATCGATCTATGAAATCACCATCAAGCATCGGCACCCGGATGTTGAATCTTAAATGGTAAAGAATCACTACCACGTGTCCGTGTAGAACCACAAAGGCTTACCCCACCATGATTAGGAGATAACCAATAACCCCAATCGGATAACCAATACAAAACAAGGATAAAACCTTAAGCAGAAGGATCCTGAAAGCATTCTAACTCATGGTAAGCATAATAATGTAATAAGTTCAACTCACTAATCAAGAGGCAACCGACACATCTAGAATAACCAAACTATGCATAGGAAGGTGTCATCATGTATGTCTAACCATTGAGTTTTGTCCTGGTAATCTCTCTGGATCTTGGCACCCAAGTGACCATGCACAGTATCAATGACCTTTAGTATAGATGAAGTCATCAACTATGTCAACTCATCTCTTAAAAGGGGGCTATTCATCTTCTCAACATCATCTTAGTTTGTACTAGCACTCAAGCTTGGGTGAGGACTTTTGTCTTTTTAGGTTCGTTTATTTCCCCTTAATTATATTAGTTTATCACTTGATTAATGATACTTACAATAAGTGATCATGGCAGCCACTTGTGGGCTCTGGTGCTTATTGTAAGCCACCTCCTATAACATGTCTAGATAAACTACCCTAGGCTCACAGATCTCTCCTAGATCTAATAAGGTATACAACTAGGTAACCTCATATCTAGATTCATACAAAAGAACTAGATATGGTTACAGAGATACCATAAACATAATACAATACATCATGAGTCCAATGGTCAAACATAAGTGATAATCAGATAAAGTACACTCACACCAAACATAGCTGAAATAGAAACATCTGACACATACCCTAGCCTTTGTATCCTCCTAGGTCTTCTAGTACCTGACATCCCATAATGTAAAAGAAGACACGAAGAATACAACACTGACAACATTTGTAACTGAAACAAAAACCATAATCAAATGCATTCCATATTCATCATATTTGAATTTCAAGAATAAGGTCTACTAGGAAATTCTATAAAAAAATCATTCCAATAATAACATAAGTAAAGAAAATTCCCAAGGAGTACCTAAGAATCCAACATAACGAAAATGCCCAATTTCAGTATAAAAATAAACACTTGTTAAGTTCCTTTGCCATTATTATTCACAATTAGATATATTACAATATGCAAAAATATATGTATTCCTGTTAATCTAGGCAGGTATGAACATATGTCACATTTGAATAGTAATACATTAGGCCTAATTTGATCGAATTCTACAATTTGAATATCATATATTATAAGAACATAAGCATATGAAAACTATATGCTAAGTCCTATATAAATAAACTAACTATCAATCAAGATCACTAAATGATTTTTAAATTCAAACTAAACATATAGTTCCAATATAATTTTAGATTTATATAAAATCTAAATTATAATTCTTAATCCATATAATCAAAAAGACTATATAAGCTAAAATTTTCCAAAATAAATTACACATTAAATCAATTTATAAACTCAAGTTTCATTACACATAATTTAAATTATAAATTAAATATAATACATTTTGCATAAATTATACTAAACCAAATTATAAATAACATAAATCAAAATTAAACAATTAACAAAATAAAATAAAATATAATAAAAATAAATAAATGAAAACAAACTCACAGTGTTGGGGGATGTGGTGGTTCCCACAGCCGCCCCCCCCCCCCCCCCCCCCTTCCCACTTGCCTATGACCAGCACAGTACCTGCGCATGACAAGTACTGTAGATGCAGGAAGCTACTTGCGTACAAGTAAGTTCACGTACCATTAAAGTGCAGCGCACTTTATAATTTTTTTTATTTTTGACTTTGTAAAAATTCAGTCATTAATTTCTTTTTGACATAGTTTATAATTATTTTACATTGCTAAAAAAAATTTTTAACAATAAAAATATAAATATAAATTCTAACAAAAAGCTTTTTTTTTAATAAGTATGATAAATCTGAAAACGAAAATTAAAGGTCTTGTAGAATCTTTTTAAGAAAAGGAAAAAGGAAACCTTTACATATTTACATGGCACTTTTTCTTTTCTCTTATTTTGTTTTCTTCTCTATTATTTGTAAACATATTTTTTCATTTGATAGTTTAATTTTCCTTTCATTTGCAAACAAACTAATTTACTGTGGTAATTTTTTGTTTTACTATCATTTTTAACATAGGATGGTTTTCTCCTAGAATGTAATTTTTCAAGTCCAATTGGATTTTTGACAACAACCCATTTATTTAATTCAACAACTCAATAGTATAAACTATAGCTAGATTAATTTTTCATTTTCTAAGTCATCTAGGATGAATTTTCTCTAAAAATTTTGGCAACATAACCCTACTATGCCAAGTTACAAAATAATCCAAAAGCTATGAATCTAAAGGTTTATTAACACCCAAATTGAAAGCATTACTAAATACAAATTTATAGCAATAAATCAGAACAAGCATATGAAAACATTGAAAATTCTACAGATAAATTTACAGTGAGGTTTCTTCAAACCCTACCTCAATTCCAATGCTAGATCTGTAAAGAATGCCTGTAGAATTCTAAAACACCCAATTCTGTCAGATGAAAACTCAACCCTACAGATCTAGATCAACAATGGAAGTCAAGCCAATTCCAAATCCAAAGCAATCCTCACCAAAAGCTCAAGCACAAACACATAGCTCAAGAAATCCAAAAATGCCAAAATTCTCCAAGAGCTCTCTCCACAAATCTCCAACAACCTGATTGAAAATAAATGAATGCTAATTCCCCCTTTTAGGGATTCAACTCCACCATTCATGCAAACCCTAGATGACTCACAATTCAACTCGTAATCAAACTCTCCCTCTTTAGTTGACAGAAAATACTAATTAATAATAAAAAAATATATTTAATTGTGCACAACTCAACTTAGTCTCCTAAAGAAAAGCTGACTCCTTTTTCAAACATGACATATTCAAACTTTATAAAGCACATGTTAATATTATAAATTCTCATTAATTAATTTAATATTTCAAACTCCATTAAATCATGCAATTTAATAATTTAATATCTAATAACCATTACTAATCTTATTTTCCTGTAACTAATTAATTAAAACCAAATATCCTAATATTTGATTTTTAATTAATTAATAAACATTCAAAACATAGGATATAAATTTAACATTATTTCTAATTACAATATTTAATTTCCATGACTAAAGAAAATCGCATAATCAAACAGCAATAGATCAAGATCATCAAATAAACATACAAACTCAAAGAAGGGATCCACGAACTATATCATCCTAACATATTCGGGTAGGGTAGTCAACAGATACTTATCCATTACCTAGGATAGATAGGCTTAGGTTTAGGGTTTTGGGTCCATGTATTATCTCCCCTGTTTACCATTGAGATGAATGTTTGTGGGCATGCTCACTCCTACCAATTCAGGGAAGACGATGCCTTGTACCTGCAAACTTGTCATCACAAATCAAAGCATGTACATACAATATAACAAGCAATGACAGGCTACGGTTGGTCATGTGGATCTTGATAAAGAAAGTAGCTATGCCTCTGCCCTCTACCATACAAACACATAAAACATATAGATACAAATGAACACCATACACATGCTTGTATGGGGTAAGTACATCATAATCCAACTGAAACACAAACCATTGCATCATAATAACATCAATATAAAAATACAACATAACATAATCATAATCTAGATCATCAACAATCACTGAAACAATAAGATCTGCACACATACAATGTGGCCTAAAAGAGTATGGCACTGAAAAACTAAAAGAAAACTATGGGGGTACTACATACTGCGACTCTCAGTCTCCCCTTGGGTGCTCAGACAAATCACTATGCCAAAGCATGCGCAGCTCTTCAAGTTACCAAACTTGCTAAAGATTAGAGGGTTAAGTGGCTCTAGCTGGAAGGTAATTCGATGAACATCATCAATTGCCTCAACCTCTCTCACCCTCCCTCTTGGACTATAGCCAACATTATAGCTGAAACTCGGGCCATTCTTAACTCCTTTGTTAAGGTGTTAATCGCCCATGCATATAGGGAAGCCAATGGGGTAGCAGACTGGTTTTCCAACTTGGTAGTCACTAAGGATGCTAAGCTGATATGGAAAAATGGAGATGACTTTCCCATAGTTGTGAAGATTATCCTTGAAAAGGAATGACTCCAGTGCATTGAGGGAGAAATATTACAACCTTAATACCTCGCTTGGTGGTTGAGTGTTGCTGCTTCTCTTCCGCCACTCTTGGTTTAGTCCTTTCTTATGTTCAACTTTTAGGTGGTGCCCTGGCTATATCTAGCCTGGCCCATTCTGCCTTGCTATGGTTTGACCCTAGCATTTCAGTGGTCTACTTCTTGTTTATTTTATTTGGGTTTCTTTCTTCTATTCTAGACCTTTGGGATTCAGGCACCCTATAAAACCTATTTTACTTAATAAAAAACACTTTATTTTTAACATGGAAACCTTATTAAGCAAAAAACCACCTAGGACCGGTACCCAAAATATTTTCACTCTTCTAAAGTGAGCTCAGCTAATAGCCAACCTTGTTAAAGGTTACAAAACACACTATAAGGTGTAACCTTGTTAGATGATTTATCAATAACAGTTATTTGTGACCATACATTCACTTGGCGCAACAATAAAACAATCTATATTCATTTAATGTCACAAAGAAATAAATAAACACTGGTAAGTCCCACAAGGTAAAAAGATTTTGTTTGTAGAAATGGTTAGAATGCAACATTATATGACCTGATTCAAATGTCACTTCCTTTGTAGATATTCAGATGTATGGTAAGCCGAATATACCTCTGGCCATCATAATCTCTTCAATTTCCTTTTATCCTCCAATTTTTTTTTGCTCAATTAATCTCCTTCTTCTGATGCTTGGTGTATTCAATAGAATTGCTTGGTTCTTACTTCAACATGTCTAACCATCTTCACATGAATAAAATCTCCTACTCACATGCATATCTTATTTTAAATCTCTTGTCTCCTTATATAGACATGATAAACCATTTTCTTCTCAGCCATAGATTTTGCCTCTTAATCTCCATTGTTGATTTTTGTAAGAATTTGCCTAAGGCAAAGAATGAATGCCAAGATCTAGAAGCTCAAGAGATAGCACAAGAGAGACAAATATGATATGATCAAATGATCAAATAATGAATAATAGATAGATAGATTGATCGATACAATGTAGGAATGCTTCAATATATAGGCAATGCATGATAACTAGAAGATATGCAAGTGATAAGCTATCAACTAGACATGGTGGAATCACATGTTGACCAAAGTTGGATCATCCTCTATTGTACATCAAAGTATGTGCAACATGTGCAACAATGAGATGATGATAATGTGATAAGAGCACTAAAGATGGATCTCACACACAAAGAGGTATGTGATGAAAACTATCATACCTAAATTGGAAATTCTCCTAAGCATGTGCTAAAAAGAAATGCAAACTCCTAGGTGTCACAATGACAACTAATAAGAAAATGCACTATCCTAAGTAAACTTAAGTAAATTGTAATTAGTAATATTTAATTACACCAACACCCCCCTTAAGTGAAACTTACGGGAATGCACTTAAGCTCACAATGCAAGATGGGTCTCGGCTACTAGGCCATGTTAGGTACCCATGTACAAACTAAAAGAACAATGCAATCTCTCATAAAGAGGAGAAAGAGGGAAAACCTCATGGGAAAAACCCTCCCCCAAAAAGAGAGATGAATATAATAGTGGAATATGAGAGAGAAGAAGTGGAAGATAGACCAAGTAGCCCTCCTTCAATGTAGAATGAGCACCAATGGTAGATGCTCTAGGCTCAATGTAGAAACTGCTCCATGAGTGTAGAACAACATTCCTCCCCTTAAGAAGAAACAAGACCAAATGTGTATATATGAAGTCTCCTCCCCAATCTATAGGGAGAAATCTCAAAGTGTATGGAATCTATGAAACCCGCTCAAGTGTCCCCATGTCAAAGCTGAAAGGTGCCTCTTCCAAATCATGTGTACTAAGCCACTCTACTAAAAAAGACAAATCAGGATCAACTGAGGATGAATGTAGAACATGTACCAAAGACCCAAGTGTCTCCTCTAAAGATAGAGTGACGTCCTCCAACTATTGTATCAAAGTATCCACAATCATGTCACCCTCGAAAGAATGATCAAGTAGAGAATGAATATGAGGGTTAGCATGCTCCCTCGCAACAACTAAAGAAGGATCATCCTCAACAAAGAGAAGATGAATGTCATCAATGAAGTCTCCCAAATCTAAAATGTACGACTCCACAAACAAACCTACAATGTCTATCAAGTACTCATCCCATGGAACCAAGTCTGGAAGATAATGAATATCCTGCTGCACTAAAGTACTTGAACCCATGGCTGTGTGAATGCAAGCATCATCACGAGCAAGAGTAGAAGTAGTCTCAATAGGAGGAGATGAAATGGAAGCCTCAAGAACTTGATCATGAGTGAGAATGCCCAATTTCAAGTATCCAAAACTCTCCTCAAATTTTGAATCATCACTATCATCATCATATGCTAAAGAATCACTTTCTAAAGAATCACTATCATCAAGAGGAACAAAATCTGCAAAGGAGTACAACCGAGAACAATGGTCCACTATCCTAGTAGAAATAACTGCTCCACTCTCCAAGTCTTTGATGAAAACTAAATCAGGTGTAAGTTCCACAGTCTTCTTTGTAGCACCATTTGTGATTTGCTAGAAAGAAAGAAGGTTATTGGTCAAGTGTGGAACACACAACACATCATTGAAGTGTACCTCCCTAACATCAATACTTCCTTTCCCAATCACATTCATGTAAGTGTGATTGCCCATCAAAATAGGTGGACCTTTGCAAGGTTCAAATGATAAAAACATGGACTGTGAAGAAGCCATATGATGAGAAGCCCCTAAATCTAGAAGCCATCTACCTGAATCGGGACTTCAAGAAGCATACAAAGCTTGTCCTTTTTTAGCGACAAATGTGTGCCCCTTTCCTTTATCTTTTTCTGAATTCAGTGAAGAAGTTGAGGTAGACACCTTGGAAGGCAAATTGATGTTGTTCTTGACAAGAAGATTCTTCAACTCATCAATGTCCTTATAACAAAAGTGTTCTTCATGTCCATCCTTTTTGCAATATGCACAAAACCGCTTCTCCTTCTTTGAAATTCACCCTTTTGAGATGATGTAGAAGTGTCATGTTGTGTGGAAGTGGATTTTTCACCTTCTTGTTGAGACTTACACTTCCAATTCTTCTTCTTCTTTTGACTTTGATTGCCTTGACTCTCATGATTAGCCACCAATGCCTTGGAAGTTGAAGACTTGAGAATCTCCATACTCATCAATTATTCTTGTTCTAAGACCAACATTTCTGAAAATGACTCAAATGAAGGCTTAATGAAGGCACTACTCATGGTCAACTTGTGAGTATTATAACTTGAAACAAAAGCCGCATATTCAGGAGGAAGATGTTTCAACAAGTGACTAACCAGCTTCACATCCTTCATGCAATTACCACAATCATCAAGTTATGATCTATAATCATTGAATTTGTTGAGATAATCTTGGATTGTGTCAAAATTCCTGGGCTCTAATTTCAGGAGATCAGTCTCAATTTTGAATCTCATTTCTTCATCCACTTGACCAAACAAATTTGCAAGTTTATCCCAAGCTTCTTTAGCATCCTTTATGGTTTTGATGTGATACATGACAACTTCAAAAATATTCTCTCTCAAGACTCCTAAAGCTTTAAAAATTTTGCATGACCAATTACCTACTACAAAAACATCATCATTAGCAAGTTTAATTGTACCATCCACATAAGGATTTAAACCTCTAACCATTAACTTGCTCCATACATTATCTTTCCATGTAGCATAGTTATGTGGAGTTAATTTTGCAATAGAACCCATGATGAGAAATAAAAAGAGCACAGGAAAGAGAGAGAGACCAACATACAGGACACCCCCCCAATTCACTTAATCAAAGAAAGCCCCCCCCAAAAAAATAAAAATAAAAAAAATGATGATTTTGGCACTTCATAGCTAGTGCATGTACAATGGCCACTTGTCAAAATCGACCAAAGTGGACTTCTGATTTTGATGTTTACAATAGAAAATGTGAAGCTATAGAAGATTCAAGAAGATAGGACAAAAGATCCCTCAAGGATCTAATCAATTACAAGTGCCACAATAGGCCAAAATAGACCATATTCTAAAAGTACTATGTATACTCAAGATTTCTCTAAATTGATACCATATTTGGAAAGTAGACAAAAAATCAGGCACTTTCAAAAAAAAATTGCACATGAAAATGTGTTTGTATGAGCCCGAATGAAGCCTCTAAAGTTGCAAATATAGGGATCAGATAGGTACAATCACCAAAAACTATAATTTTTGCAAAATTCATGATCCAAAACTAGAAAAGAACACCACCATTGAAAAATTCAAAAAAATTTAGACAAAATAAAAAAAATTGCATCCAATTTGGAGCCCGGATGACCAAGTTATGGCCTCCCAAAGTCGAACTGTCAAATCAAAACTGGATATGGTGAGGGATAGAAATATTTTGAAACTTTCTGACATCATCCATTCACTATCTTAAGTTTGATGGTCAAATGGTTGTCATGGCTATGCAAAAAAGCCCAAATTTGACGGTCATACAACTGTCAAATTTTACCACATAAAATAATGATGTAATGAGTAGCATCAAATTGATGGTTTGGAGACCATCAGAGTAATAGAAAAGCTACCCCAGATGACATCCAGATGAGCATCAAATTTAGAACAATTAAACTCTACGTAAAATGTAATTTTTTTAATTAAAAAACTAGTGAATCTGTTGTCGCCATGTGTCAGCTGGTGATTCGCTATTGATGGGCCAGGTGTCTGCTTGTGGGTGTGGCCACACAGTAGTCCGAGTGGCATTACTAAGTTGGCTAGGGCTACGTGGCTGAAGAGGGTAGCTACCTATGTGGCGCTGCTAGCGTGGATCACTACCTACGTGGCGGTTATGAGCTGGCCACACGGCAACCATGTGTCTGCCCTCGTTGCGGTGGGAACCTGCACAGTGGAGGACTGGTATCGCAAAGCTGAGGTGGTGGGGTGGCCGGTGGAGTGGAGGTGCCGATGGTCTAGCGAACGTGTGGGCTGGTGGTGGATGCGGGACTTTAGTCCCACATGCACCTGATAGTGATTTCCTTTGTGGTTTTTATACAAAGGCTGCCAAACTTAATGCAAATAGGTTGGATTGCATGGTGTGTCATGTCTGTGATGCGGATGGTGGATCCTTCCTTTGGGCATAGGTTGAGAGCTTTACTCGGGTCACCAATTTGGGTCGGTGGCTTGTCCATATAGTAGACCCGAGACAAAATCCAATACAAAGGTCTAATAGGCCAAACATTTTGCTAGAGATCAAAAATTGGAGAATAGCCAGATCCAAAAATTGACAGAAAAATACCCAAATCTAAAATCTGAATAAATGACGGAAACACAAATAAAAATTCAGATCTGAAATAGAAATTAAAAAAATATTACCTAATTTGCAGAGCAGGCCTTAAAAGTCTGATTTGCAAAAAAAATTTGCCTCAATTTTGACTTTTGCCCAAGGTAGGCAAATTTATAGTCAAAATTTATGGAAACAACCACCCATATGCAATGGTGAGGTCCGATCTTGCTCAAAATGTTCCCACAAAATGCTGATCCCAGATTTGATTTGTGGCCCTCCAAAAGTTGAAGCAATCAATGGCTCTGCAATGGCTATGCAATTAAGACTCTTTTGGCTCTGATACCATGTAAGAATTTTCTTAAGGCAAAGAATGAATGCCAAGATCTAGAAGCTCAAGAGATAGCAAAAAAGAGACAAATATGATATGATCAAATGATCAAATAATGAATAATAGATAGATTGATTGATTGATACAATGTAGTAATGCCTCAATATATAAGCAATGCATGGTAACTAGAAGATATGCAAGTGATAAGCTATCAACTAGACATGGTGGAATCACATGTCCACCAAAGGTGGATCATCCTCCATTGTACATTAAAGTATATGCAACTTGTGCAACAATGAGAGGATGATAATGTGATAAGAGCACTAAAGGTGGATCTCACACACAAAGAGGTATGTGATGACAACTATCACATCTAAAAAGGAAATTCTCCTAACCATGTGCTAAAAAGAAATGTAAACTCCTAGATGTCACAATGACAACTAATATGTAAATGCATTATCCTAAGTAAACTTAAGTAAAGTGTAATTAGTAATATTTAATTACACCAACAATTTTTCCTAGTTAACCTTCCTTGGAATTATTGAGGAAGTTATGTTTACTCTTGAGGTGGCTTTTCCAAGAGGAAGTGTTCCATGTTGAAGGTCTCGGGAGCCTTTCAAAACCTCACGATCTTCTTAATTCCCATGTTTTCTTGGGATGCTTGGTTGTGTTCTAATTGTTCTTCATGTTTTATCTTTATGCTCATGGTTTTCAAGGTTTTGGGAGCTGTGTTAAAACCCAATGTCTTAGGTTATGGGTGGTTGGAAAAACCCATGTCATTCAGAAACCCTTTTTTTCTAGTTTGGAAGCTTCGTCTTACTGTTGATGTACCTTGAGCTTTGTCTATTTACTATCTTTTAGGTTGTTGACTTTATATTGATGGTGGAGTTGTTGTGTGTTTTCATTCTATCTTTTATCACTGTTTGTTTGTGCATTCCATATCTCGCTAGAGTCTACTTGTAAAGAATTTCCACATCCCTTCAGAACACATTTAACACTAATAAAAATCATGAATATGAATACATCTTACTGCTAATCTTTTAATTTTTATTTTTTTTAAATATAATTAATTTTTACATCACATATTATTAAATTTTTTAATTAATTATCATCACATAAGTATTATCAAAATAATAATAAAACATAAAGAAATTATTCAAATTATATCATAAAATATTATAACAGATTTGGAATATACGAATCAAATATCCAATTCTCAACAATAAAATTAATCGAACAGCTTGCGCACATTCATATCTCGCCGAGGGTACGTAGGAATGAATATACCTTTCAGGAAATTGAATATTCTGGTTAATGTGTACGTAGCGGAGTAAACATAACCGGCTGTTTGTTTTAGTCATTATTTTTCCTCATGATGTCAACTTGCACTATAATTTTTTAATAAATCCGCCTATTTTTGTATCTGGTCATGGGTGTAGTCGTTGTCTATATTTTCAAGTAGGCGAAAACCGATAGATCGTAACGGGTGTAGTCCGTCGTTCTCGGTGTCTTTTAAGTACACAAAAAACGTTGGACCAGATTGTAGAGATTGCTTTTAGATGTTCGTACAATTTGCAAGGGGCAAAGAAAGGAATGTAAGTAGAGATTGTTACAGCCATTACGCGTGCGTGAAGACTCTATAATGGAAAACCGATGCGAGGAAGTTTATGTGGCCGTTGGAAAAGACCTTCTAGAAAACGTCTCTACTCTACAATGGACTCTCCACAACAAACCGGCCGACTCTCTGGTTTTACTTCATGTTCAGCTTCCGATTACCACCATTCCATCACCGTGTAAGCGTTTCATTCAATTTGAATTCAAGTTTGTGCCTTTTTCAGTCGCTTTAGAATTCGATTTCTTTTAATTGCAGTTGGGAAAATTCCTGTTAACCAAGTAAGTAAGAGTGTGCTTGAGGCTCATGAGGAGGATGAACGGCAAAAGTTAAACGATTGCATGGAAATTTATATGCAGATTTGCTCCGAGGCCGAGGTATGAATCTCAAACCTTTAAAAAATAAAGTGACACCCGACTTGTTACTTTCACTTTTGAAGATAAAGGCTTTCCGAAATCCTTTGATATAATTATACAACAGGTGAATGCAAAGGTTTCGATAGTTAAGAAAGCTGATGTCTGCAAAGGAATTGTCGAAATGGTTAAAGAGTTGAGTATAAAGAAGCTTATAATGGGGACATCGTCAGCAGGAGGCGCAAAACCTAAGTATGCGGAACAATATTTTAGTTTACATCATCATCAGCCTCTTTCAAGTAAGTGATAATTTTTTAATTCTACTCTGAACAGGAACTCCTATATGCAACGACCAGGGAAAACGGGCTACGTCCTCAGGAACGCGAGCAACTCCTGCGAGGTATTGGTCGTGTTTAAAGGAAAACTTCTAGTAGTGAGGAAAAGATCTGTCGTGGATAATGGTCAGTAATTTATCCGATTTTGCAAACAGTTATGTGCTTTTATTACAGGTGAAACTTATAAGCACCATCGTTGCTTGTTTATGTGATTTTCATCGAGGATTTTGGTCGATCATTTTCATTCCAGTCAAATTTTCAACCAGAATTAGCGGCCTCATTTGAATCTCCTGATATTAGAAATTTTTCAGTTGCGAGAGGGTTTACGATAAACGTTGTGGGAGATTGTACGGCTGGTTTCCCCGAAGAAATGGAACAATCCCGTCTCGAAGCGTCGTTGGAAATAACGGCAGCGACCTGTGAACATTATTCTTCTGATATGCAAGTTGGAGAAAGTCGACAAATTGATAGCGATGAAACCCACGAATCTCCAGTATTTTCTTTCCTTAAGCATTCCTTAGTTCTTCGACTTCTTTCTTTAAAAAAATCATAAATCTTACAAAATACAATATTTTAAATGAAATGCAGGAGGAGAGGAGAGATACTGAAACCCTGAAATTTCTTCTCACGGAGGCGTTGGATGTGGCGGAGAACGCAAGGCGAGAAATGCGAAGAGAGACCGTAAAGCGTAACAATGCAGAGGCGGCCGCCCTGAAATCAGCTCGCAAGGTACGGCCCTCTACTTTATCTTCTCTATGATTTGAGACGGAATTGTTCGCGTCGGGTAGAAAATACGTTGAATTTTCGTGTATTTACCAGTTTACAGCCATTGAAGCTGCCTTACAACATGCAATCCTGGTCTCAAAAATGAAAGAGGAATATTGCCAAGAGTTAACGAGGCGGCTAAATGAAGTGGAAGAGGAGCTTCAAGCTGCGGCGGACAACAGAAGATCACAAGCTGCGAAATTCTCACATGAACGTGACCAAGCTGTCCAGGAGCTCCGCACCGCAGAGCAGAAGCACAAAGCTGTGGAGATGCATAACTGTCGCATTTTGAAAGAAAAGGAGGAAAGCATTAAAGAGCTTCAAGACTTGTTACATTCTAGGTCTCGCCTGGAAACGCCCTCCTCTTCTAACGTGGAATTCAGCAAATATTCATCGGAGGACATCACATCAGCGACAGGAAATTTCCCCGGTGGCTGCGGAACCGCTTACAAAGCCGGAAATGAACAAGCAACGGTTGCCATGAAAAATGTCTGCGAGGACAGCTTGCAGAGTCCCAAGGAATTCCAACGCGAGGTATACACATAAATTTACTGCAAAGCACTTCAGATTTTGCTCCCTCCGTTTCTCATTCGAAGATTCTTTATAATCTCCTCTTGGCAGATCGACATTTTAAGAGAAATTCAGCATCCTAATCTAGTGAAGGTCGTTGGAGCGTGTTCCGAGCAAGGTTATATACTTTATGAATATATGACAAATGGAACCCTAGCAGATCGTCTTAGCTGTAAAGACTCATCTCCGCCCCTCCTTTGGCACACCAGAATTCGCATTGCCGCAGATGTTTGCTCCGGCTTGCAATACTTGCACAGCTTAAAGCCAGATCCAATAGTCCACCGTGACCTTAAGCCCGAAAGTATTTTCCTAGACAAGGATTATGTAGCCAAAATCAGTGACATTCGCCTTGTTCGTCGTCTGCCACGAGATGTACACAAAGAACCGGAGCTACAGGGGACATCTTTGTACATGGATCCCGAATACCCGAGAAACGGTGAATGCTCTACCAAATCTGATGTTTACAGCCTGGGAATGATTTTACTTCAGCTTCTCACGGGGAAAGCGGCTTTGGGACTGGTAAAGGAGGTTGAAAGTGCGCTGGAAAATTCAAAGCTGGATGAGGTTTTGGATCCTTCAGCCGGTGAATGGCCGTTCGAGCTGGCTACTCAACTGACTGATCTTGCTTTACATTGCACGGAAGCTGTGAGAAAGAGACCAGACATTCAGCCAACTGTGATGCAAATGCTGGATAAGCTTCGAAATTTTACGGTAGTTGCCCCTGAAATCAGCAGTGCTGGAAACGCCAAAGAAACACATGTTCCGGGCTTCTTCCTCTGTCCAATATTAATGGTGAGAATCACTTTCTACACTTTAGATTTGACTTCTTCATGCTATAAATACCTGGACTTTAAAGAGTTTCTGTAACATTAATTGCGTTTGGGTTGAAATTTGCAGACCGTTATGCGAGATCCTTGTGTTGCCGCAGATGGGTTTACATACGAGAGGGAGGCAATCCAAGAGTGGTTTGATCGTGGAAACAAGACATCGCCCATGACAAATAAAAAACTTAAGCGAAAGGATCTGGTCGATAACTATTCTCTGAGATCAGCCATTCGACAGTGGCAAGAGAGAGGGAACCTCTTGTGGTGATAATTGTTTGTATAAAGCTCCTATACCTCGCATTTTTTGTCGTTTTCCTCCAGTATCTTCTCATCGTGGTTCATTCACTATTTTGTTATAATTTACACACATTTCTTTGAAATGTACAATTTTTTTTTGTGATACATACATTCTTCGTTGTACTTCAGGACATCAATACGAAGAACTGTTCTTACTTTTCATTATTCTTTATTTTTCAAACTATTAAATAGAGGTCTATACTTTTTAATTAAAAATTTAAATTTTTTTATATATGAGAGAAATGGATCTTCACTCAATTATAACAAGTTAAACAAGAAGATCAAGACAATGATTTCTAAAATTAGAAAAAATAATATAAAAGCTAAAATGTTGTTAGTTTTAGATCATTTTACTAGATAGCTTGTTAAGGTGTCTTTTCACTTGTACTTGTTTGTTGTATGCTTACATCTTAGATACAAGTTGTTAATTTAGTTGGCCTTACACTATATATTTAGATATTTATCGTAAACTTTATCACAATGAGTTAATAGAATATTTTTTAACCTAATTAATATGTATTTGTTGCATTCAATATTTTCTATAACTTGCAATTCTTTTATGTGTGAGTCTGACTCGCATAGCTCACCCAATACCATCATTCATCTGGTTGATCTAGATTCTAACATAGTATCATATCTTCACTCTATATTGGATTTGGTCATGTAATGCTTGTGAATTTAGTTAGAAAACTTGAATTGCATGCAAGTGTCTTTTTCCATATTTATATTTCATGAGAATAAAGTATATTGAAAAGAAAATCATAATCTTTGTTGTTAGTTGAGAACATTCCTTGACATGGAGATTGATCTAGTGTTGGTTTGATTATTTCAATGTGTAAAGATTGAGTGACATCTTTGTCTCATTAGAGGGTGTCATCGCATTTGTACATTTCATCAAACTTTCATACATATGAAGCTAACATTTTACTTTTTCAAGCAACATTGGCATGACTTCTTTAGGGAAGAATGTTATTGTCATGTGTTGTCTTGAAGGGGGTGATTAATATTGCTTCACCCTCCTACATGCATAAGAAGGGTCAATGGAAAGTCTTCAAAAATATCATAAGGGATAGACAATAGATAAAAAAAATAAAAATTATTTCTCGATAGATTCATTTTTTGGTGATTGAAAAAGTTAAATAATTCCAAATGAAGATGATGAAAAAAATAGAAAACTAAAAAAGGACTTATATTAGAGCAATTTTTTCTTACAAAAACCATTAAAAAACCTAGGATATTTTCTACACAATTTTGATTATGAACAACAATCATAACTTATATTAATTTTTTTTATAAAATTAATTACAAAAATAAAATATAGCTTCAAAATAATGTAGTATTCAATACATTTATTCTATTGACTAAAATAGAAAATTAAAAAAATAATTTTAAAATATTGTTCATTGATTGAAAATTCCAAAAAATTAAGTAGAAACTGACAAATAAACTTAGTAACTAATAGTAGTCAAAAGTGTGGTAATTGGTAGTAATTGTTAATTTACAACATGTACCCCACTGATCTAGAGAAGCCTCACAATAAGGTCTTGTGGCATTAAAAACTAAGCCTTCGCAACTACCTTAGCAAAAATGTTTAAAATTTATTTGATAGTTTTAATATATTTGATTTATACCTCTTTCTTTTATACCAAATTCATAATGAATGGTAAATTTGAAATCAAAGTTCTTAATTCTACTATAATGCAAATGATATTTAACCAACTTTATTGTGCTTGGATTATCGCAAAATATCATGTTAGGCTCAAATTGTCTTTCCACAAATAATTTAGGAACTTTTTGTAGCCACAATTCTTAAATACCTATAGAGGTTATTGCAACATAATTAGCCTCGATGGAAGAAAGAAAAATAATACTTTGTTTCTTTGAACTTCCAAGAAAGTAAACCTAAACAAAAACTGAGAGAGTTACAAAAAGTATACTTTTAGTGATCCACACTACCTCTCTAATAAAAAGTATTGAAACCAACAAGGATAAATCCTTTAGAACTATATTAATGAAAGCCAAAGTTTGAAGTTCCTTTATCATACTTCAAAATTCTTTTGGCGTCCATTGTATATAATTTAAAAAAATATTATGCATACCTATAAACAATATAAATTACATAAGTAATATTAGACCTAGAGGGAGTTAGAAATATCAAATCCCAACAAAACTTTTATAAGTTGGCCCTTCTACTTGTTCATTGTTAACATATCCACAAAATGTAACACTATGAGAAATCAAAGTGGAGACTAGTTTACAATCTATTGACTTGGTGGTCAGGACCTCCTTGGAGATTCGTGACATGGCTTAACGGCCTCCCGTGGATCAAGTTAAATCTGACATTTGTATCGGGCATTGAAAGTTTGAGCTTTTGGTGCAACGACAAGTGATTCCAACAATTGGTATCAGAGCCTTGGGTCACAGGTTCGAGTCTCCCTTCAGTGGGTGCTGAAGGCTTAGTTGGTGCTGAGGGAGAGAATATTGACTTGGTGGTTAGCACCTCCTTGGAGATTTGTGACATGGCTTAATAGCCTCCCGTGGATTGGGTTAAATCTGACATTTGTATCGAGCATTGAAAGTTTGAGCTTTTGGTGCAACAGCAAATGATTCAAACACAATCAACCATATCAAACTTCTTCAACATATCATTTGCACATTTTTCTTGATGGTAGAAAAATTTACCGCTACTTTGATAAACCTTCACACCTAGAAAACAAAAATATATCCTTACTTTGATAAACTTCCACACTCAGACAATATTGCATAAGTCCTACATTTGAAATCTCAAATTGTTTTATCATATAAAATTTGAATTTAGCTTTCATTATAGAATTACTATCCATATACAACAAGTCATCAATATACAAAATGGCAATGAGAATGGCATTGCCTTGTTTTTTTAGAAAAGGGACGGTTCACTCTTACCTCTATTGAAGTGATCCTCTAGATAATACCTATCAATCCTAGCATACCAAGCTCTTGGTTTTTCCTTGAGGGATTACAAGGCCTTCATTAGCTTCTAGAATTGATGCCCTATTTGTTGCATCTTAAAACCTTGCAGTTATTCCATATTAAATTATTCTTGTAAGAATCCATTGAATAAGGAACTTCCAAATCCATGTGATCGATGCTCCATTTTATATGTGTTATTAGGAAAGTTTTCATTCTAATAGTCTCTTTCCATGACATAGGTATTAATGTTTATTTAGGATTTTTCCCATATATCTATGTGAATCCTTCAACAATTAATCTTTATTTGTAAATTTGAACACTCCTTGAGAGAAATAAGAGTACAAAATAGATAGAAATTTTTAAAAAAATAATTCTAAATAGTCTAATATCTAATACAACTAGCATTAAGTAGTTATGCTAAGATTCCACTTTATTGCATTGACCCTAAAAACATAAAATCCACCTTTCCCTAGGGACCTCCCTAGTTAAGGCTTATGTATTAAAAATTAGCCGATTACATGATATGAATACACATTTTGAGAAATTTTTATCCTAAATTAAAAAATCCTAAAATAAGCAGAGCTCCATCAAGACATGTCTTAACCCTTGGAAAGGTGTATTTTAAAGTTGGGTTCTTGAGGTTTTAGTCTAGAACTCTTGAGTCATAGAGTCTTGAATTACTTAACAATGATATCTAAGAGATATGAAAAATCTTTATCTTTGTCTCATATCTAGAAAATGTTATAAATCTTGATTATATACTTTGAAGCTCGATCAAAAAAATCCATATGGATCTCAAAATAATCATAATATATGAAGTATTTAAATTTTTTACCATCAACAAAGAAAGATAAAAATAAATTATAAACCAAAAATAACAAAAATATAGATCTGATGTAGAACACCATCTCAAAGTGATGGAAATCCCTCCATCCTCTAATACCACTAGCCTCCAAAGTGACCCTACTACTCTTTATCCTTTTATTGCAAAATAATCTCTCTAATAGTATAAGCATGTGAGCCTTTGAAGGCCCAAAGTATGAATTCATTCTTAGTATCTCGAAGACTATAATCCTCAATATAAGCTACTTGTTCACTCCACTTAATTGATAAACATTGATCTAATAATGTATCTTTTGTGGGTTGACAATATCCATTAGACTAGTTTCCCAATAAATATAGATGAACTATAAATTTGATGTGTTATTACATCATAGTTAACCTAGTATGAAAACACTAATCCTTCCTAAATATTACCATTATTCATGCATATGGTGGTCTTTTGATCATGCAATATAATTATTTTGTTTAACAAATATTTCATTTCATAATACTTCATAGTAATCATATTACCTTTGATACTAAAATCATTTTGAGAGAAAATATAATCCCTATCCACTTCATAGATCTCCTCCTTGCACTTCTTTTCAAAACTATCAAAGAAGTATCTATACGACTGAATTTGAAGTACTCTCTATTCTTTTTAAGCCATTTTTTGTTGGCTACTATTATAGTCGTGTGAATTCACTCTGTATATTTGAATGGTGGGAGGTATATAGTATTAAAAAATAAATAAAGGTAACCTAATATGTGGATATTATAAATACAACTTAAACACAAAACACAACACTAAAAATTCCTTAAATAAGTACCACACCAATCAACTATCAAAACATCCATACATTTATTCTACTTGTACAAAATTTAGACTTCAAACATAATTATTAATGTTTTTGAATACTGGAAACAACAGGTTTTAACTGGGGACCGGAAAGCCCTTACAAAATAGTTACAAAAGATAAGTCATTAAAATCACCCAAGAAAAATAGGGCTAAAAAAACTAGCCCATCAACAGGCCCGACGTAAGCACAAAAAACTAGCCTACAACGAGTAAACAAAAAACAAAACCTAGTGATGAAGACACAGAGAAAGAAGAAAACAAAAATTAAAGAAACTAGGCATACTCCAACAGAGTTGCCTCCATATCTTTTTTTAGCCTTGGACATTTTGGTAATGCTTGCATTGAGATCTAGAAGCTCTAGAATCCTTTCCTAGATCTTCTTCTTCTTTGATGATCTGGTGCATTTCCTAGGTCCAAATGGATCCTCATCATCATTGGTATCATCAATTTTAATAGGGGAACCAATATTTAACTCCTGCTTGATGTTAAAAATGGATTCAACCGGAGTCCCCATAAACTGGTTGGTGTCCATCATGATCTTCTTGAGAGTGGTCTCCATCCTATCAATCTTATCCTGCATCAATTCCATCTCATCCCTATTCTCCCCAACTTTGGTTGTGCCATCCAACCTACCACCCAGTCTTTCTCGAATAATGTCCACTTTGGCGGAGAGAGATCTGAGGTTAAGGCCCATAGATTTTATCTCATGAAAAAACCATTTGACCAGATGGAAGGAATACATGGACATTCCCTTGGCCATTTGCATGACACCAAAAGGAGGGTCAATTTTTTCCTCCAAATCTTCTTTGAGGAGCTGAACATTCCTCTCTTGCATATCAATAGTCTTAAGGAAAGGGATAGTTCTGGAAGAGGATGAAATATCCTTTTCTAGAAGGGTCTCATTATCTCTCACAACATTATCTTTTTTATCCGACACCTCTTTAGTAGCAGCAACATTATTCAGAGAAATAGGGACATCATTGTCCAGAGAACTGGCATAGTCAACCGGGATAGGGACCTTCTGACCCCTAGGATCATTGTGATCATCCATATCCAACACAACCTTAATGTTTTTAATCCCCTCTTCTTCTGTATCACTCCTAGTAATAGGCAAAGAGTCCTTGCTATCATTCTTAGGATTTTTCAGAGAAATCCCTTTAAAGTCTGAGAAACCCCCAATTCTAGTGTCCCTCGACTCAGTCTCCATACCACTTTTCTTATCAAATTTTAGTTTTTTAGAGGACAAGCCCTCCTTAACTGTCGCCCTACCTCTCTTAGGAAAGCTAATGGTAGGCCCTCCCTCTATGAGCTAGGGAAGAGAAGGGATGAGAGTTTCCTTCTTACTAATATAATAAACAATGAGAAGAATAAACCCTTCATGCAAAATTGGCTTATTCTCTTTTCTTTTATGCTCAACAATGCTCTACCAAAGGGAAGTAAGAAAATAAAAGGGAAATGAAACCCTAACCTTGTGCCTAAAGTGACAGAGAAGGACAAAGTGATAATAATGGGCCCTTTTATACCTCTTGTTTAGAGTAATGTATTCCATAATGGCCACCATCACATTGGACCAGATCTCCTTGAAACTAAGAACGTCATAGTAGCCCCTAGTATCTTTAACTAGTTTCTCAGCTTCCTCTTCATCCTTAGGGAAATGGTGAATAGAATTATAAGAGACCTTCGTGTTCCTATTAAATTTCATCCCTTTGAAGATAAGGCCTGAGACCTCAACAATGAGATCCTCAGTAATTTTGACATTCATCCCCACAATTGTAACCGTTCTTTCCTTCCAACTGTCAAAAAAATTATTGGTAACCTCTTCATCAAAACCATGTAGTTTCTCCATGAACGTGGCAAGCCCTCCTTTTCACAACTTTTCAAAAACCTCCCTCTCATCCTTCCACCTCTTGCATCTCTTGGGCTCATGATAATTCAGGTCCCTACCCATCCTTACTTCACTAGGAGTAGGGCTACAAGGAAACACAGAAAAATTCTTTGAACATGATGAAAAAGATGAAAAGGAAACAACTTGTCACACCTCTAAAACACTTGTGTCTTCTCCTCTCATTCTTAAGAATGCCAAAACTTTCCATAATGATATAGTCACCCTTGTTGCATATTTGTCTTATCATTAATACTATAGAGATACACCAAATCAACCCTCCTATAGAGAATCTTTTCATACGCCACCTTATCTTTTAAATCAACATTAAGTTTACTACCTACTTGCCAAGTCATGATACCATCTGATTTGACAGCCACGTTAGCCAATGCGTCTATCATCCCATTGGCCTCACGATACACATAGACTTAAAGGAAAATAAAATGTATCTTATAATTTCTTATGAAGGAATCTTACATACCTATGCACTATTACACATGTTGGAGGTTGAGTTAGCAAAGGTGTTCCATAATTTATTAACTTTCTTCAAATGGCACTCTAAAACTTCATAGATCTCCATAAAGAATCACAAAGCTGATACTTCTTATCCAAAACATTAAAAAAACTTTCAATTATCTTGCAAGTATCCTTTCCTTGTGCGTACTACCATGAATATGTGAAATCTAGTCCAATTTGGAGCTTTCTACCCACATAAAAACTCCCAATCCTTCACAACCATAGATATATAAAATTTCTAGCAAATCTAACATAGAAAGTGGTAGCGGAAAGAACTTACTTTTCTATCACACAAGAAGTTTCAATTTTCTAGCACAAATTCCCATGCCAGAATAGTTAACTTTGGTTTAATTAGAAATAGGTTTTTACAACAAAATTGAGACTAGTAGACACTTATAGACAAAATCCATAATTGTTATCTATCATCCTTCATACAACAACATTAATACTAATGTTTCCATCTTGTCCTAAATGATTATAACTCACATACTCTTCACACAGAAGAAATAATAGAATACCAATTCAGATTATGTCAAAACTTCCCATAGAAGGCTCACTCTTCTATGATTTTGATACACCTAGGCATTCATTACTAGACATCCCATTCACTAGCATATATTACTAATAGGTTATTAGGAGAGAAAGAGTGTTTTAATACAAAGTAAGAGTGAGAAGAGCATAAAATAGACAAATTTGATTGATGAATAACATAGGATTTATAGGGATACATATGCATATGTAGTTGATGAAACTTTATAACCATCTTAACCAAACAATGCTAAAAAAACTAATATCTAATACAACTCACATAGAGTAGTTATGCCAACAATCCCATCACTATGATACTTAGAATTGCAGACCTACTTTATATAGATTATTTTCTTATCTGTATAAGCTTGCAAGTACCATTCTTGGTAATCAAATTTATCACATGCTATATTTCTTGCACCCATATATCATTAGTATATACATCCTCAAAATAAGATGGTTCAAAATCACCTTTAAAAAAAATATATGATATTTAAGCAATATTACCTCTAGGTCTCTCTACATGGTCTAGAATTAGATTTCTTTTATAAATATCTACTAGGCTCCTAACCATCCTATTAGTACATGGACTTGATGTTAAGCATAAACTTGAAATTAAAGAGCTAGAATAGGGACATTTTTGTCAATGTTTAGCACTTGGAATTAGACTATTGAATTTATGATAATGATCTTTATAAAAAAACTACCACTATTCCATATAAATTTAGAATTTAGTACATGGTGTTTGTGATGATCATGAACTATTCCTTCATAGTAAATCACATCTCTTAAGACAATAATGATATTAGTGTTGCAGATATGGTATCAATGTGTTGTTATTGATATAAAATATTTGGTACTATAAGAGATTGTTGAAAAAAATGTTAATATTTTTTTTAATTAAGGGTCAAATAGTATTTGAGGGGACTTGAAACCCTATAAATAAAATGCTACAAAAACCATTGAACCATTAGGAAACATGCACCAAACTAAAAAAATATAAGGCACTACCTCAAGAACAAGAAACAAAGATAAAAATATACAAAACAATCCTAATTTAAATCCTCTATGTCCTCAACAACCTCAACCTTTTGCAAGGAAGCCAAAAGAGCTAGTTTCTTCATGTCTTAAAGGTCTTGAGAAAAATGAAAAGCTGTCTACTTGGGGTTTCCATGAGCACTAATGCATGGGCATGTGTTGTCCTCTATAGGCACTTGTTTACCCTTATCAATAGCATCAACATTAACCACTTGCTTTTGATTTTAATACATTTTATCATATTTATCCACTAGGTTCTTGATGTTCTTTACAATATCCTTAATCACCATATATTTTTAGAAGAACCAAAGTAATCAAATTATCATTAATATTCTTCATCTTTTTTTTCTAGTAACACAGTTCTTCCATCACAATCATTTTTAATAGTCTTCACATCCTTGACCTCTTTCTTGAAGGAAGACATAATATTTCTTCATTCTCACCGATAAGGATCTTCTTGATTCTGAATACTATGTGTTTTTCTATTGAATGGAACATAGTTGTATGTTCATTTGATTAATTTCATGAAACTTTTATTTATTAATCCTAAAAGATTTGACAACTGCATTCTTCACAATGCCTAGAAGTTGAGGTGCACTTTCATAATCTGAATTGAGGAGAGGCAATTCTTTAGCCAAATCATTGGAAAGTGTAGGTCTTCATTCACAATTTGTAGTAGGTACTAACTCCCCAGACCCCAACCACTAGAACAAATTATTAGAGGCTTCACTAATTGAAACCAATACATGAGAAACCCTCTTATTCTTAGGGTTAGTCTTCTTACTCACCCTTGGGACTTTACCCTCCCTTTCTAAATATATCAGATGAGAATCTGCATCATTTCTCTAATTTTCCACCTCATAGTACTCACTCTCAAATTCCTCCTTATCATTCTGCTCATCATCCTTAGAAGAAACAAGGGAATACCTAATCTTTCCTTTATAAGGGAAAAGGAAGGGCTTTCCAATGTTATACTATGAGAAAAATAAATTCCTCGTGTAAGACGGTTTCTAGGGTTCTTTATATGATCATTGATAATAGCAGTTATAGAAGACATAAGGAAGAAAGGAAATGATAGAAGACATAAGGTAGAAAGGAAATGAAATTCAGACTTTACGTTGAAAGTAGTTGGGCAGGACAAAATGGTGCCCATAAAGCATGGTGAAGCACCCATCGAGATAGAAGAACTTCATTAACACCTGTCTGACTGCCGCCCAGATCTTCTTTATGGACATCATCTCATAGCCGCTATTCTACTTCTTTACTAGTTTTCTCTCTCTCTCTCCTGCAAGTTTTCCTAAAGCATAATTGTTTCCAAAATCAGATAAATTACTGACCAATATCCACGATAAATCTTTTCCTCACTACTAAAAGTTTTCCTTTTCACACAACCTATACGTCGCAGGAGTCGCTCGCGTTCCTTAGGACGTAGCCCGTTTTCCCTGATCGTTGCATCCTGGAGTTCGGGTAGAGTGGAATTTGAAAATTATCATTGATACCTAGGAAAAACCTGTTGACGATTTAAACTAGAATACTGTTCCGCATACTTGGGTTTTTTGCCACCTACAGACGATGTTCTCATGATAAGCTTTTTTATGCCCACATCTGCCTTCTTTAACTACCGAAACCTTTGCTTTCACCTATTGCGTATCAAAGTATTTTGAAAATTTTGAAGTATTATGAAGGGTGTTTTTTAATTTATCAAAGGGCTGAAAATTCATACCTTGGCTTCGAAACAAATCTGCAAGTAAGAATCCATGCGATCATTTAACTTTTGCCTTTCATCCTCCTCATGCGCCTCCACCATACTCTTACATACTTGGTTAACACGAATTTTCCATACTGCAAATAAAAAACACCAAGTTTATCTGGGAATGCTAAAGATACAAACTTCAATTCAAATTTAGTTGAACACTTACACGACGATGGAATGGTTCTAATACGAAGCCGAACATGAAGTAAAACCAGAGAGTTAGCTGGTTTTTCATCGGAGAGTCCATTGAAGATAGAGATTCTTTCTGGCATGTCTTTGCCCATGGCCACATAAACTCGGTGGCATCTGTTTCCCATTATAGAGTCCTCACGCACACTTAATGGCTGGTAAATAAATCACTTTACTACTACTCACAAGTCATATGGACATTTAGAGCAATCTGTATAATGTGGCCGAACAGATTTTCGGCACTTGAAGACACTTATGGCCATCTATAGGTTTTAGCGTCGTTGAAGATATAGACAATGACCATCTGCTCTCGTGATCAGGAAAACAATAACTAATTTAAACGGCCGATCAAGGTCCGCTCCCGCTAAATACATGTTAACCAGATCATATTCATCTTAAATGGTATATGCCTGCGGTACGCTTAGCAAGATATAAATGTTTGACACTGCCTAGGTTTCTTTCCGACTTGAATCTCACCAGTGATATGGAAATATGAATGTGTACGAGCTGTTTGATTAGTTTTAAAGATTCTTGCGAATCGGAAATTTTTTTTTATATTAGTATACGTGGTATATTATTGTTTGATTTACATATTTTATTGTTTAAATAATATTTGTGTTATGATAACTACTTTGAGAGTTTTGAGATAGTAATTTAATCATACACAATGTACTAATATGTCCTGTATTTTTCTATAAAGTTGATTTCATTATTAGTTTTTCCATGATCATTCATTCTAGCAATTAGAGAAGACAAAAGTAGAAAGGAAAGGAGATTAAGACTTTATGTTGAAAGTTGTTGGGCATAACAAAATGGTGCCTATACCACAATAGAGCACCCATCCATAGACAATCTCTCTCTCTCTCTCTCTCTCTCTCTCTCTCTCTCTCTCTCTCTCTCTCGCATTTAAATAATTCATATTTTAAAAATTATTCTTCTCATTCACTATTAACCTTGTCACCAAGCAATGGGATCTTCTATGATGTGTCAATTATGCCCTAACAGAGACCTACTCATTCTTCTAATTGTCTGCAAACACTTTTGTGGCCTTTGGGTCGAAGTCATGAAGCTTCTCCAAGCAGGGCCTGACCTCTTCCCTATTCAAGATTTTCTAAATGGTAGCATTTTTTCTCACCTTATCACTATTGATGGGTTCTAGATGATATTTACCACTACCCTTATCATTGCCTCTACACAAAACAACCACTTTAACACCACAAATATGTCTCTCATCTAGAAAAATATGAACAAGGAAGGGAATGAAAATCATCCAAAAAGTGCGTGACCCTTTAAAGCATATCTACCTACTAGATTTACGAGCAACTGTAATTCATTAAACTTTGAATTTTGAACATGTAGTTTCTCATAAGCTATCATGTTAGTGACATTCACTAGGAGTTTAACCCCTTTTCTCCATATCATTATTTTATCACTTTTAAGGTCCACATTTATACAAATAAATACTTATCAAATTCCCTTCTCTCAATACATCTAAAAGTTGAGATCTATGAAATGATTTTATAATATTAATTGAGTCTATGATCTGATTTTGAAATTTCTAAGTGGGTTTTTGGGACCCCTTAAGATATTGTATGAAGTTTCTAGAATCACATTCAATCCACATATGCTTATAGTTCATATGTCAAGCAATACATGAATCATGGTAGACAACAACTTTAGCCATGGAGTGTCATCACCAAAGAATGCCACTATACTCATTTCTCAACACAAAAAACATAATGTTATAAATTTTGGATGATTTGGTATAATTAGTGGGTTGCTACTAGTTTCAACTATGTGATAATAATGTTTAGTTTAGCATTGCCATGATGTCTTGTAGAGATTAGAGAAATCATGTAAGGTATAATAATTTATGTCCCATGGTAGAGACATAAACTTTTATATTACATTCAATTACATAGCAAGATTATTTTTGTAACTTAGTAGTTAACTTAATAAAGCTGAAAAAGATGATATATGTAAAGTTTCAAGACATAATTATTTTTGATGAAATAATTAGAGATGACGGTGTACTAGATTGCAATTAAACATGCAAAGGATTTCAAAGGAGAAGTAATAATGATCCACAATCTATGACACTGAAATATATGATCAAAAGGATTTAATAATATGATTAGGGATGTCGAAAGCATATTCTATACAAGATCCAAATGGTTTGGAGTGATACAAGTTCAGTATTCAAGGACTCAAGTTAATACTATTGAATTGACATGCTTTGTCTTCACCTATACAAGTGATTTCTTTCTTCCATCAATAGAAGGTTGTGCATTTCAATTGTATTAACATGAATAGACTCTCCAAATGTCCCATAAGTTTTCTAAGTTTTAAGTGCATATTGATTCTTTATGATTTTGGTACCACAAGGTGATAGAATTTTATACCTTTGGTGATTCACTATTATTGAGCTAACATAGAATGTTCTCTTTTCTATGCCATGAATGTAAATATTTTCACACCGCTTTGAAGGATGTATTAGGATATTAAATGAATCTAGATGAACTCTTATTTGTATTAAAATATGTTACTTTTCTTGGTATAAGCACCTTATGGCTAGCTTATGTTGTGCTTGGTGTTTCATCTACACTCTATTTTTAATTCATCTCAATTAATAATTTGAATACTTATGGGGGGTACATATTCAAAATTAAATCAATTATAATAAGAGTGGTTGTAGTAGGTGTTGGAGCAATGCTATCAAGATAGGATCACAACTGCAACACATTCAATGGATAGAGGGAAATGATATATTTCACTAGTAAATAATAAATGTATTAGAGATTATTTACAAAATTATAATTACTTTTCATATATAGGCAAGATGCAAGAGAATTAAGTACACATGAAAATCCATGTGTCCTAATCAAACGAGAAAGAAGGTAGGGTAGGTAGGAGTATAATTAGCATTAACTACCTGACTATAAACTAAAATGCACTTATGAAATATGTAGTGGCAACTAATATATTGGTACCCAAAGTTTGACTTAAGCACTATAACTAGGTGAAACCTATTTGATTGAACATAAGGTGTTTACAAATAGTTGTTCTATATGGATTAAATATTTTTAGTTAATAATATATAGAATATATGGTAAAATCTAATTGAGATGATGTAAAAAATTATTCCATCTAATATTTGATCTACAACAATCAATTAAGCTTGTCCATGTTGCCATTCAAATTTGAACCCATGAGACTTAGGTGAAAGTAAGTATTTTTGTGAATTTTTCTCATAGGTTCAAGTCCTTTTTGGAAAAAACATGAAAACCATAATTAATTTCATTAAACTACCATTGAAATTGATTAAATTAAATTTAGAGATAATGGTTAATAATTTGTAATTAAAATATATTTGTGTTATCTTTTACTAGTTTTATGGCATGTCATGTTCCCTTTAGCACCTACAAATTTTTGGACAAGATTTTGGTTAGTTTGAAATTTTTTGCTGTAAACTAGCTAGGAGTTTTCAATTTTAGTGATCTAAGAGAATCAATACCTCATACCACAATATTAAGTGCCAAGGATCAAAGCTAACAAACTACTTCAATATTGGATGAGGAAACCCAAAAACATAGGTCCAATGAATTAAGAGAGCTTTAGGGTGTGAAGTATTTTGGTTCAAGAATACTTTAAACATAGCATCCTCTTAAAGAAAACACTAATAAACTAACTCCAAGTCAAGTAGAAAGAAAAATATTAGTAATTAGGGTTTTGTGAAATTCTTACAAGTGTATCAACGTAGGAAAATATATGAAATCCAAATTCTAAGAAATGGATGAACCAATAAAAAAGGTTCAAGTCAAGGATCTCTTGGAATATGATTTGGGATAAGGGAAAGAACAAAAATAACTACAAAAAAAACATTAAAGAGATGAAGATTAGAAAATTGAAAAATATTACTATTACCCAAAATTTCCCTATTATTCAATTTTGGCCACAGTCCCTGCTACAGCTTGTTTTAGCTTGCAAAGTTGATCCACAAAGTTCTATGATTTGCGCCCTTAGCCCCATGTTCTACAATCTAATTTCAAGCCCCAGCTCTGATTGCACACCCTAATTCACAAAGCCCAAAAAAATATTCAAGTTTGAATGCTTGCAAGAAATGCTAGTGTTGAAAGGTTCAAAAGGTTGTTCAGTGTCGAAAACCCTCTGTGTTTTTGACCCTTTGCTCCGGAAGCCCAAGATGTTTTCGACGTTACTTCTTTCTCTGGTGTTTGCATTTTTTCTAAGTGCGCAACTCCGACCAGGTGGGTCCCTTTGATGTTTTTGATAAACTGCTATGGCTTGTCGCATGATCGTATAGCCCTTTTTTAGGCTATGCGAACATGCGACTAGCCATTAAGTGCGCAACCCCGAGGTACCAGGTAGGCCCCAGTCAGCAGTCAATGAAGATTTACTTTGGTCGCATGATCGCACATGGTCTCTTAACCGCATGAGATCATGTGACAAGCGGTCAGTGGGGCCTGAAGTTTCTGCAATGGCGCAAGTGCGATAAAGATCTACAGTGGTCGTATGATCTCATGGAATCTTTCTATCCCATGTGATCATGCGACAACCATTCGATGGGCATCTCAGTGGGTGGTGGGTCTGGATTTTCTAAAGCAAGCTGGTAGTCAACGTAGATCTAACGGCGGTCATGTATTCGCATGGAATCTTCTAAGGCCATGCGATCTTATGCCCGCCGTTATATGGGAATCTAAAATTTTGAGTGGGTCTATGTCAGGAAGGTGCCGAGGTGTTTGTTGATGTAGCGGCTAGAACGAATAAGGTAGTGACATGTGGCAGTTCTGGGCCTGGGGTTGAAAAAGCTTTGCGCAGTTGCGTGGATAAGGTTTTCACATGGTGGCTAAATGAGCTTGAGGTATCTTGTGTGCAGCATCTTGTAGTTGGTCGCATGATCGCATGTGGTCTCTTGACCCCATGCAACCATGCGACAAGCGGTGCATGGTTGACAAGTGGATTTTTTGACAGGGCCAGGTGTCTTGCATGGTAGCAGAGGCAGATTTCAAAGGGTTGTCACATGATCACATGAGGCTTTTTGAGCTCATGCGATCATGCGACCGATGTTATTTCAAAGGCAGTGTGACTATTTTTCATGGGCTTTCTTCTAGTGAGATGTTTGCAGCGGCACGGTAGCTCAAAGAATTTATGTCGCTAGGACATGCACAGTTAAGGGAAGATGATGAGGTGATCTAGCTAGCCGTCAGGGGTCGACTCTTGTCCCGGGGAGGTACCAGCCTATGCATTCATGGCGAGCTTGTTGCAGGAAAAATTATGAGTCTAGGTTGCTTGTCTGCAAGTTATTGGCGGTACAGGCATGGGCACGCAAGGAGAAATATCTGATCGGTTGAGATATTTGTAGAATTGTATTTATGATCAGAATCAGTACCCTAGGGTTGATTATTAAATTGTAAATCTTGTAACCCTAGTTAGATTTTTGACTCCTGCCTGCATGCAGTGAGTGTTGTATATATTGTTTTTTGGAGCTTGTAGAGCTCAGAATTCACATTTTGTAAAAAGGAAAGACTCTTTCTTGGGAAGCTATCCATGGCATTTCTTCCTACCCCCCTGGTTTCCCACATTCTGTAATTCCCATTGATGAATTCAAACATGGCAGAAGTATTTTTGTGACAATTCTTCATGACCCTATGCTTCCTTGTTTGAGTTTGTCTCTTATTGGATTAAGGTTTATGCATGTTTTCAATGGAAATTGGGTTTCCTAGTCCCTCTCACTTTCTATGATTTTGTGTGTTACCATGTCTGATCTGATTTAGATGTTTTGTGGGTATGCTATAGCCCCTAGCAGTCTTGTCTCATTCCTACACCCAGTTGCAGAAAAGGATGTTTGTTTGTAGGTCATAGGTTGAGTCTTCTATTCAGACCCACTTATGAAACACTTATGAAAGCCTATCTAGTGAGCTGTGACTTATTAGACCTGATTCCTCCATTGATATTCCTCTATACTGAGATCCAAACCCTAATTTTGGTGCATCACCTAGTAGGTAGTTTGCTTTTAGTTATTTCCCTTTTAGCACTCCTAACCCTTTTCCCTCAAAGTTTACTTTCCTATTTAAGAGCGAACTGAGGTGATAATCCAAGAGGAACCAGCCTAGAACCTAGAGGTCTCATCTCGGTTAGCAAATGTCCCACAACCTTGAGATGATTCCCATGTTATACTGGGTTATCAAGACCAAGAGAGCTTGAAACAAAGGCACAAAACTCAGTGTATAACAATTACAAATAAGTATCTTGGTAAAGAAAATTGTAAAGACTCAACTCAAAAACACTTAGAAAATATTTTGCATGGGGAAATTAAAAAGTATTATAGAAATGAGAGGGTTGAATTTTTTAATAAGGAATTTTAGGTTTTAATATGAAAGGATATCATGGGAATAGAGAGTTGGGGAGAAAAATCTTAAAATTTTTACTCTAAGGGACTACAAAATTTTAGGATGAAATCATGACATTAGTAAGTGAGGGTCTCAAACATAACTTTAAAACATAATGATTTTAACATGAAATTAATATTATAGAAAGATGATCACATGAAGATATCAATAGATATGTTTAGGCATACAACCCTAATATAGCATGCCATTAGCCTGAATCAAAATTGAATCATCATTGAGCTTTTAGAGTTCATTTGAAAAATGTGCTTGAAACAATAATTTTGAAAATACAAAACTAAGAAAGAATTAAGGGAAATGGTAAGGGGTCTAGAGTTTGAGAAAATAAATAAAATGATACTCTAATTAAGAGATACTAAAAAGCGTAAGGATCAAAATAATAAAAGAAATAGACCATGATGATCAATATTTTAATGTTTTTACCATAGATATGATATTTCAAATGAGTTAAAAATTTATCCCTACATAAATTTAATAAGGTTTGACACTAGAAAATTAAGATTGGGTGATAGTGTATGTTATAGGTATTATGTTTGAAAACCCAATAGATAAAGGGAAAGAAGAAATGATATGGATGACATATCTATCTCCAAAATTTAAAATGTTTGACAATTGACAAAATCTAAGGAAATGACACTACTAACTTCACTACTTAGAATTTTTTTGACCTTTTAGTAAGCTTGAAGTACAATGATAACATAAGGACCCTTACATAACTAGTTGAAACCAACCATAAAGAGTTAACATAAATTAAATAATATATCTTTTATATGCAATTAAATCATATGGATCTTAACAATCATCTTGTCATTCAAAATCTATAGAAAAATACAAGAAAAATTATTACATTAACTCAAAACTCTTAAATTAATTATCATCACACAAATATTATTTAAACATTAAAATTATTCAATTTAAATCAAATATTAATATAGTACATATACTTGTTAATATTTCTGACTTTTAAAGGAAATATCAATCTATAGATGATCTTTTATAAGTTAAGATATAGGCCCTATCCAAAATATAGATAAATAGAAGAATAGATAAAACCCAGTTTTGAAGTCTATTGTAGAGTTTCCTTGAGGATGCCTTTCAATTTTATAATATAATTCAACCTCTATGTGTCCTCCAATTCTACAACATCTCGTCCTCTAAATATGCTATGTTTTGTCCTCAAATCTACTTTATATTGTTCTTAAATTTCACTATATATTATGTCTTAGATCTCCTATTCTCCCTCTAGGAATGGCTATAACTTTAGTATGAAATATTATTGCTATTGATTAGATTGGAGTTTTGAGAAGCACGTTGACATAAATACATGTATGACATGAAGAAATTTTTTGAGAAGCACATTGACAAAATCTAGCATGATGCCTCTGACAATAATCATGAGAATGATAGTTACATTTAGTTTTTCTTTAAATTTGGGTTGGGATAGGATCAACCAACATCAGGTCCTTTTATTCATTAGGAGGGATAACAAAAGGAGGAACACTACATTGAGAGATAGATTGAGAATAATATTTACAATAAAAAGGAAGAGAAGGTGTAGGTGGTGTAGGAAGAAACTCACATCCATGATCATCCTGAGGTTTACTAAGTTCACAAATATTGTGGACCTTATAGGCTTGGTATGAGAAAAAGAAATGGTGAAGAAATGTTTGACTTCATTGAGGCAAGGGATACCAAAAGAAATGAAGGTCAACTGAGTCTCAAGGCACAAAAGGCTGAGAAAGACTATTGTTAATAGTCATGATTTATCCATTAATAGTAAATTTAACACATTTTTTAATAGGAGAAGCCATGGATTTCATGGAAGTAAGCCAAGGAAGACCAAGATTGAATTTTAATTAATTAGATGTCATGATGTGTTAGGGTCTATTTGAGTCACCATGTTAAAAGTGTCCTTGAACCTTTGATATATTTGATCATTTTTTGGTTTCCTCCTTTTTCAAAGTTTGCATCAAAAGGTCTTTCAAAGTCAGCTTTGCCCTTGAGTTAACCATCATGATATTTCAAACTTGTTTTGGTCTAGTCAGCTCCCTTCGACAAAGTGTTAGTAGTCCTTCATCACTCATGAATCACTTTGAATCACTTTGAACCTCGGTTAAAAGTAGTTTAAAGAGGTCCAAAGGTTCAATTCAAATTTTTAGTTATTAAATGGTACAACTCACGAGGTTCCACAGGTTGAATGGAAAAATCTAAAACTACAAATTGTAAAGTTTTATGCTCAGTTTGGTTCAGCATGGTTCCAAGAAGTTTGACTCCATTCAAATGTTGAGATATAATATGGTTAATTCTATATTGGCAAGGTATAATAGGGTTCATCCACTTCAGCCAAGGTCAAAGTAGTGCAGCAAGTTCAATGGTTCAATGACATTAACACATCAAGTGAATTGTTTTGACAGTTTATAGACTTGTACAAACAAGAGAATAATGTTTGGCTCAAATATTATTTGGAAAATCACTCCAGTGCGAAGGAAGAAAACTAGGTTTTTGACAACATATTTCAAAATGAGAAAGATCCAACAGTGTAATAAAAAGTTACACCCGCTGCAAGATGACTAATTTCTACTATCAGAAATATTTTGGCCCACCTAGCAAAAGGGGATTTTCTTTATTTTGTTTTAATATATTCAAATGTATCTTATTGTATAAAGGGATATATTATGAGACCACTATTATTATAATGTTATTAATTATATTTATAATGTTATAAGTGGGTATCTCCAAGGTGATGAATGTTTTCGGAAAGAAGGAAAACAATTATAGAGAATAAGTGGAAATAGTGTCCAGAATTAGTTTTTATAACTAACAAACATCATCAAGGCAAGAAGATAAATATGCTAGGAAAAGAGAAGTGAGAGTTCCATTTTTCCACCTTTGGTTGGAGACTTTGGGCTGTGGGCAGAGGGATTTTATTTTCTGGTTTTAAATTGTAATTGTAGAGGAGGCAAGGGGAATAGATTTTTTTTTTTAGATTTAATTTTTTGTGTAGTTGGAAATTGTTGTCTTTTGGCTACCATTCTATATCAGAGGGTAGATGTAATATAGTTTGAATCTTTGAGTTTGGAAGTACTCATTTATATTTCTATTGAACTTTGTGTTAATGCAGTTACTTTTGATAAATTCCAGTTACTAATGTCATTTTGTGTATACAAAGAAATATTTGAATTTCATGTATCACATAATCTGAAAAAAACTTTCATATTTCTTTCAATCTATTGCTTTTAAGTGTTGGAATTGGAATCTTTGAGATCTCAGTTTGTATTTATCCATTTGTAAATTGTCTCATCTATCCCATGTTTATGGATAGATGGTTTCTCACCTTCTGTGCCTTTCGGTTAAAGGTATACCAATGACTCTATTAATGGAAAATCCAATGAAAGGAGTTTACCTTCACATCAAAATTCAAAGAGCGCTTGCACATAGCCACTCCAAGCATCTCAACTATTAGCTATAGAGTTTTGTCTTCTTGTTTGGGTGTTCTGGAATCATTTTGAAAGGGTTTTATTAAAAGACAAATCTGTTCACTAATAGATTTTGGTGACTCTACTAGGGAAGGAATAAAAGGCTAGTGCTACATATAGTTCCTTAGTTATTTTTGAAGTATCTCTATGTGCAGGAGATTGGTGACTCTATTGATGACCATGTAGATTATAAAGATGATGAAAAAGACAAGGCCTAATCCCTCTTTCATGGAAATCTATCAAATAGATGACAAAGTGTTGCATGAATTCTTGGATAGTTTCAAAGAAAGCATCTCTCAGGCTGTTAGGAATAGCATCAGCCTGGAAGATGATCATGCATCCATACTCTTGTGGAGAAGTCTCTGTGCAAGGTTCCATAAGCCAAAAGATCTCCAAGGGTTTGAAAAGAAAGTTTTTCAGCACAAAAAAGAGTTAGAGGTAGATGATGATGAAGCCCCAGTCATTTCATCTCATTTCATTTCTTATAAATACCCAGTTTTGAGTGAGGAAGTAGCCCAAGTAACAACAACCCAGCCTCAAGGAGGTCAAACATCATCAAATAAGAATAACTAGGACAACATCAAAGAACCTATGGACAAAGATGACAAATGTTTGCCAAATGATTTCTCTTCTCTTAAATTAGAAAATTCCATATTTGAAGAACATGAATGTTATCTTGTTCTTCGAGATCCCATTAAAGAGTGTTTTTAGAATATCATGTTATCAGAATATGAAACTTTTAATCTTATGGAAGATATTGATAAAAATGATTGTTTATGTTTGAAATTTTGTGATAGCTCCATTGTAAGATCATGTCATTTTGAGAATAAAGAAGTTTCTTTTGTGAATCATTCATGGAAAGGTGATCATATTAAAGATGTGGTTAAGTCATGCTTTTGTAAAATTCCTTGAAATTCTAAAAATCTGATTGGAAAAGAAAATTTTGAGATAAATACGATGCAAGATGCTAATCATGCTGATGAGAAGTTACAACCCTCAAAAATCTTGGACAACTTAAAAAACATTTCTTGCAATGATGAGAAAATTATAGAACATTTTTTGTTATCTGTCAATCAAGAAGATTTCAGCTTAAGGCACTCAAATATTAATCCTCTTCATGTTGTAAGCATGGATAAAGCATTTTTTGATGTGATTTCTACTAAGAGTGATGACGGTGTTTTAGTGAAAGAGGATCCTATGCTTGATGAAGTCATCTCTCTGTTTCAACATGATGAGAAATCTACATTGTTTTTCTTGAATGATGGTCATGTTGATGCAATTATTAAAGATCTTACAACATGTCTTTAGAGTTGCTTGAATGTTATCCTTTTTAGCTTGAAGTTGTAGAGTATTTGAGGAGTATTATGCTAGAGGAATTTGAAAAGTCAGAGATTTATGATGAGATTTGGGTTTTTGGAAAAGATTGTTTGATTAACAAATTTATGCACACTAGTAATCTAACATCTAACATTGACAGATTTTATAAGTCATAGATGTTTTAGGTCACATCACATGGCCACAATCCATCATTTTGGAAAGGTACATTTTTCTCATAACTAGTAAATGGATTTTCATAGTTCATCTTGTACATATTCTAGTAGGGTCTTTTGACCATGTACATGTTTAGATGTTTTTATGTGTTTTAGGTTAGTTTCTTTTCTTCTGTTGGTTTTTTTGTGCTTTGTTTAGTTTTGGTTTTGGCTTGTGAGTTCAGCCCTGCTCCCCTCCACCCCCTTTACAAATAACTTCATGCATTGCATTTCTTTGTGACTCTATTTTCCCAATTGTCCATGGCACTGCTCCTTAACTAGTAATCTAGAGTTCTCTGCATATTTGACAACATGCAGTCCCCCATACAAAGTCGGTGTTAGGGTTTATTTGAGTCACCATGTTAAAAGTGTCCTTGACCCTTCGATATATTTGATCATTTTCCAATTTCCTCCTTTTTCAAATTTTATGTCAAAAGGTCTTTCAAAGTCAGCCTTGCCCTTGAGTTAATCGTTGTGACATTTCAAACTTGTTTTGGTCTAGTCAACTCCCTTTAGCCAAGTGTTAGTCATCTTTCATCACTCATGAACCACTTTGAATCACTTTGAACCTCAATTCAAAGTAGTTCAAAGAGGTCCAAAGGTTCAATTCAAATTTTTAGTTAAAAGGTGCAGCTCACAAGGCTCCACAAGTTCAATGGAAAAATCTAAAACTGCAAATTGCAAAGTTTTATGCCTAGTTTGGTTCAGCATGGTTCATGGAAGTTTGAATCCATTAAAATGTTAAGATCTAATATGGTTAATTATGTATTGGCAAGGTATAATAGGGTTCATCCACTTTAGCCAAGGTCAAAGTAGTGCAGCGAGTTCAATGGCTCAGAAACATTAATACAACAAGTGAATTGTTTTTATAGTTTATAGACGTGTATAAAGAAGCGAATAACATTTGGCTCAATTTTTATTTAGAAAATCCCTCAAATGAGAAGGAAGAAAACTAGGTTTTTGACAACATATTTCAAAATGAGCAAGATCCAACAGTGTAATAAAACGTTACACCCTCACAAGATAACTAACTTTTACTATCAGAAATATTTTGGTCTGCCCAACAAAAGGATTTTCTCTAATTTTTTTTAATATATTCAAATGTATCTTATTGTATAAAGGGATATATTATGAGACCACTATTATTATAATGTTATAAATTATATTTATAATGTTATAAGTGGGTATCTCAAAGGTGATGAATGTTATCAGAAAGAAGGAAAAAGATTAAAGAGAATTAGTGGAAATAGTGTCTAGAATCAGTTTTTATAATTGACAAACATCATTAGGGAAAGAAGATAAATATGTGAGGAAAAGAGAAGGTGAGGGTTCCATTTTTCCACCTTTGGCTGGAGACTTTGGGCTATGGGAAGAGGGGTTTTATTTTCTGGTTTTAAATTGTAATTGCAGAGGAGGAAAGAGGAACACATTTTATTTTCAGATTTAATTTTTTGTGTAGTTGGAAATGGTTGTCTTTTGGCTACCATTCTGTATCAGAGGGTAGATGTAATACAATTTGAATCTTTGAGTTTGGAAGTACTCATTTATATTGCTATTAAACACTATGTTAATGTGGTTACTTTTGATAAATTCTAGCTACTAATGTCTTTATGTGTATACAATGAAATCTTTGAATTTCATGTATCACATAATCTAAAACAAACTTTGATCTTTCTTTCAATCTGTTGGTTGTAAGTGTTGGGCTAGGAATCTTTGAGTTCTTAGTTTGTATGTATCCATTTGTAAATTGTCCCATCTATCCCATGTTTACGGATAGATGGTTGCTCTCCTTCTATGCCTTTAGGTTAAAGTCATACCAATGATTCTATTCATTAAAAATCCAATGAAGGGAGTTGTACCTTCACATCAAAATTCAGAGAATGATTGCACATAACCATTACAAGTGTCTCAACTGTTAGCTGCAAAGTTTTATCTTCTTGTTTGGGCATTCTGGAATCATTTTGAAAGGTTTTTATTAAAAGACAAATCTATTCACTAACACGATGAAAATGAAATTAGAATGTATGTTTTTTACACCAATTTCAATACTTAATGAAAGTGAAGAATAAGAAAGATAAAGAAAACCCTTGCAAGTTTGAATCATAACATTATATTTATTATAAAAGTCACATTGTAATTTTTTACTATAACTATGTTCTTTAGTTATCATATTTACCATACAAGTTTGATCAATAAGGACACCATGGGAAGGAAGGCCATCAACCCTTGGGACAATGTATAGGGGATAAATAGGTTCTTTAATTTTCTAACAAGAGTAAAAGGTAAATAAAATATGAGGTAAAGGTTTAGATTTACGATGAGGTTTAGGTTGCTCAACTTTATTGACCACATGATTAGCTTCATAAATTTTCTCATTGTAATCAATACAAGGAGAAGAAGAAGGTTGGGTTTGATATATGGTTTTTCTTGAATGTGATGGAAAAGGATTGGTATAGATTTGTAAATTTTGGTTTGGAGGTGCTAAGGATTTGTTTCCATTGTTTTATCACCTTCCACAAATATAGCCTTAGAATTAGTAAGGTCTTAAATAATAGTTTTCAACTGGTAACACTTCTCATTATCATGACCAGATTGATTATGATATTGACAAAAATATTTGGGATCAAATTTTTTGGATTCACGTTTAGAAGGATCAATGAGTTTGATAAGAGGAAGTGTTAACATATTAGGATTAACTAACATCAACATCACATTATGCAAAGATTCATAAAACTGAGTAAAATTATGAGGTGTAAAAATGGATGAGAAAGGAGCCATACCTTTGGATGCTACTACCACTTGTTCATCAATATTGTTGGATGAAATATTAATTTTGATCAAGGACTTCAGATTCTAAAACTGTTTGAAATTTGATCTGGCAACACTCTTATTAATTAGAACATGAATCATTGGAGTGTTTCTCTCAAATTCAATTTCTTGTAGTTGATGATAATGAATCACTATACACAATCGAGAAAAGGAAGAGAAATCGGTAAGAAGAAACTTATCTCTTATAAATATTTGTAAATTAGTAATAAATATGCATTGCACATCAACATTGAGAAAAGGATAATAAATTTGAGCAGGAAAATGTTTAAATCTACCAATGAAGTCACTAACTTTTTCTTAAACTCCTTTTTTACAATGGATCAAATTAGTCAAAGAAATTTGAGGACCAATGTTGTTTTGAAATTGTTGAATGAAAGAAATAGAAATCTTGTGAAAGGAATCAATGGAATGAGGAGCTAATTAAAAATTCTATTGTAAGGCTTTGTGTCAAAAGGATCTAGTAAACAAATTTTTCATGGACCTATGATCATGAGAGAAATCACTTCATAAGGTTTAGAAAGTCTTAACATGCATCAAAGGATCACCCCTAACATTATAGGTCTCAAGATCAGGAATCTCAATACATTGTGGGATAATAGTATAGATAATATTCATAGACAATGTACTAGCAATGTCACAGGTAGGAACGTTGAACTTGGATTGAGTCATGGAAGATTTTATTTTTTGCAAAGAAGATACAGTTTGAGCCAAGATATTAATGGTAGAATCAGTAGGGGAAATGGTGGGAGGACAAACATGGGAAATGTTAGGAAGATTATTTGAAATAGAAGGAATATTTGAATAGGATAAAGGGATACTATGATAAGTGGGCATAGATGAAGGCGATAAAACACATAGCACACTTGAAGTAATACAATGAATAACGGTATTAGGAAGACTCACATGATTAGGATTGGAATTTTGAATTGAAGTTGTGATTATAGGTGGACAAAAAGTGGATAGACTAGGAATAGAAGTAAAGATAGACAAAGAGGTCTCAATAATTATAGTAGGTGGATAAAAATGTAAATCTTGAGCATGATCCTTAAAAGGTTTGACATTGGTATGAGAAAGATGAGAAATTATACACAAAATATTAATACCATGTCCATCACTATGAATAAGTTTAATTACACCTTCTATTATAGAAAGAGCTTCAAGATTGTGGTTTCCTTGAGCTATCTATTGTTAAAAAAATTCAAAATCATGGGAAATTTTTTGGATTTGGTCAAGAGGAACCTTGAAGACTTCATCTTCATCATGAGACTATAATAAAAAGATTTATTCTCTATGATAGGGTTGATATCATTAATATGCATGTTAGTCTCATCAAGATTCCTAGGAAAGGAGGGTTTGGTATCAAAGGAACTCATAAGTCTAGGGCTTCTTCTAACCATAATCCTATAGGTTGGACTCAAAGTGATAAAACTCGTGGGTGGTCCCACAATAGTGTGTCCCACTTTTTTGCCAACTTTGACACATAGATCAACATTCTGAGAAAAAACTTCACTTTCGAACACCTATTGCCGCAAAAATATTAGGAATTTCAAGATGATGTAAAATAGAGTCTTTTAGAATTTTATTTCTAGTTTCTAAATATATTTTTTTTAAAAAATTAAAATTTATTTAAATTCATTTTTCCTTCTTCGAAAAGTGCTTTCTATGAAAAAACTATTTTTTTAACGAGTTATTGTCACTTGGATCAGCATAATTTTTTTAAAAATAAGATAATGATGTAATTATTTCAAGATTATATTTATAACTTCAATATATAAAGGATGCAACTAGTTTCATTCATTTTGGGTCAATATTTCATAGTTTATTAAGTTCTGAAGTGACAATAACTGCAATTTAGACATAAGGTCACTTGGATCACTCTAACTTCATCTATGTATGTTGAAATTCATTTTTTATAGAAAGGTAACTCAAATACTCTTTTTCTACATATTTTTCATAGTTTTTTTTTGCAATTTACTATTTTTCCCGAAGTCTTGAAGAGATAGGTTGTTGAATGACCAAAAAACCTATGTTTAGTTAAAGTAATATTTAAAAGTGATAATGAACTCAATATGTATTAAAATTATATTCATTATAAAGCTTGTTCTAAATAGCATCATAGTACATAGATAGTTTTTTTGAATAGATTCATTTGATCTGTCAAAACATAAATTTGAAGTGATTTTTTGTCAGCATTTTAATAGGTGCGAAGGAGACTCCATTGTAGGTATGAATGAGGAGTATAGATGTTATATTAATATTTTTTTAATCTAAGAGGCTTTGAGCTAATCATTTGTAATTAATTCCTTCAAATGGAACCTCTCAAGACTTAAATCATCACATTTTATTAAACATATGTTATTTCAAAAAAAATCAGCATGTCTAAAAAAGTGTGACCCACTATTGTAGGGTCACCCTCATACATAAAGGAATGAAAGAAATATAATACAATAATGATATCTGAATGAAATATTCAAAACTAAAGCACATTAACTATCAAATTTATACTACATATGAATGCATACAATGTAGAAAACATGTAATATAAATAGTGACTACCACAATACATATAAAGTAGGTCTAGATATGTGAATGCAATGAAAAAATTATTGAACTACCAAATCAAAAGGTACAATGCATGAATGTTAGAATAACTGAAAGGGGGGGTGAATTTAGTTATCCTGTAACAATCCAAAACTCATAGATGTACTCTTCAAAATTATTTCAAAAATTTATGCAACTCGGTAATATAAAATGTCAGTCTATTTGTTTACTTACTGAATAGCAGTAATTATCCAAATTATGATTACTGATTAAATCAACTATGTCATTATTAGTTTAGTTGGGTAAGGATTTCATTAGTGGCTCTGATAGATTTGAAATGGCTCAAGGTTTCCCTGCTGAATTTCAATGGCTCAGGGTTTAATAGTAAGAAATTTTAATTAATTTTGGCAGGAAATGACTTTCTTTCTGTTCTTCACCAATTACTTTTTTAACAAACTTCCCTCAGAGTTTATTATACTACTTTTGATATACTAACAGGATATGAAGGTATACTTTAGATGTTTTTAGTTTGACAGGTCTGGCAGAGTACGAATCCTTAGCATGTTTCAAAGGGTGGAAGGCAATATAACAAAACCAAATCAAAAGAAAACTTGGGGAAGGAAGGAAGTCCATTTCAGAAGACTAGGTGCAAAATGTAAAAGTGTGAAACTTAACTTTAGCTAAGATGATTATATAATTTGTAATCTCTTTTGGGTATGCTATGTAAAGGAAGGGGATGCCCTCCTATAGATGAAATGTATTTGAACCAGACCATAGTCTCGGGCAAGGCTGGAGGGTTTCTCAACCCCACTCTTCCCTACCAGTGCCTACACTGAGCAGGGTCTTTGTATCTATTGAAATAATTAATATAATCTCAGCCTCAGCCTATTACCAAAAAAAATAAAAATCAACTATGTCGTACTATGTAAAGTATGATAGAAAAATAATCATAATAAATAACACATAACACAATGGTTTAATGTGGAAACCATGCTAAGGGAAAAACCACCTGGGACTGGTAACCCAAAATATTTCACTCTTCTGAAGTGAGCTCGGTTAGGAGCCAAATGTTAAAGGTTACAATGCACATTTCTAGGTGTGACCTGGTTAGAGGATTTATCACTAATAGTAAACTTTTGACCAGCATTCACAATGGGGTCAACAAGATAATAATTAACATTCATTGAATGTCATATGGAAATACAATAAGACTATTAAGTCCACTTGGTTAAGAGTTTTTTTCTGAATCAATGGTTAAACTGATATAGTTCTGATCTAATTCAAATACAACTCAATTGAAAATATTTAGATCGATGATATGCTCATAAAAATCATCTAATCATTCATCAATTCACTTCCTCAATATTACCCAACTTACTTTACTTGGTAAATAGTTCTCTGATGCTCGATAATGTCTGTAGCTCGGTTCTTTCTGTAACCAATTTGATCAGGAATGCACGAATAAAGTCTTCACATGAAATCTCTACATTCTCTATTTGTTTGGCATGTTTCAAAAATGAAACTCATGTCTCTTAAATAGACAAGTAAACCATTTTCATATCAGCCATTAGATTTTTTGTCTTAATCTCCTTCATCCATTTTGCCTCTTAAACTTTCCTTGATAGATGTGTCCATAACATGTTTCAATCTCATCCTTTTGATTATCTCAGAATTATGTCAGCTATGGATCTTATAAATAACTTCATCCTTTACCTCAAAATCATAACAATTTCTAGCTCATCAATTTCAGTAAGATGTTCTTAGCATTTAATGTTTTCATCCATACTTGGTTAATATTGAATGCATCAGTGATAACTAACTTAGTTATTACTGTCAAGTTCGATATACACTGCATAGGCTCAATGTATACAAAAGTCTTTAATTACCGACCACATTAACTTTTTCAATTCAATTCGCTTCTTCATAATAGATTAATGTAACATGCTAAAGTCAACAATATAAAGCACTAGAATCATGAATAAGTTACCCAATGTATACCTTATCCTTATCTATCATATCCATCTTTTCCTTATGTAGATATCTCATTCCTTCATCTTTTCATCCTTCTACAGATATTCAAATGTTTTTAACTATCATGATAAGTATAGTCAAAATTAGTTGACATAAATGACAACATAGTGAATAATTTAATCATGTTGCATATCACTTTAGTATCTCGGTGATCTCTAATCACTATTCCTTTAGTTCATCTAGATATTCAATCAGTTGTAGGTCATCAATCTCTCCCTTTGGCATTGATGGAAACACAAAAAATATGAAATATGTCATAAACATACCAAACATGTATTCTACAACTATGTAGGTAAATGTTGTATCTTGGTAAACTCTCCCTAGCTTGATCTTTTATATGTTTAATCACTACATAACAACATTCCATGCAGATTCTCCCTCCAGATTTGATCTTTTTTAGCTCTCTGATTCTTTTTACCATTTCATGTTCTCAGCAATAGATATTTCATATGAAGTTCCTCTCCCTTTGACAACAATGCAAAAAAAAATAAACATCTATGCAGTAGCCAAATTATTCTCTATTTTTCAGTCTAGATCAAGTACCTACATGTATTGATATACAATTCTTTGTTCTAGCTTCTAAAATCTTTCACAACCTTAAAACTCCTAAAGTGTGAGCTATGGGCATCAACATGAATAATTTTATGATAAATTATAGGTTGATGCAACATCCTGATCACCTTAATGACTGATAGACAGGGGAAAGACCCCTAGTCTAGTCCTCAAAAACTCACAGGTGCCCTTCGATAAGGGCTTAGTAAAAATATCAGCAAGTTGTTCTTTAGATTTTATAGATTTCAAGTTCACCTGCTTCTCTTGAACTTGTTCCCTTAAGTAGTGATACTTAGTAGATATGTGCTTTATTTTTAAATGCATCACCAGATTCTTGGAAATATTTATAGCACTAGCATTGTCACAATATATAATCACTGGCATAGTGATTACCTCATTCATTCCTTCCCACTCTTGTTTTATCCAAGCAATATTTGAACAATTTGCAACAACAACAACATACTTTTCTTCAGTAGTAGACTGAGAAATGCATTCTTTTTTCTTGCTTATCCAAGTCACAAGTCTTTCTCTGAAAAAGAATGTTCCACCAGTTGTGCTCTTCTAGTCATCAATATTTTGAGCCCAATTTGCATTAGTGTAAACTTAGAGTTCAAATTTTCCTTCCTTTGTGTACCATAAACTATAGTCTTTAGTCTTCTTCAAGTATCTCAGAATCCTTTTAACAAAAACCATATGTGAATCTTTCAGATTGGCATAAAATATCACCACAATCCTAACTACATGTGCTATATCAGGCCAATTGTGTACCACATACATTAGTTTTCCAATCATTGATTTGTATAGTATCTAATTTACCTCTTTAGATTCATCATCCTTTGTCAACTTATATCATGTTATCATCTGTGTTCCTACCGGTTTTGAATTTTCCATGCCAAAAGTCTTGAATACCTCTTTAATGTATTTTGATTGAGTGATAAAAATCCCATCATTCTATTGTATAATCTACAAACCTAAAAATAATTTAATCTCTGCAAACATTGACATCTCAAATTCCTTTCTCATTTCATTAGAAAAATTTTTGCAAATCAAATCATGTCCACCAAAGATTATGTCATCAACAAAAATTTCAGCAATCAAAATATTATCATCAGATTCTCCTTTCATGTACAAATTACTATTATTACTTATCCAGGTTACAAAGCCAATACTAATAAGATAAGTATGTAGTCTTCATACCATGATCTTGGTGATTTCTTCAGTCCATACAAAGATTTGTGTAGTCTACATACTATGTTCTTCTGATTTGGATCAACAAAGCCTTCTTGTTGTTCTATGTAGACATCCTCCTCAAGAATTTCATTTAGAATTGTTGATTCCACATCCATTTGATATACTTTGAATCCCTTATGTGCAACATATGCAAGTAATATATAGACTCCTTCAAGTCTTGCTACTGGTGAAAATTTTTCACCATAATCTATACCTTCTTCTTGTGATGCATATCCCTTGCATACAAGTCTTGCCTTATTCTTAGTGACCTCACCATTCTCATTTAACTTGTTTCTTAAAATCCACTTAGTCCCAATTAAATTTTTATCTTTCAATCTCAGTACTAATGTCCATGTCTTATTCTTCTTAATTTTTTAAATTTCCTCATTCATAGCCTTAATCCATTCCTCTTTTTCAAGTGCATCTCTAACATTTTTAGGCTCAAATTCAAAAACTAAGCTAGTGTTTTGTCTTAACTTAATTTGAGTCATCATGCCAGCTTTCTTGTCTCTAATGATTTGGTTCTACAGATGGTACCTTCTAACAAATCTTTCTAGTACTCATTTTTTTCTTTGCTCATCATTCGATTTAGGTTCATTTTCTTTCTTGGTAGCTTCTCCCTATTTCTCAATTTTCATTTGCCAATTCTCGATAGCATTTTCTTGATGCATGGTAGAATCATCTTGTGGCTTTGGTAGATAATCTAGATGCTCAACATCTATAAACCTACCATAGTCTTCCAGTTCCTTCATTATTTCTTTATCATTCTTTTCAGCAAACTCATCACCTTTTACATTAGCACTTTCAACCATTTTATTAGTAGTGTTGTTCAAACATTTATAAGCTTTAATCTTAGTAGAATATCCTAAAAATATTCCTTCATCACCTTAAGAGTCAAATTTACCATTCCTATCATCTTTTCGAATGTAACACCTACTTCCAAAGATTTTGAAATAACTTACATTCAGTGTATAAGAAAACCATAACTCATAAGGTGTCTTATTCATGTCTTTCTTCAGTTTAACTCACTTCAAGGTGTATATAGAAATGCTAACTGCTTCTCTCTAGTACATGTGTGCAACATTTTTCTCAATCATCAATGTTCTAGCACAATCAACAATAGATCAGTTCCTCCTTTCAGCAATTCCATTCTACTATGGTGTCCTTGGTGGAGAAACCTATCTTTTGATTCCATGCGCATTACAAAAATTAGTGAATTCATCATAAATAAACTCACCTCCTCTATCAAATCTTAAACATTTTAAGTCTTTCTTGGTTTCTTTTTCAATTTTAGCCTTATACCATTTAAACAATTTGAATACCTCAGATTTCTCTTTTAAGAACATGACTCTCATCATCCTAGAGTAGTCATCAATAAAAAAAATAAAATATTTGTCACCATAATAGCTTTGATTTCTCATAGGACCATATAAGTTGGTATGTACCAACTCCAAAATACCTTTAGATGAATAGAATTTACTTTTAAAACTAGATTTGGTCATGTTTCCTTTCTAACATTGATTGTACATAACATGATCAAGTTTGGTTAGACTCGGTAGACCTCTAAATCTTCTCTTTTTACTCATCTTAATCATGTTATCAAATTTCACATGACACGGTCTCTTAGGCCATAACCATACACCTTAATTCTTCACAATAAACAAGAAGTTTGAGCATTGTCAAGATAGAATAAATTACCTTTTGATTGTCCTCCAGCACCGACTAGTTTACTGGTTTTATCAAAGACTTTCACCTTCTTTCTTTCAAATGCAACTCAGTGACCTGATTTATTCAGCTTTGCTACACTCAACAAATTTTAGTTAAATCCTTTTACCCAATATGCATTATCACATATAATCCTATCATTCAATAAGATATACCCTTTTCCTTTCTCTTGACAAGGTGTATCATTTCCCATTTTCACTGATCCTCCATTGTAGTACTCAAGATGTTCAAATTTATCTTCATCACCAGTCATGTGATGTGTACAACCACTATCAATGATCCAAGTATCATTCTTACCAACTTTAGAAATAAGGGATGTTTCTACATACCTCTCCTCTTCTTCTGAATCATCTTCCATTGCAACAAATACAACTTCAATTTCATCATCAGTGCTAGTGTCGGTGTCATTCTCATTTTCTCCAACAAGGTAACATGCCTTCTTGCCTTTGTATTTGTAATCTCAGTTGTCTCTGTTGTAGTGCCAGTTTCCTCTTTTATTTATTTTTCCAAACTTTTCATCACCAGATCGGTCATTGTCTTTATCTTCTTCTTTCCTATTAGGACATCTAGTAGCAATATGGCCAATCTCTTTAAAATTAAAATAAGCTAAAGGTAACTTTCCCTTATACCTTCATTTCCCTTTTTTAAGTCTTTGGACCATAAGTGCTTCAAGTTCATCAAGCGCATCTTTGTTGTAACTACCACTTTCATTCTTTATATTATGCTTACTACTAGATTTACCAATCTTTAGGGATGACATAAAAGAAGACTCAACACTCGGTACAACACTATTGTCATAATTATTTAGCTCAAAAGTAGTTAATTTTCTAATCAGACTATCAAGAGTAAGAGTGTGATTAGGTGCAGACCTCATTTCATGAATTAAAGATATTCTAATTGCATAAATAGGCAAAAAGGTTCTTAGTATCTTACTTACCATAGTATCTTCAGAAATAATACCTCCTGCTCCCTGGATAGCATTGACTACCATTTTTATTCTATTAGAGTATTGTGTGATGTTCTCACCTTTCTTCATCTTCATGTCATCAAATCTACCTCTTAAGCTTTTATCTTTGGCTCTCATTACATTTACATCATCACCATAAATGAGTGCAAGTTTATCCCACATTTCCTTCACTGTAGTGAATGTTTTGACATCTTCAAACTCAACATCAGATAGAGCAGCAACAATCTCTATCATAGTTATATTTTGTTCATGTTTGTCTCTCAACTAATTAGCTATCAAAGGTCTAGTAGTCGGTTGTAAGTAGCCATGATCTAGTAGATGTAGAGTAGATTCTCCAATTCTAGATATGTGAATCCTCATATTTCTTTTCCATGTGGATAATTTATCTTTTTTCATCTTAGGCACTTCCCTTTTATACATCTTGTGATCTTTTGCTCAAGTCCTTGAAACTTTCCTCCAAGAAACTAATACACTCTGATACCAATTGTTAGAATAAATGAGAGGGGGGATGAATCGGTTATCCTATAGTTCCAAACTCATAGATGTACTTTTCAAAACTATTTCAACAATTTATGCAACTCGGTAAGATAAAATACCAATCTGTCTGTTCACTTACCAAATACTAGTAATTATCTAGAAACTGTGATTACCGATTAAATAAACTATGCAGTATGTAAAGTATGATAGACAAATAATCATAACAAATAACACATAACACAATGATTTAATGTGGAAACCCTACTAATGGAAAAACCACTTGGGACCAGTAACCCAAAATATTTCTCTCTTCTGAAGTGAGCTCGATTAGGAGCCAACCCTTTTAAAGGTTACAATGCACACTGTTAGGTGTGACCTAGTTAGAGAATTTATCACTAAAAGTTAAATTTTGACTAGAATTCACTATGGAGTCAATAAGATAATAATTAACATTCATTGAATGTCATATCGAAATACAATAAGACTATTAAGTCTACTCGGTTAATAGATTTTTTTTGAATCAATGGTTAAACTGATATAGTTCTGATATGATTCAAATACAACTCAATCACAAATATTCAGATCTATGCTATGCTCATAAAAATAATCTAATCATTAATGAATTCATTTCCTCAATATTTCCCAGCTTACTTTACTCGGTAAATATTTCTCTGACCCTTAGTAATATCTGCAAATTGGTTCTTTCTATAACTAGTTTGATCAAGAATGCATAAATAAATTCTTCACGTGAAATCTCCATGGTCTCTATTTTTCTGGCATGTTTCAACAATGAAACTCATGTCTCTTAAATAGACAATTAAACTATTTTCATATCAGCCATCAAATTTTGCCTCTTAATCTCCTTCATCCATTTTGTCACTTAAACCTTCCTCGGTAGATGTGACAATAACACATTTCAATCTCTTTGTTTTGATCATCTCTGAATTATGTTAGCCATAGATCTTATAACTAACTTCATCCTTTACCTCAAAATCATAACAATTTCCATCTCATTAATTTCAGTCAGTTGTTCTTACCATTTAATGTTTTCATCCACACTCAGTTAATATTGAATGTGTCTGATAACTAACTTGATTATTACTGTCATTTGGTATACACTACATGGGTTTGGTGTATACAAAAGTCTTTAATTATGAACCACATGAACTTGTTCAATTCAAATCTCTTCTTCATAATAGATTAATGTAACATGCTCAAGTCAACAATATAAATCCATAGACTCATCAATAAGTTACTGAATATATACCTTATCCTTATCTATCATGTATCCATCTTTTCCTTATGTAGATATCTCATTTCTTAATCGTTTCTCCTTCTACAGATATTCAGATGTTTGTAACTACCATGATAAGTATCATCAAAATTAGTTGACATCAATGACAACATATTGACTAATTTAATCATCTTACATATCACTTTAGTAGCTCAATGATCTCTAATCACTGCTCCTTCAGTTCATCTAGATATTCAATCAGTTGTAGGTCATCATGAAAGAGGTAGGCTCACCTAAATGTACAAAAGAAAATGGTGAGAAATGATATGTAGAGGATAATAGATCACTCACCAAGGTTTCTTAGTGGTTGTACATTTAGGAAATTAAGTAGGCTCCTAAAGGCTCACACTAAAAAAAATTAGATCAACACAACCTAGAATGGATGTAGGAGTGCTAATGCAAGATTGAAATGAGAGTGGATGAATTGGGACTTACTTTCCTTAAAGAGATGTTAAATGTAAATGTGTGTGTAGATAAGATGTGTAAATGTATGAAGGGAAATTGATTTTATGACTTTATAAATGATTATAAATAACATGTAATATCATATTTGATGCATAAAAGTAAACACTAAAGTAAAATGGAAAGGATGAACTCACTTTAAAAGCTAGGAGGGAACAAGTGAATTTTAGATCGATGTCTTACTATCATAAAGAATTTTTGGAACATAAAATCCTTTGGATTTGAAATCCTAACACTTATATTGTCCAATTTTGAAATTTGTAGATTCCCAATACTATTCCAACTCAAGTTGGTCTTTTCCATGAAATTTGGCCTTGCCCTCAATGATGCAAGAGCATCTTGGGTTTATGGAAATTCAATATCTTGGTAGTTTGTTAGATGTTCCCAATAAATTCTTTTGAGTTCTCAGTTGAGTGTTCTTGTTTGTTCACCAACAAGCTTGGTTACTTCTCAATAGTATGTTGTCTCTGATCGGTATTTCCTTTCACCCAGTGACTTTGTTGTGTTCTATGTTGGTCGGTTCTTGGTTTAACCAATGGATTTAGTTTTGAATCTTTTCTCTGGCCTGACTTGTGTATTTAATTTTGTTCATGATCTTAATGTTGGGATCTCTCATTGGAAAATGTGTGGACCTAAATCTAGGTCATTGATTTCTCAAATGCTAGACCTTGAAGATTCTTTTGGGCTGACCTATTCAGTGGCCTCATGTATAAATACAATGATTTTTTCTATGTTTAGGGAGAGTGTGAACATTGATAAGGATAGGAAGGGAGATCATGGATCTCACATGCATGAGGATTGTTCAATTTTTATAATTGATTTCTATTGCATTAGTGGTAACTGGGAAGGCCTTACAACCTGACATGTATCAAGTTTGAATGAATAAATGAATACAATCTTCTTCCCTTCTCTCCTTTTATGTGTTATTACTTCCTTGTTTTGATTCTACAAGGTCACTTGGTAATTGGGTGAGCCTTTGGCCCCACTTATCTAACCCTCCTTGTGTTAGGTAGTATCAGAGTGAGGTTTGATCTAGGTTTACAAATCTAGATATGTGATTGAGGTTCCTTCTTGTAAACCCCAGTTATTCATTTTAGGTTAGTAGATTGTGGACCAACCTATGATTGCAAAGGGTTTCAAGATTTTTCAAGGAAGGAGAAATGCAAATCCAGGTTTAGCTGATATGCTAAGAAATTTTTTTGCTAGATTGGAAGTTGTTTAGAAAACCCAATGCCATGGAAGACATCTTGATGATGTTATTGATGAAGCCAAAGAAGAGTAGGAGAGGGACACACCTACACCTATAATGGATGAAGGAGAAGAAATATTCCTGAAAGCATTGACTAGTTTGAAGAGCACCCTATAGTTTAACCCTCATAAGTATAATGGAAAGCTATATTCAAATGAATTTATGGACTAGATCACTAAGATGGAGAAATGATGGGGAGATTGGGGTAGACTAGCTAGTCTATGCTCCCTGATCCTTATCTTGGATACTAGTGTGTTCTTCACACACACTTTGGTCCATAGGAATCCTTTATAATATGGAATCCCCTGACCTAACCCAATCTTACCACCAATAGTAAGTTCTTCTTTCTCCTAGCTTATTTGCACTCCTCCTAGCTCCATTCCCTTACATAGACCTATAAGGGCTCCTTGTCTTACTCATGCTCTCAGGCTTTGAAAAGGGGTAGGAATTTATTCTAAGTTTTTTTCTCATCCAACTAAGTGACTCTAAGGTATTGGAAAAGTTTTCTCCTTTACCAATTTCACACTTTCTTCCCAAAATAGGGCTACTAGGAAGAAGCCCCAATTAGGCCTCCTCTTCAGGTTTGTAGGAATTTTGGCCCATTTCCTTCACATAACCAAGGCTAGTCTTCCATAGAGGCCTCTATTAAAATTCCAAAACCTCAACTATTTTCAAGGTTTTAGGGCTCCAACTATCTGTACAGTGCCTCAACCAAAAATGAGGTTTCTAGGGCTTTTTTGGCTTACTTGAGTCACAGGGTTAGTTTGATTGCAAAAACACCACAAATGGATTGAAAAAACTCTCTCCTTAACATTATTGAGTCTTTATTCATCCCTCTTGAACTCCTCCAAAGGGATGGTCTTGAAACTTCCTTCCTTGTCCTCTGGAGCTCCTTCACTACTGACCACACCTAGGAGGGCACTGCTTAGTCTCGCCTAGGGCTTGGTCCCTTAATTTCTTGCACTCACTCTCTGAGGCCCTCCTTGCATATTTTTATAGGTTAGGGTCTAAAAAACCATATACCAAAGACCCATGGTGTTTCCATGGTGGGGATAGGAGTTGCAGGCCCTACAATGCAAACCCCTTCAAACTAGATAGGGGATTGGCAGCTACAAAACAAATACAAAAACACACACCAAAAAACCAAGAAGATACTCTAAGAACACACAAATGAAATATTATATAATGATACAAATTTACAATGCCAAATATTTCATAAAATTTTCATTAACTCATCCCAATCATCCTATTAGCACTAACTGACACACTTTCATAGTCACAGTCTGGTTCTTCCATACAAAAGTAATACACAATGATTGCCAACCCTTAAGTTAGGGTTTTTCATGTCAAATATAGTCTCCTCCTTGGGGTTAGATCTTGGTTAGGGCTTAGAGCCACTTTGGTAAGGTTTAGTCCTTCAAAAGGAAAAGTTGCTAAGCAATTTTGAAAAGTTGCTAGCAACTTTTTCTTGCTCGACCAACTTTTTCTCACACTAACTCTTAAGACCATTCTTAGGTCTATTACAAGGCACTCTTGTGCTAAAAAATCCTAAACCCATATTTTAAGACTTTGACCTCTCTAAACTAGAAGTGACCTCAGGATGACATCATGCCCTGAGTCATTGTCCAATCAACATTGGAAGACCAACCTAAGACTCTAAGACCTAGACTAGGCCTAGACACACCAAGTGATCTTAAGCTCTTATTATAATTAAAAACCTTCATAAAGAAGTTCTTCTCACAAAAAAATTGGTTATGGTGGGAGCCCTTAGAAGGGTGCTCTGGACCATGCTCCCCCTCAGCACAAACTAAGGTACTTTAGGGTCAAGAAGAGATAGGTCTATGCCTAGCTTCTTGAAATGACTTTCCTCAATCTAGGTGGCTTTAGACTCAGGATGACCTACCCATTTGCCTAATTTTTCCATATACACTTGATGTGTGGTAGACTTCTTCACCCAGGATTCCAAAACCTACTCTACTTTGGGTTACTTCTTCTTTGGCATGACATTGGTATCTAAGTCTTGCAACACCCTTGACTGATCTTTACCTTGTTATGGTGGATCACCTTTAAACAAAACTAGGTCAGCAACATTGAACACTGGTGAGATAGCCAAATTTGATGGTAGGTCCACCTTTTATGCATTTTCACCATACTTGGCGAAAATTTTACAAGGCCCTACTCTTCTCATCTACAACTTGGTGGGCATACCTTTTTACATCCTTGCTTTGCTTAGATGAACCATCACATAGTCCCCTACCTTGAATTGGATTTATTTTCTCCTTTCATCTACTTTGGCTTTAAGATTTTGAGTGGACTCCATGATAGATTTCTTGACCTGCTCTTGGACCTCCTTGATATTTTGAGTGAAATCCTCTGCTTGTCCACTTTTCATCTCCATTGTACCTAAGTCTCTTAGTTCACATACACCTCTAGGGTTTCTTCCATACACAATCTCAAAAGGACTTCTCCTTGTGGTCCTATTCACACTATCATTGTAGGCATATTTAGTTGAGAAATGACAAGATCCCAAGTCTACCCATACTCCTTCATCAAACACCTTAGCAAGTTTACCAACACTCTATTTATAACTTCAGTTTGACCATCAATTTGAGGATGGTATGCTAAACTAAATGAGAGATTAGTTCCTAACCTTCTCCTTAAGGTTTGTGAAAAATGGCCCATGAACTTCCTATCCCTATCTGACACAATGCTCAATGGGAGCCCATGAATCCTTACTATCTCTTTGAAGAAGAGATGTGCTATATAGCTTGCATCATGAGTAGTTCTACATGGAATGAAATGAATCATCTTAGAGAACCTATCTACTACAACATAAATGCTATCCATACTTGATTTTGTTTTATGGAGTCCAACCACAAATTCCATGCTCACACACTTTGAAGGCCTATTTGGAACTGGCAAAGGTTGATAGAGCCCTACATTGCTTGAACCTCCTTTAGCTCTTTTGTACACACCACATTGCTCCACATATCTTCTCACATCCCTTGCTATCTTAGGCTAAAAATAGTACCTTTTTACTAACTCCATGGTTTTGTTTATGCCAAAATGTCCACTTAGACTACCATTATGCTTCTCTTGAATCAAATTTTCCCTCATGGATCCTCTAGGCACACATAGCTGATTGCCTTTGAACAATAATCCATTTTGAAGGGTATAGTCTACATACTCACCATGGAAGTGGTTCTCAAACTCTTGGCACACCTTGTAGGCTTGTGAGAAGTCTTCATTCTCCTCATATAAATCATTGAAACTTGCTATTCCAATGCTCTGCAACTAAACTTCTTGGATAGTCAAAAGCTTCCTACTTAAGGCATTTGCTACCTTATTGAGCTGCTCCTTCTTGTGTTTTATAGTGAAGGTAAAGGATTGGAGATACTCCATCCACTTCAAATGTCTATTGCTAAGTTTTTCTTGAGTATTGATATAGGTAAAGGCCTGATTATCTGTGAATACTACAAATTCTTTGGGTAGAAGGTAATGCCTCCACTTCTTGAGGGATTGTACTAATGCATACAACTCTAGGTCATAAGCTAAATACCTCTTCTTTGCTTCATAGAGCTTCTCACTAAAAAATTCCATAGGCCTTCCCTCTTGGCTCAAAACACCCCCTACTGCAACACCACTTGCATGATATTCAATAGTGAACAATTTTTCAAAAGGTAGGTAAGAGTAAGATAGGTTTGGTAGCTAGCTCTTGCTTCAATGTTTGGAATGCCTTATCAGCTCCCTTAGTCCATTTGAACTTAGTCTTGTGTCCTCCCTTGATGGTGTCAAGCACTGGTGCACATATACCACTGAAATTTCTCACAAATTTCTTATAGAATTGGGCCAACCCATGGAAAATCCTAACTTCACTCCCTGTTTTAGGGGCAGGCTGATTCAAGATTGCATTCACCTTGCTTGGGTCCATTTTCAAAGTGCCCTTGGACACCACAATACCCAAATAGACTAGTTCTTCCTGCATGAACTCACATTTCTCTAGGTTAATAGCCAATTTTTCCTCATGTAGTCTCTTCAAGACCAACCTAAAGTACTCAAGGTGCTCTACCTTAGTTTTGATATGGATGAGTATTTCATCTAAATACACCACTACAAATCTACCTATGAAGTCCTTCAAGACCTCATTCATCAACCTCATGAAGGTACTTGGGGCATTGGTAAGCCCAAATGGAATTACAAGCCATTCATATAACCCATATGTGGTTTTAAAAGTGGTCTTCCACTCATCATCCTCCTTAATTCTTATTTGGTGATAACCACTTTTGAGATCTAGCTTGGAAAAACACATTGCCCCTCCTAGACAGTCCATCAAATCCTCTATCCTAGGAATTGGAAATCTATACCTGATAATTATCCATTTGATGGCCCTTGAATAAGTGTAAAGTCTCCATTTTCCTCCTTTTTTGGATGCCAAGACCACCAAGACTACACATGGACTAATACTTTTCTTGATCAGTCCTTGATCCAATAACTCTTACACTTGTCTTGCCACTTCTTTGTTTTGGTCAAGGGTAAGGTTGTAGGCTGCTTTTTTAGGTAGTGATGCACTAGGTACAAATTCTATTTGATGACTTATGGCCCTTCTCAGAGGAAGTGTTGCAGGTGCTCCATCACTCATAATGTCCTTAGATTCTTCTAACATCTGCTTCACCTCTAAAGGTGTCTCTACCTGCAACTTCTTTTCATCCTCCTTTGGCTTCACCATAATGGCACATCCCACTATCTCATCATCATGCAATACATGTAGGAACTCTTTAGCACTCCTAAGTAACATACTAGGTGTTTAGAAGTTCCTTCTTCATTCTTTGTTAAAGACTGAATCTTGAATGTCCTTTCATCTTTCTTGAAGGCAATGGAGTTCTCTTCTCCATCATAGAGAACTTTCCTATCAAATTTCTAGGGTCTTCCCAATAAGAGATGCCATGCATCCATGGGTAGGACATCATAAAGAACCTTGTCCTTATAGCCTCCAATGGAAAACTCCACCCATGTCTACTTATTTACTAACACACTCTACTCCTGATTCAACCAAGTCACCTTGTAAGGGTTTGCATGGGGAATCTTTGTAAGTTTAAGCTTCTTTGCCACTTCATCTGATATGATGTTGTCTGTTGACCCTAAATCAACTATAACCTTGCACACTTTGCCTTGAATCTTACATCTGACTCTAAAAAGAGCCCTCCTTTTCTTGGGTTCTCCTTGGGTAGGTTGCCTTATGAGCACTCTCCTAAACATCAAGTTCTCTCCCATCTCTAATTCCAACTTGCTTACCTCATTGGTGCATGAGCTACTACCATCTTCTTGGGCATAGGATACCCTCTTTTCACTGCTTGAGTTGAGAGGCTTGTCAGGACACCTATAGGCAGGGTTTCCAAGCTATCCACATTGATAGCACTTCATTGTAGAAAATTAGGAACTACTTCTTCCTACACCTCTTCCTCTATTTCCCTGAGATCCTCTTCCTCTACTAAAAGATCCTCTTATGCTAGTCTCTGCAACTTGTTCTAGGAGTCTATTCTCCCGTTGGCTTCTTGAGTCACCTCCTCTACCACTAGAACCTCCTCTTTGACCCCCTCTAGAGTCTCTACCTCTTCCTCTATTCTTTGAGTTAGGTTCTTGCTTCCTTCTTTGTTTATCTTCTAGCTTTTGTGCCATATTCTAGCATCCAAGTACTATGGTCAGAGTAAACAAGCTCATCTCCTCTGCTATACTCCATTTCAATCCACTTAAGTACTTTGCCACCTTGATGCTCTCCTCTTCCTTGACTTTGGATCTTAAGCTCAATTTATGAAATTCTTCAGTATAGGTGGTCACATCCATCTCCTTTTGTATGAGGTTCAATCTTCTTCTATGCTATTGAATCTCATAGTCTGCAGGTAAGTATGTTTCCCTTACCTTATTCACCATAGCCTTCCAATTGGAAATAGGGTACTTTCCATTTTTCTCTCTTTCTTCTTGTAGGTAGTTCCACCAGGTTAAAGCTTGGCCTCTCAATCTTGCTTTGGTGACTTTGACCTTTTGTGCCTTCAAGATCCCTTCACACTCAAAGTGATTCTCCATACCCTCTATCCATTGCATTACAAGCTCAGTGTCCATCCTACCAGTAAGAAGTGGAACGCCTTCAAGTGATTTTCTAGTGATGGCTTTTAGTGCCTTCAATAATTGCTCATCTTGAGTAGGAGGATCAGGTGTAGGCACTTCATCATCAATAGTCACCCCTTTTTCCTTAGCATCCTGCTCCTCCATTCTATCTTTCACTTTATCTGCCTTTTCTTGGACATCATCCAAGAGTTGTTCCATCTAATACAATCTTTCTTGCAAGAGTCTATTGGCTTCCTCCTAATCTTCCACCTTCTTAGAAAGATTTGCATTAGTCACCATCCGATTCTTGTGAGATGATCCAACTAATTCCTCTCGAGGTTGAAACATTCACTCTCCAATAATCCACTTCCCAAGCCTTAATAGGCTCTGATACCAATCTAATGGGGAGATTGGGATAGACTAGCTAGTCTATGTTCCTTGATCCTTATCTTGGATCCTAGTGTGCTCTTCACACTCACTTTGGTCCATAGGACTCCTTTCTACTATAGAATCCCTTGACCTGACCCAATCTTACCACCAAGAGTAAGTTCTTTCTCCTAACTTATTTGCACTCCTAGCTCCATTCCCTTACATAGACCTATAAGGGCTCCTTATCTTTCTCATCCTCTCAGGCTCTAACAAGGGGTAGGAATGTATTCTAAGGTGTTTTCTCATCCAACTAAGTGACTCCAAGGTATTGGAAAATTTTTCTCCTTTACCAATTTCACACTTTCTTCCCAAAATAGGTCTACTAGGAAAGAGCCCCAATTAGGCCTCCTCTCCGAGTTTATAGGACTTTTGGCCCATTTCCTTCACATAAACAAGGATAGTCTTCCATAAAGGCCTATATTAAAATGCTCAAACCTCAATTATTTTCAAGGTTTTAGGGCTCCAACTATCTGTACAATGCCTCAACCAAAAATGAGGGTTTCTAGGGCTTTTTTAGCTTACTTGAGTCACAAGACTAGTTTTATTGCTAAAACACCTCAAATGGATTGAAAGAACTCTCTCCTTCACATCAGTGAGTCTTTGTTCATCCCTCTTGAACTCCTCCAAAGGGATAGTCTTGAAACTTCCTCCCTTGTCCTCTAGAGCTCCTTCACTGTTGACCACACCTAGTCGGGCACTGCTTAGCCTCACCTAGGGCTTGGTCCAATAATTGCTTGCACTCACTCTCCTTGGACCTGCTTGCATATTTGTATAGGTTAGGGTTTGAACTACCATATCCCAAAGACCCATGGTGTTTCCACTATGGGGATAGGATTTGCAGGCCCTACATTACAAACCCCTTCAAACTAGACAGGGTACTAGCAGCTACAAAACAAATACAAAAACACACACTAGAAAACCAAGCACCTACTCTAAGCACACACAAATGAAATATTATACAATGATACAAATTTACAATGCAAAAGATTTCATAAAATTTTCATTAACTCATTCCAATCATGCTATTAGCACTGACTGGCACACACTTTCACAGTCACAGTCCAGTTCTTCCATACAAAAGTCATACACAATGATTGCCAACCCTTGAGTTAGCATTTTTCATGTAAAATATAGTCTCCTCCTTGGGGTTAGAGATTGGTTACATCTTAGAGCCACTTTGATAAGGTTTAGTCCTTCATAAGGAAAAGTTGCTAAGCAACTTTGAAAAGTTGCTAAGCAACTTTGAAAAGTTGGTAGCAACTTTTTCTTGCTTGAGCAACTTTTGCTCACACTAACTCCTAAGACCATTCTTAGGTCTATTACAAGGCACTCTTGTGCTAAAACATCCTAAACCCCTATTTTAAGACTTTGATCTCTCTAAACTAGAATTGACCTCAGGATGACATCATGCCCTGAGTCACTATACAATCAACATTGGAAGACCAGCCTAAGACTCTAGGACCTAGACTAGGCCTAGACACACCAAGTGAGCTTAAGCTCTTATTATAATTACAAACCTTCATAAAGAAGTGCTTCTCACAAAAAAATTGGTGATGGTGGGAGCCCTTAGAAGGGTTCTACTACACCAAGAAATATTTTGAGTATGAGAACATATCAGATGAGAAGATGGTGAAAATTTCAAAAAGAAAATTGAAAGGGCATGAATCCTTGTGGTCAGATCATCTATAATTAGATCAAAAAAAGAATGGTAAAACCAAAATCAAGGTAAGGGATAAGATGGTAAATATATTGAAGGAAAAGTTTCTACCTTGTGATTATTAGATTAACCTAGTTAGTAGAATGCAAAGTTTGAAATAGAAAAAAAGCTCTGTAAAGGACTACACCAAAGAATTTTATAGGTTAGATATGAGACCTAGACATATTGAAGATGAGGTGGAGAGGATTGCAAGGTACCTAAATGGGTTAAGGAATTATATTCAAGAAGAGATCATATTGGTAAAAATGGAGAGTATTGAGAAGCCTTATCATTTTTCCCTAAAATCCAAGGAGAAATTAAATAGAAGGCATGAGAAAAGACAAAGAGGAAGAGATGGTATATTCCCTAGAGGAAGGGGTAGATCATATGGTGAAAATAGTAGATCCAATCATGACAAGACAAATCAAGAAAAAACAAAGACCAAGTGGAAAGGTGAAATTTCATTCCATGGAAGAGGTAATTACTCCTGAGGTAGATATGGAAGAGGGTGATTCTGAGGAACTTTTTACAATTATGAAGAGGAATATAGATCATTTTCAAATGTACACATGAAACAAATAAGTTCGGTAGCAAAAAAAATCTTTGGTACATGAAGATTCATTGAATGAGCTTGAGAAGGAAGGAAACCCGATGGTTAGAAGACCATTGTGGAGTGAAAAGACTAAGGAAGACCTAGTAAGAAAGAGTTTCGTCAAGACAATATGTAGAGTTGCAGACAATGTTTGGAAAGTAATCATTAATAGTGGAAGTTCAGAGAATCTAGTGTCAGAAGAAATGGTTACAAAGTTATAATTGGAAAAATTGAAGCACCCAAAGCCCTAAAAGATTTCATGGATTAAGAATGAAAAGACACTTATGGTAAGTCTATGATCAATAATTCAATTCTATTGTCCAAGCATTGAATAAATGGAGACAATATTTGATTCCAAAGGAATTTGTGTTGTATACTAATCATAAGGATTTACAACATTTGGGTAGTTAGAATACGTTGAATTAGAGACATATGAAATGGGTGGAGTATTTACAGAATTTTACATTTGTGATAAAACATAAGAGTAGAGTATTTAACGGAGTTGATGATGCATTGAGTAGAAGAAGATATTTTCTAACTAAAATGAGAATTGAGGTTCTTGGTTTTGATGATATGAATAATTTATATGAAATTAACCCTAATTTTTTTGAGTGATGGAGAATGTGAAGAGCACCTATTCCAGATCAACTGAGTAAGCTGGAAGACTATTTTATTCAAGAAGGTATGTTGTTCAAATAAATTCAGTTATGTATACCAAGAGGATTAATGAGAACTAATTTGACAAAATAGAAGAATAGTAGTGGTTTGGATGGACACTTTGGCATTGATAAGACATTGAGTTTTCTTAAGGAAAGGTATATTTGGCCATAATTGTATAAGGATGTTCAGAAATTTGTGAAGAGTTGTGGATTTTTTCAAGTTGCAAAAGGAGTAAGTTAGAATACTAGATTGTATACACTAATTTCTATTCCTGAGAAACCTTGGACCTATATCAGCATGGGTTTTTTTCTTGGCTTACCAAGGACAAGAAGAGGTAATGATTCTATATTTTTTGTTGTGGATAGGTCTTCCAAGATGGCACATTTCATACCATGTAGGAAAAAATTAGTTGCAGTACATATAGTAGATCTTTTCTTCAAGGATATTGTCATATCGAATGGATTATCGAGGAGTGTCATCTATGATTGAGACAATAATTTTGTTGGCTATTTTTGGAAGAAACATTCCATACCAAGTTGAAGTATAGTTCCACATTTCATCCATAGACTAATGGACAAATAAAGGTTGTAAATAGAACTTTGAATAACCTATTGAGATGCTTCATCAGAGACAAACTGAGTAATTAGGATTTAATGTTAGTGTTACCCCAATTTCCATGTACATGCAAATTGGCTAAAACCTATCCCAAGATCTTTGTTTTTATCCCGCCAAGCATCCCTAGAAATTTTATGATCTTATGCCATGTCCTCTAGCCTCTGTAAATTGTTTTATTCCCTGGTCTGTAGGTCAAAATATTTGAAAATGTAGTTGTTGTGCCAAAAAACCCTAGGAAACCCTAAGCTAGTTTCTATTTTCATGTTACTTTATCTCAGTCACTTAAGTTCCATCAATTTCCATGTGTGCAATTTAATCCTTTAGTCACCAAATCTCCAATTCCTAGTAGTCAAAGCTCTAACATTTAGTGATCCCGCAAGCGGTTACCTTTTTGAGTTGGCGATCTCTGCTTAGCAGCTAAAATCAAGATTCTTCATCTGACGATTGTCACATGATCTCATGGCCTTAGAAGATTCCATGAGATATTGGGATGACCATCGATCTTCCAAGTCTAAAGTGCTTCAAGCTTGTGTGGGTCCATTTCCACGTCATCCTATGTGGAGGCTCCTAATTGGCTGAAGGATTGTGAGGTGTAACCTTGTTAGAGCGGGCCCGACAGACTATGTTTAGATGATCCTATGGCTAGCGCATAATCTCAAGGGTTGTGTCAGAGCCATGAGATCATGCGCTGACCGTCGATTTCACTTTGATTGTCAGAGCCTTGTGGGTGGATCCTCATTTGTTGATGTGCTCATCTTCTATTGGTCCACATAGCCATGGTTGGGCTCTATTGGTAGGACCGTGTTAGAGTATCTATAGGGATGTCAATAGATTAAAGATCTATAGTTGTCACTTGATCGCAAGGGATCTTCCAAGCCTTTACGATCTTGTGACAACTATCTGATGCTCATTCTGTATGCCGTGGGTCTGCATTGTCAGATGGGCTGATGTGTGAAGTGTTTGATTGGCCTACATGGTTATGACTAGATTTTTAGTGGTTCCATTTGTCAGAAGGGTCTCGGTCTAATAAAGATCTACAGCTAGTGTAAAAGTGCAAGGAATCTTTCTGACATATAAGATCATATGCCCATCATTAGATTGGAATCTAAGCTGCAGTGGGACCATGTCAGAACTTGCCAAGGTGTATGCCTACAAAGCAGTCAAGGGTGAATAAAAGAATGACATGTGGTAGTTCCGGGCCTAGGGTTAAGACTATTTCACAAATTTTCCACTAAAGAGCTTTTTCATGTTTTCCAGACTTAACTGGGGCCAACTAAAAGTTTAAATGACTCTGTGACTAAAGGGAAAAGGTAACCCGAGGTGAACTTGAGGTTAATTTTGAATGGTTCCTAGGTAAATAAGAAGATCTAACAGTCATGTTTTAAAAGGAGATTGAGATTTAAGAATCAGCTGTCGATAGAAGAAAAGTGTGGCACCACCTGTTAGCCGTTAATTTTCAAATTTTAAATATTTCTCTGTAGGGTTTTTTCTAGGTTTTGATCCAATGGTCGGTTGTGACAAAATGGGTAGCTAAAATTTATGTTTCAAGGATGATTGCAGTTGGAAAAAATGATGTGAGGACCTGTGTAGCCGTCATAGGTCATTTCTTTCTTTCTAAGAGTACCAATTTGAGCATTCATGGTGAGACTTTGTGCAAGAAAGTTGATGGATCTGGGTTGCTTGTCTGCAGGCAAATGAGGTATAGGGATGGACATGTAAAGTCAAATATCTGATTGACCATGATGTTGCAGAGATATAATCATGATCAAATTTGTTTGAGTTAGGGTTGGCTATTATTTTATGTCAGACATATGTAACCCTAGTTAGGTTTTTGACTCCTACCTCCGTGCAGTGGAATATGTATATATTGTATTTTTGGAGCTTTTGAGCTCAGAGTTGGACAATTGTAAAAGAATTTCACTTTTCTTAAGGGTCATCTATGGTATCATTTCTACCCTTTGGCTTATTTAGTTGTAAATCTTTCATTGATGATTTAGATATTGTAGAGGTATTTTGTGACAATCCTTCATGTCCCTATGCTTCCTTGTCTAAATTATCTCTTATTGAATCAAACTATATGACATTTTCAGTGATATCTTAGGGTTCCTTATCCCTCTTACTTTCTGTAGTTGTGCATGTTATTGTGTTTGATTTGATTTAGATGTTTTTGTGGGTATAATTCAGCCCCCTAATAGTCTTGTCTCAATCCTACACCGAGTTGGAGAAGTGAATGTTGCTTGCGAGTCATAAGTTGTGTCTTATGTTCAGGCCCTCCTATGAAACACTTATGCAAGCCTATTCAGTAAGTTGTGACCTACTAGACCTAAGCCTTTCATTGATTCTATTCCTCTATACTGAGATCCAAACCCTAATTTTGGTGTATCACCTAGTAGGTAGTTTTCTTTCAAGTCTTTTCCTTTTCAAGCATTCCTTCTATCCCTTTCCCTCAAAAGTTTTACTTTTCATGTCTAGAAGAAAATTAGGGTGATTATCCAAGAGGAACAAGCCTAGAACTGGAGCTATCATCTCAGTTAGCATAGGTCCCACACCTAGAGATTATTCCCATGTTATACTAGGTTATCAAGACTATGAGAGCTTGAAACAAGGGTGCAAACTTAGTGTATAACAATTTTGGCATGCCCGGTGGGACTACTACAAAAAAAGTTCATTGTTTGAAGGTTATGTTATCTCTGATATAATGATAGCATAATACAGACTTGAAGAAGTTTTTTCATCAAGTATATCTAGAAACTCCACTAATTTTACAGATCCAAGCCAACCTTGTTCAAGTTTTATGAGAAAGATCGAGACTAGGAGCTCAAAGCCCACTAAGTTTTCAGAGTTTCCCTCAAGAAGAAGTTGCAAAGGCAAGTCAACTCAAAGAACATCCCCTGCAAGGAGAGTTCAATCAACACCACCAGATACCTTAGAAAGGAGACCTTTTCCATTTCATTTTAGAAGGAGAGGCAGATCTCTAACCAAAGATCTAGAGGAGGATTCAAATTTAGCAGCAAATATAGCTCATATAGTTGTTAACCTTCAGATTCCAACTCCTACAATGGCTAGATAGTTTTCCTTTGCACCATTCAACCAAAGGAGTCCATTAGCCTTTGCTCAACATCATGATGTGCCCTTGGTGGCACTTAAGAGTATACCTGATTTCACTAGTGAAGGGTAGACAACTACTTTTGAACACATAAGAGATGTGACCACCATCTGCAGCATACACAACATAACTCAAGAGGATGTGGCCACAAAATTATTAGCAGCCTCTCTAAAAGGTAAGGCTCTTGAATGGTTTAGAACTCTAATTGTTGGTTCTATTACTTCATGGGATGAGTTAGGGGATGCATTAAGTAAGCATTTTCAGGATAAATCAGATAACTTGTCTCTAGTTGAGCAGTTAACAACCATTAAGAGAGACCCTCAAGAGCAGAGATGGATTACAATAGTAGATTCCTCAAAACATGGAATAGAATTCTAGTTTCTGTGAGACCATCAACCGACCATGCTTTTCTATATTACTTACAAAGTCTGAATGGTCAAATTTCTATCATGATCCAATCCATGGGTGGTACTTCTTTACCCCAAGCTTTTGACATAGCTGTTAGGGCTAAAAATTATTTAATCCAAGCAAGCATGATTGCTAGAAGGCCACCAATGCCCATTTTCATAGCCTTCAGCCCCTTGCACCTGTGCAAGTACCCCCATTTACACCTATTCCCACCATATTAGCACCTTAGGCTAGTAGTAGTGGTTAAGAGCTGAGAACAAGTTTCTCTCAAGAGCTACAAGAGATAAAGAATAGCCAACAAAGCAATCAGCAAGAAATGACAAACTTGTTGCAAACCTTGACTAAAGAGGTTACAAATTTGTAGAAACAAGGTCAATGAATTAGACCACCATTTCAGACATAAGGCCAAGGTCCTAATTAGAAATATCAAAATCAAGGACAACCTTATCAACAAAATAGGCCACCATACCAAGGAGGCTATCAAGGACAAAGGCAAAATTTCAATCAGAGACCATTCCAACCATATAACCCTGCACCTTTAAATTCTGCAAATCTAGTGAGGGATATGGTTCCTAGCCAAAATAATGTGGCTATGGATAATGAATGGTGTTTTCCTTGTAATCAGCCTCGTAATCAGGCTACATGTTCAAATGGATGGATGAACCAAGCTCTAATGGTTCAAAATGCCTCACAAGCTCAATTAGAGGCTTCATCCAGTGGGTCAATACCTCAACAAGAATCACAAGAGAATGAGACTGCTCTCTTTAATTGGGAGCAACCAGACTTTAATGGAGTCAATGATGAAGTTTCTTTTGTTTCCTATACAAGAGCAAAAAGGAGAGCTCAAGACATGGAGAGAGCAGATTCCAATGCCAAAGCCACTACATCTGCAAAGCCACTATAGCAAGCTACTCCCATCACACCTAAGGAGGTTCCTGTCATCACAAGCAAGGGGAGCCAGACTCTCAAGGAAATGGAGGCCATCATAGTAAAGGCACAACAAAGAGTACACACTCTGATACCTTTCAATATTGTAGACAACATGAAAAAGGTGAATGTCACCATGTCTATGTGGGACTGTCTGGCTCTTTCAGGACAACCTAACATTTTGAAGAAGGCCATGACTGAAGTGGCAACTGCTCAACCTACAAAAGAAGCTGCAAAGCTAGTGTTGGTTAACACTGATTAAGAAAAGGAGGCTCCAAGTAGCAACTCCAAAGGAAATGCCACACAAGATAGGAATTCAAAGCCACCTCCCTTTTATGTATCTTTAATCATTGGAAAATCTTTAGTACATAATTGTATGGTAGATAGTGGAGCTACTAGCACTGTAATGCCCAAGAAAGTAGCTGACCAATTAGGACTAAAATATGAGCCCTTCCAAAAGAAGGTCACACAACTTGATGGATCCTCAGTCAATACTATAGGTGTGGCCAAGGACACCAGTCTAATCCTACATGATAGTCCTAATTTTTCCATCCTCCTTGATATATATATCATAGATCTCCCTGCATTATTTGCTATATATCTTTCAAGGGAGTTTACAGCCAAGATACAAGGTTACCTATCTTCTAATTGGTCTCACATGCTTTTTCATACAAGGTATGGGACCAAGGTTACCATTAAATTAGAACCATTGGCAGCACACCATATAGAGCCATATGTATCCAATGCCATCAATGTAAACTGCCCTATATTTGATAACAGTGACCTCCAAACTATTAGTGAAGAAAACACAAAGATAGAGAGTATCCCTGATATTCTTCTAGATGAAAGAGCCTTAGAGGCCCAAGAAAATCTTGTTTGGGATTGTGGTTTGGGAAGCTATTTGATACAAGAAGTTGGGTCCATAGAACCAAGCCTTTTCAAAGAAGACACTGATTCAGAGGATCAGAATAATCAGGTTTGGGAACTTTTTTTTGATGGAGCTAGAAGTAGACATGGTTCTAGTGGTGGTGCTATGCTAGTGTCCCCAAAAGGAGAAAGGTATTATATTGCCTTTAGATTTAGTTTCTCCTACACTAGCAACACTGCAGAATATGAAATTCTAGTCAATGGACTAGAGTGGGCTAGAAAAAGAGGGCTTAAGGCCTTAAAAGTTTATGGTGATAGTGAGTTAGTTGTCAACCAAGTAAGAGGGATAAGTGCAACCAAAAATGACACTTTGAGAGCATACAAGCATAGAGTTTGGGATGTAATTGAAAATTTTTGTGCTTTCAATATTGTTGCTATCCCTAGGAAACTAAATCACAATCTAGATAGGTTAGTTGTTGTTGGATCTCGGTATGATATTCCAAATAGCATTTCAAAAGAAATGGATCAACAGCATACCAAAGTGATTGTCAGACCCTCTATTCTTGATAATGATGTCAATTGGTAGGTGTTTGACAATGATGAACAAATTTTTCATTTCTTATTTGAAGAAGATGTCTTTTCAGAGTACAATCAAGATAGGCTATCACAGAACTATGGTGATCCAGTGATACAACTTAAGTCTAATAAGATGCCTAGAGGTCTTGTCACCTTAGAGACTGTCTTCAACAAGGATGATGAAGTTAAGAAGAATAAAGCTAGCCTGATAGTTCAACAAGAACATTGTGTTGAATTGGAGTTGGAACCAGGTAAGAGCTTACAATTTGGAAAAGTGAACACTGATTTGGAAAGGCAAGATTACACACAACTTTTCAAGGAATTCAGTGATGTGTTTGCATGGCAATATGAAGACCTCAAGGGTTTTGACCCTACTCTTGCTTAGCACACCATTGAATTAGAACCTAATGCTAAACCAATGAGGTAGAAGCAAAGGCCTGTTAATCCCAAGCTTGAGCCACTTATGCATAAAGAAGTACTCAAATTGATAGAAAGTGGTATCATCTACCCCATTAAGCATACTAGTTGGGTTTCCAACCTTGTTCCTATCAGAAAGAAGAATGGGGATTTGAGGTTATGTTTTGACTTCAGGGATCTTAATAGGGCCTCTCTAAAGGACCACCATCCATTACCCTCTATGGAACAAATTTTACAATGTGTCTCTGGATCTGAGAGATTTTCATTATTGGATGGCTATTTAGGATACAATCGGATCTTGGTTAGTGAAGAGGACCAATACAAGACTTCATTTACAACCAAGTGGGGAACCATGGCTTATCAAAAGATGCCCTTTGGTTTGTCAAATGCAGTTGCTACATTTCAAAAGGCAATGGATATGGCCTTTAAGAGCCTAATGTACAAGTTTGTGCTAGTCTACTTAGATGACATAACTATCTATTCAAAGCATGTAGTAGACCACATCAAACATTTGAGGAAGATCTTTGAAAGGTGTAGAGAATTTGGGATATCTCTTAATCCCAAGAAGTGTGTGTTTGTAGTCCATGAAGGAAAACTCTTGGGATATGTAGTATCCAAAGGAAGGATCACAGTAGATCCTAAGTGAATTGCAGCTATCCTAGAGCTACCATTACCACATCATAAGAAAAGTCTCCAATCTTTCATAGGAAAGATTAATTTTGTTAGGAGGTTCTTGCCTAACATTGTAGATTTGTTAAAGCCTTTGATAGCCATTTTAAAGAAGAGTTCAACTTTTAGTTGGACTAAAGAAGGGAGAGTCAATTTCCAAGCTATCAAAGAGGCCTTAACAGAAGCCCCTACTCTCCTAAACCCAAATTTCAATAAGGATTTTATCCTATATGCTTATGGAGGTCATGATGCTATTTCTGCAATGTTGACTCAAGAAAATTCAAAAGGATTGGAGTAGCCTATTGCTTTCTTTAGCAAAGGTTTAGAAGAGTATGAACATAGATACTCCTTTGTAGAGAAACATGTACTTATTATGGTGAAGAGCCTTAAAAAGTTAAGATATTTGTTGACCCATAGCAGGGTACACTTGAAAGTTAATCATCCAAGTGTCAAAGAATTTTTACTTTCCAAAGACCTAAATGAGAAAAGAGCTAGTTGGATCACCAAGGTGATGGAATATGACATAGATATTCAAACTACCAAGCTAGTTAGAGGAAGAGGTCTTTGTGAGCATTTGGCAGAGGATGAAAGTTCAAAGAAATCAGAGCAAATGGATGCATCTCTAGTGGTGCATTCTATGGAAGAACAAGTCAAGGAAACTAGTTGGTTGCCTAACATGATCAATTACTTGAAGATAGGACAATGTCTTGTAGGTTTGGATTTAGCAAAGAGAAGATATTATAGATTACAATCTATTCCTTTTGTGTTGATAAATGAAGTTCTTTTCAGAAAAGATCACAATGGTGTCCTTTTAAGATGCATAGATTCAGAAAAGGTAGCAGACATCCTATTTGAGTTTCATGATGGACCTTCTGGAGGTCATTCTCTCCTAGGACTACTGCTCTCAAAATCATGAGGGCTGGATACTATTGGCCATCTATCTTTAAGAATAGTCATGAGTATGTGAGAAAATGCATCAGGTGTGCCATGTTTGCAAGAAAAGAAAGGCTCACAGCCTTGTCCCTACAACCAATTAGAACAGAGAAACCTTTCATGAAGTGGGGTATAGATTTCATTGGCATGATCAATCCTCCATCTAGTGCAGGCCATAAATGGATAATCACTGCAATAGATTACTTCACCAGATGGATAGAATCAATTGCATTGAAAGAGGCCAATAAGAGTGTTGTCTTAGGTTTTTATGATGATATAGTTCATAGATTTGGCATTCTAGATTCAATAATTTTAGATAATGCATTAGCATTCACAGGCCTCAAAGTCTTAGAGTGGGCAGTCAAGAATGACATCTATCTAAATACTAGTTCCAATTATTACCCCCAAGGCAATGGCTTGGTAGAATCCACCAATAAGAACTTGATTAGGATAATCAAGAAGACTCTTCAAAAAAATTAGAGGGATTGGCATACTAAACTTAGGTCTACCTTATGGATAAATAGAATCACTCCAAAGAAGATTATTGGGAATTCTCCTTATATGCTAGTGTATGGCAAGGAGGCTAAGTTGTCCATTTCAACTGAATTACCAGCTCTAGACTTAGCTACTCAATATGCTTTGTTTGAAGAAGGAGATCCTTTGCAGATCAGATATGCTTAGTTGATGGAATTGGAAGAGATCAGAGACAAATCAATGCTGAATATGGAATTCCATCAGATCCAAATGAAGAAAAGTTTTGATAAAAGAGCCAGGATCAGAAATTTCAAAGTTGGAGATGTAGTTATCAAATGGGATGAATTCGGATCCAAGCCTGGAAGACATAGAAAATTTGATTCATTTTGGGGTGGACCATTTGTTATAATAGAGTACAAGGGGTCTAATGCTTTTCAACTATCAACCCTTGAAGGAGATTTCTTGCCAATCTCAGTAAATGGATTCCACTTGAAGCCCTGCTTTGAGGTTAATCCCTCTCTATAAATTCTTGTAAATATGTGTTTTCCTGCTTTCTGTCCCTATTTTCTAGCTTAGTTTCTTGCTTTCCAAGAAGTGCCTATGCACAAGGTTGTCTTTCTAGTTTTTAGTTTTGTCTCTCTATCAAGTTTTGTGTTCCTGAGGTGACCCCATGCCCAATGGATTATGTCAAGGCCACTGGTTTTCAATGCCTAGCAGGCTGACATCTAGTAGAAATTGCCAAAATGTTACCCCAATTTCCATGTACATGCAAATTTGGCTATCCCAAGATCTATGTTTTTATCCTACCAAGCATCCCTAGAAATTTTATGATCTTATGCCATGTCCTCTGGCCTCTGCAATTTGTTTTATTCCCTAGTCTGCATGTCAAAATATTTGAAAATGTAGTCGTTGTACCAAAAAACCCTAAGAAACCCTAAGCCAGTTTCTTTTTTCATGTTACTTTATCTTGGTCACTTAAGTTCCATCAATTTCCATGTGCACAATTTAATCTTTCAGTCACCAAATCTACAATTCCCTGTGGTCAAAGCTCTAACATTTAGCGATCCCATGAGCGGTTACCTTTTTGAGTTGCTGGTCTCTGCTTAGCAGCTAAAATCAAGATTCTTCATCTGATGGTTGTCGCATGATCTCATGGCCTCAGAAGATTCCATGAGATCTTGTGACGATCGTCGATCTTCCAAGTTTGTAGCACTTCAAGCTTGTGTGCATCCATTGCCACATCATCCTATGTGGAGGCTCTTGATTGTCTAAAGGGTTGTGAGGTGTAACCTTGTCAGAGCAGGCCTGACAAACTATGTTCAGATTATCATATGACTAGTGCATAATCTCATGGGTTGTGTCAGAGCCATGAGACCATGCGCTGACCATCAATTTCACTTTGATTGTCAGACCCTTGTGGGTGGATCCTCATTTTTTGATGTGCTCATCTTCTATTGGTCCACATAGCGATGGCTGGGCTCTATTGGTAGGACCGTGTAAGATTATCTGTAGGGATGTCAATAGATTGAAGATCTATAATTTTTGCTTGATTGCAAGGGATCTGCCAAGCCCTTGAGATCTTGTGACAACCGTTCAATGCTCTTTCTGTAGGCCGTGGGTCCGCATTATCAGATGGGCTGATGTGTGAAGCATTTGATTGGTTCACGTGGTGATGACTGGATTTTTAGTGGGTCCATTTGTCAGAAGGGTCCCAGTCTAATAAAAATATACGGTTGGCGTAAAAGTGCAAGGAATCTTTCTGGCATATAAGATCATGTGCCCATCATTAGATAGGAATCTAAGCTGTAGTGGGACTATGTTAGAACTTGCCGAGGTGTATGCCTACAGAGAAGTCAAGGGATAATAAAAGAATGACATGTGGTGGTTCTCGGCCCAAGGTTAAGAGTATTCCATGAATCTATGACTAAAGAGCTTTTTCATGTTTGCCAAACTTAACCGGGGTCAACTAAAAGTTTAAAGGACTCTGTGACTGAAGGGAAAAGGTAACCCAAGGTGAACTTGAGGTTAATTCTGAATGGTTCTTGGGTAAATAAGAAGATCTAACGATCATGTTTTAAAAGGAGATTGAGATTTAAATTTTAGTTGTTGATAGAGGAAAAGTGTGGCGCCACTTGTTAGCCATTAATTTTCAAATTTTAAATATTTCTCTATAGGGTTTTTGCTAGGTTTTGATCCAATGGTCAGTTGTGACAAAATGGGTAGCTAAAATTTATGTCTCAAGGATGATTGTAGTTGGAAAAAATGATGTGAGGACCTACATAGCCGTCACAATTTATTTCTTGCTTTCTGAGAGTACCAATTTGAGCATTCATGGTGAGACTTTGTGCAGGAAAATTGATGGATCAAGGTTGCTTGTCTAGAGGCAAATGAGGTACAAGGATGGACATGTAAACTCAAATATCTGATTGACCATGATGTTGCAGAGATATGATTATGATCAGATTTGTTTGAGTTGGGGTTGGCTATTATTTTATGTCAAACATATGTAACCCTAGTTAGGTTTTTGACTCCTGCCTGCATGCAGTGGGGTATGTATATATTGTATTTTTGGAGCTTTTGAGCTTAGAGTTGGACAATTGTAAAAGAATTTCACTTTTCTTAAGGGTCATTTGTGGTATCATTTCTACCCTCTGGCTTATACAATTGTAAATCTTTGATTGATGATTTAGATATTGCAGAGGTATTTTGTGACAATCCTTCATGTCCCTATGCTTCCTTGTCTAAATTATCTCTTATTGAATCAAAGTATATGATGTTTTCAGTGATATCTTAGGGTTCCTGATCCGTCTTACTTTCTGTAATTGTGTGTTTTATTGTGTTTGATCTGATTTAGATGTTTTTGTGGGTATACTTTAGCCCCCTAACAGTCTTGTCTCAATCCTACACCAAGTTGCAGAAGTGAATGTCTGCTTGCAGGTCATAAGTTGTGTCTTATGTTCAGGCCCTCCTATGAAACACTTATGCAAGCCTATTTAGTAAGTTATGACCTACTACACCTAAGCCTTTCATTGATTCCATTCCTCTATACTAAGATCCAAACCCTAATTTCAGTGTATCACCTAGTAGGTAGTTTGCTTTCAAGTCTTTTCCTTTTCAAGCATTCCTTCTATCTGTTTCCCTCAAAAGTTTTACTTTTCATGTCTAGAAGCAAATTAGGGTGATTATCCAAGAGGAACAAGCCTAGAGCCTAGAGCTGTCATCTCAGTTAGCATAGGTCCCACACCTGGAGATGATTCCCATGTTATACTAGGTTATCAAGACTACGAGAGCTTGAAACAAGGGTGCAAACTTAGTGTATAATAGTTAGTTGAAGAGGTGTTTTCATACAATAATTTAGTGAATATGAGTACTGACAAGACACCTTTTTTAGAATATTACTGGCATACAACTGAGAGGTATATCAGACTTGAAATATATTTCTGGAGAAGAGAATAGGAGTGTTGAAGGGGAAGAATTTTCTAAATTTATGAAGTCATTGCATGAGGAACTGAAACATAAGTTGGAGTAGAGTAATAAAAAATACAAGGATAGTGCATATAGGTCAAGAAGACATAAGATTTTTGAGGTTGGTGATGAGGTAATTGTTCATTTGAAGAAAGTAATATTTCTTGTTGAAATTTATATTAAGTTGAAGATGAATAAATTTGGTCCCTACAAGGTACTGAAGAAGTTTGATAGTAGAAATGCCTATGAATTATAGTTACCTAATGACATGGAAATATCACCAATATTCAACATTGTAGATTTGTATGAGTATCATAAGCCTAATGAATAAGTGACAGTGCTGATTGATTATCCTAATAAATAGATAGAAGAAGTTGATAAAATTTTAGAATGAAGAGTTGATAAAAGAACAAGAGGAAAGGATTACATGGAATACTTGGTAAAGTGGAAGAATAGACCAATTGAAGAATCTCCATGGATTTCTAAATCTAAGTTGGATTCATGTCAGGTTGTACCTCACTCATGATTTAGAGAATTATTTCTTTTCAACCCTAGGTTTAACGTACAGAAACATCTCAGCTTCATGGAAATCTTGTATCTTGATAGCTTGTTAGATGTGCTCAGTAACTAATTTGGATTTTTTGGTTGAGTGTTCCGATTGTTTCATCGATGATCTTTGTTACTGCTTGATACTGTTCTATCTCTTCTTGGTGGTGCCTTTCACTGATTGGCTTTGTTGTGCTTTATGTTTATCAGTAATTTTTGGTTCCTCATCTCACTGAATATTTTAATTCTAGATCTTGTGTCTGGATGGACTTGTGTATTTAATTTTGGTCATGATCTTAACATTGGGATCACTTATTGAAAAAAGTGTGGACCTAAATCTGGGTCTTTTCTTTCTCCAATGCTAGATCTTGAAGATTCTTTTGGGCCGACTATGTCCTGACTTTTTTTCCTGGTGTTTTCTGACTGTCTCTACTCTTTGTTTTCTATGTCTCTATTTTGGTTGTTCTCTTGGCCCTACTAGTGGCATTTTTCATTCTGAGTTTCTGTTGTTTTAAGATATGGACTTTTATTGCTATATTTTAAATACTTATTTAGTTTCAAGAACCATGTAAAACCTATTTTACATAATAAAAAA